>CM055265.1:107062772-107606419 GCA_029237695.1 Conchocele bisecta
GAGATAACAAGCTACGATCCCTCATTACAATGCCAGTTTTCGCACTGACAGTAGCGAAGAACTCACTGGCCTGGAGAAGTTCTACAGCCTATCCTACCTGTGGTACAGCACGTTCGCCGTTGTTGTCGTCATCGTCGTCGCCGTCACCGTCAGCTGTCTCACAGGTACGATATCGGGCACCGAATGTCTGGCTATTCCAGCCAAAGCTCACCTTCAGTGCCTGTCACCGTATTTAGTTTAATATAGGCTCCAGCCGTGGGTAAACTTTTGCCGTGGTACGATGGAACTGTTTGAATCCCAAAGGCCGTCGGCCGCGGGTTCAAGCAGTTCCCGAGTTATTGTTACATTTCCGTCGGAAATATCGTGTAATTTGAACATATATGCAGTACTTTCGGTATGTTTTATAATCTGCTCTATTCAAACAACTGATTTACAAATTAATGGGTGTGTCAGACCGATGAAAACAGGGATTTCTTTACCACTGGGGGTGGGCGGGGTTGTGGGGACAAATTGCCAATACATTTTATTGAAAGGTATGTATCTCTAGATATTATTTCCGCATGATAGCAATCTGTAAGTCTTCGTTTAAAGATCGTATGCCTCTATAAGTCGACCCACCTAACATTTTCTGCTAAACATGTGCAGGTTTGAGACCATTCAAGTAACAACAATGCAAACTCGCATTCACACATTGAAAAAGCACTGAAAACATGAGAGCCGGTAATTACAATTTACATGAAATCGGAATTGACCATTTTTATCCTAAATGGCCGCCAAAATCCGAGATGGCCCCCAAAACCCACGTACATTCCCCCACCACATTAAATATGTACGAACTACATCACTTATTGGTAACACATAAATCCGTTTATGGTTGAACTTTGTTCTAAGAGTAACATATAAGATGATAACATGTTTATAAAAACGTAGCAATTGGGAATGTATGTAAATAAGTCCAATATGGCCGCCAAATAGCATATTTGCCCATGCAGACCATTTCTGTGCGTTTTAAAAATCCTGTAGCATCAAAGCAAATTTGCATTTTTTAACATTGTAAAACGGTATGAAAACATGATAATCAATGGTTGCAATCTATAGAACATCGGAACTTGCGGTTTCTTCAAAAAATGCTACCAAAATCTAAGATGGCCGTCAAAATTATAACAATTTCGCCCACCAAGCCAACCCTCCGCTAACACAAACAAACTATAGTTACGTTGCAATACATGGTAGTGTATATAAACTTCATCACCTTATTATATTGTCTGGACAGGCAGTGACACATATTGTGATAGGCTAAATTCCGTATATAAATCCAGGATGGCTGCCAAATTTCAACACTCCTACACTTTAATCCATGCTTGTCCTAAGACATTATATTTCAAGTAATTAGCAATCACAAATAGATGAACTAGGCAAAATAATAAAGTGTGATGGTGTTATCAAACCCAGCTTTATCGGTATTTTGTCTACCATTTTGGGTGTGTTTGTTAAATTGGTCTCTTCTGAAATAAATGATGTGTTGGAATATTTTCGTATGGAATATTTTCTGAATGTTTGTGTGTCAAAGCCAAACACGTGTATGTATTTGACGCGCGACGTGCTGGTCAATTAATCACTGTGTTTTATGCTTCAATTTTGAATAATAATACGTGCATTTCCGAAACCATTTATATGTACATGCTTACTGTTTACTATGTTCTTAGTGAAGTTGTTATTCATGTGTGTTTGATTAATCTGCGATGCTATTAATATCAGTATGATTTATCACCTGTTTACATCCAAATGTATCATTTAGTATCATAATTTCAAGGACACGGTGTACATTTCATATTGCTGTGCTAGTAGTTTAATGAATCTCGGCCATGCTCCTAGTTTCAGGACGACAGCTACATTTAATGATCAACATACTCCTCGCTGCAATGTTAATATTTGTTCATGTGGATTAAAAATTATAAATAGTATACCTAAAGGCGAGCATGAAGCTGTAAGCACCGAGTTTTCAACGGGCATTAATGTACACTCTAAGACATAGCAATGTACGACTCACAGCGAAATAAACACATGATATTTATTCACTTAGAAATTACGTTAACACTATTAATGAGTGTTTGTTTATTACAGTTTCCACCGTATTGAACGTGTCAGCCAGTTTTGACTCATACGAAACTACTTAAATATTATAATTTCACAAATTCCTATATGTTTATAGATATCACTAATAGTTGTGCCAGGTCAGGCGAAAAAGATAATGTGGCATAAACATGATATTTTCACGTTTCATTATTCCATAATCAACAGTATATTAGGATTACAATGACATATTACTTTAAAATACATGTATATGCCATTGATAAACAAGTATCGCGATTCTGAACACGAGTATTGTCAAAAACCGCAGTGTTGATCTTTGTAAGTGGCTGCCATAAGCCTAAGTGTGTGTCGGCTGCGTTAGCTACACGCCATATAACTGTATCGCGTGTTTACTCCATGGCATAGTATTTACCATGTCAGTGTTGGAAATGTCATGGACAGGTCCATTTATTCAAATCAGTTCGTATTATATTCTATAAGACAATAGTTTCTACGTGCTCACCGAGCATACATACTTATATAAATCCAAAAAATCCTGAAATCCTTGCGACTAGTATTTAACACATACAAGATAAATGTCAAATAGAACCGTATCTTTTCATAACATACGACAATATGTTATGCGACAATGTCACTGTCTGTTGGTTACGCGTATCTCCACAAACTTTACACCAGTCACACAGATGAAACGTTGCAACTGGCAAGCGTTGAAATACTTGTCTAGTGTCATACCGCTAAACACTTTGTTAACCAGATTAGTATTACGCTATGTACTTTCCAATGTAGCGTGGACGATACTATTTGCCATTTTACACCACCAGCTACACAATGTTGTTTTCAATCATATTTCCTTCATACTAAATTCAACTGATATTGAAACATTTAATATCCAATTCTACAACATTTTATGGAAGTATTTCAACAGACAACTCCATTTTAAAGGATAATGTATTGTACTAACTTAAAGTTAGTCACTGCCAGGCATATAGTCGACGACAATGTCTACCTGTGACAATCATTGAAGTGTATTCCATAAACCGAGCGGGGATGTTCACCTGGTGTTCGAATTTTCGAATTGGCTATCATTTACTTAATATCAGAAGATTTACTTATGTTGGTACACAAAACAGTTATCGAAGTATGTTTTGCTATTGTCATGGCCATTTACTGTGTACCTATGATCGTTTTATTGAAATGTTAAATTATGATATATAAGTGACACGGTGGCAAATTAACGGAGATTGTAATTGTTGGCGGCCATTTTGTGTGTATATACATACTTTCTCAAGTAATACATATTTATTGAAGTAGCATAAGCTTTTATTTCACTCATATAATATAATCCAATATGAATAACCCACTAACTGGTCATATACAATAGTTGTATATATGGTTTAGTGTCGTAGGGTAAGGTAGTGGTGTATTGGCGGGCATCTTGGATTTTGGCGGACATGTTGAATGAAAATGTATGTTCGATTGTATGTAAATCACAAATACCAATTGCAATGTTTTCAGTTAATTTTTCAGCGTGTACATGCGATTATGTGGCAGTTTTATGTGAACGTTTGCAAAACAGCCCTTTTACGGGCAGAGATGTTGTTGTTAGGGGCACTTATAGGGGCATAGGGGCATAACAACTTTAAACAAAGACTTGCTACCATTTGGAAATGATATGGTTGGATGTATATCTTTCAAGAAAGTATAGTGGCAATTTGTCCCCCCCCCCCACAAGTGGTAATGGTGACCCTTCCTGGCACACCCACTACATATATATTCCGGGCCGCAGTACATGTCGCGTGATGCAACCGCTGTACGTTTGAACACGGCTGTGAGCAGAGTCCAACAACGGCAGTCATACCATAGTCTATTGTATTGCAAATATAAACCACATGTATAACATTACAACAAGCAAACGTAATGCTTAAATAACATGCAAATGGGTTGGACTACAAGTGATGTTTACGGTATCAATCATGTCAATTGAAATGAGTCGTGCCTTGGCGGACGTGACTCGCAGCTTCACCACCAATGCGTTATCAATGTGCATGCGCGCCCACTCCAAAGTAAGTATTATATTTTCCTTAATATGCAACGGATTTTGATGAAATATGGCGCAGCAAACGCGTCTTCGTGGGCTGCATTTGGTGGTCGTCCCGGGAGTTCGGCACATACTTATGTCGTTTTTGCGAAGAATCGATTTCCGTATCAGTAGACACAGAAATCGATTCTTCGCAAAAACGATAGAAGTTTGGGCCAAAGTACACAGACCACCAAATGCAGCTCAACAAGACGCGTTTGATACGCCATATTTCGTCAAAATCCGTTACATAATAAGGACAAAATAAAATAATACGTACTTTGAATGGAAGGGCTTCTGGAAGTTTCAGTACTTGTTGTTGTTGTTGTAACCACGTGATCATACACCTTGGTTATGTAACATTACAACACGAACGGATTGTCACTACTGTCTGTTTCACGAAACCTGCCCAAATTTTACAGCTATATAAACAATGCAAACACAATGTTTTTATTTTTACACTCCAATAAAATGATAGTTCGACCATTTTGAAATTTTACATAGATTACCTCATTAACGTTGGTCACAATTCACGTTTTTAGCAGAACACGTGTACTGTCAATGATTAATAATTTCAACACAAAAATATTTACACAATTCCCTAACATTTGATTGGCCCGTAGCAAGTCTCTGTCCAAAATTTATATCCCAGTAAACTCCCACGCCGAACTACTTTCCTTAACCGTGAGGCGCAGTTAAAATAATTATTAAGAAAACGGAAAATAAACACATTTTCTTGATGAATTTATTTCAAATGCTGGAATTATAAGGAATGAATGGCCTTTTTGTGGAATTTATCGGGGATATAAACTTGGAAAAGTCGCGGGAATACTGGACGAATACCGCGACTTTTCCAAGTTTATACCCCGATAAATTCCACAAAAAGGCCATTCATTCCTATAATGGTATGCACGGTCAGATTTGGATGTATCTGATACAACTACCGAATGATATACATGTATTAGATTTATTTGAACTAGGCACGGGTAATTTGTTGATTACATGTAGAAATACATGCACTGTTTGAGTCAGTGGCACACAGTATAGGAATGCGCACATGCATTCAGCATAGAACTGGTCTGGAATGGTTGTTAAAGGCGTCAGGACTGTTTCTCCATCTAGTCTGAAAAAAAGGTAGCCCCTTATCAGAAACGAAACACATGCTAATACGCCAATACACTGTCCGCAAAAGTTATACTCCACTTTCTAGAAACACTTGCTTTGCTAATGTTGTGTACATCTCAAGTAACCGCCAGAAAACTACCAGTTGCATAAAATCGCAATGCATTCAACACTTGTAATGACACTGGCAGACTGTGTGATCTCAGGGTTGACCTTATAATTTCAGCATTTGCAATGTCGCATACTTGTAGAATAAGATCCGCATTTATATATTATGTCCTCGTTGTCCATGAAGTCTAGGGGATTGATTCGGTCCTAAAGACTCGTTCCGACTGACACCGACTGACACTAACCGACCGACACCGACTGACCGACACTGACCGGCACCGACCGACCAACACCGACTGACACCGACAGACTGACATGACCGACACCAACCGACCGACACCGACTGACCGACACCGACTGAGCGACACCAACCGACACCGACTGACACCGACCGACACCGACCAACACCGACCGATGACACCGACCAATCGACAGACACCAACCAACCGACAGACATCGACCAACGGACACCGAACGACAGACACGATAACGACGGTTCGTTACGAGCTGGCTCATCTGGATCTACAGTGATTTGTAAATGTTGTCGATAATTGGGCATACCGAATACTGGTAACGCAATGAACTACATCACAAATAGCAATACACGGGTAACTAGCACAGGTGTGGCCATCTATATGTAAGCATATATGGTTTATATGGCAGATAATTGCTAAAATAGTACGTATGAAGTGAACATTTACCTGCTGTCAGTGAATTGTTTTCTCCACCTCGGTTCACATGGGGGCAGCCATCTTTGTTTATTTCATAAGATCCGTCGTAAATATTTAAGTTATAACTTAAGACTGCTAGCTACCTGTCTTCGTTTTCCATCGTAAATTTCGATTGTCGTTCTTGCTAAGATGTTTTGTGAAACAGACTAAGCACGTACTCCGGACTTAAGCTATAACTTATGACACAAGTACTCGCTTAGTTCGTTAGTGAAACGGGCCCCTGGATTATAGCAAATGCAGCTGCCACCGTTTGTATGATATGTAAAGAAAAAACAAACAAAAGTCGGACAGTCAATCGGAATTATGGACGGACGGACGGACGTTCATACATGACACACCATTAGGTGGTATATTCATCGTTTTTAAAGAAAGGAATGACCACTTACGACACGATATGCTTAGGTTACGGAATATGTTGCAGTGTTTACGTTGGTCTTAGGCCACACCACCAACCACCTAAGATCCCAAACATGTGCCCGGACGAACGGACGGATGGGACGGACGGATGGACAGATTGACGAACAGATAGACGGACAGACGGACACAATTTCGTGGCGTGGCAGAACACAATGGACTTCTTCCGTACCACTTAAGCCTACAGTTTCTTATTTATTAAGGGTCATTCCTGTTTGTATACACTGGAGGTGCCCCCTAAGCAGTGTCATGCAACTTCGTCTGGACCGACGGACGTACAGACGTAAACCAACGTGCAGTCTAATCAGGGTGTCAGGAGGCAGGCAGGCAGGCAGGCAGGCAGGCAGACAGGCTTTTCTCCACCTCGGCTCACATAGGGGCAGCCATCTTTGTTTATTTCATAAGTTCCGTCTTAAATATTTAAGTTATAACTTAAGACTGCTAGCTACCTGTCTTAGTTTTCCATCGTAAATTTCGATTGTCGTTCTTGCTAAGATGTTTTGTGAAACGGACTAAGCATATACTCCGAAGTTATAACTTATGACAAAAGTACTTGCTTAGTTCGTTAGTGAAACGAGCCCCTGGTCCATGCTGTTTGACAGATTTCATTATTTGTTCAAACTATAATTATTTAGTCTATATTACAATAAACGTGTCTGACTGACAATCTGTACCATTATAATTATTTACTCTATATTACAATAAACGTGTCTGACTGACAATCTGTTCGTTTCAGGAGGGACGAGAAAAAAATCGACACCATGGAGGTATAAGTAAAACAATATATATATGTGTGCATTTCTAACGCTTATAAATATGCAAATAAATATAAATTGCAATGATTGGTTACGTATTGAGTCTTGAAGTTGGTTTAATTAAACATAGAAAATTAAAGTAACGATTGGATTTTTTCCCACCGACACCGACAACACGATATAATAGTTATGATAAAATTGCGCATGTGAATGTAATCTTTTTTTTTTAACTTCTGTGCGCCATGACAAGTAAGATACTTAAGTAATTTTATATTTTTAGTCTTCTGCCATTTGTCTCATCTAAAGTATATGATGTTACCGCTATATATGTTATGTTGTATATGTATATGTTGGTAACGACATACACTTATATAAAAAATATAAGAAATATAATCTAAACCCTTCAAATGTTAGAGGGTGCGTGCTTCCTCGTGTTTCAGGGATCGGTGGCGCCGCCGTACCCGGATGATGTTTCCAATGGTAAGCCGTATATTGTCACCGGCGTAACTCCCAACTTTATGAAACACAGTCTAGAATACGACAACCCGGCGTTTGCCACGAAAATGTGACGTACGTCCGACCGTCCACGCGGGATACTGGTGAACAATTACTAAACATTTATAAAACAGCACATGTCCAACTGCGGCGGGAAAATTAATGGTGTTGTTTCGTTTCACCAAATTGTCTTAAATCTCAAACACAAATATCTGTATTTCTAGCACGTTAGATCATTCGTTATAAGATGATTATGCCGATGTGCTGACAAAACATGCGAACATACTTGTAAATGACTATACAAACTAACGGACGACAATAGTTAATGTTCATACGTTTCCTAGACACTGGTCTGTTATTCTATTTCTGTTTTATCACGCTGTGTACATGTAGGGCCTAATAGTTATGGTTCACATATTGAATAGCGAGCGAGAAATTATTTAATTCAATATTCAATATGTGAACTTTAACTAACTTATTGTTTGCCATAAAGATAACTTATTGCACGTATTGCAAGCATTAATGTTTAATTTAATAGAAATTGACGAAAGCGTCGCAAGATTAATTGAGACGAAATGAATTTCATTGGTCGAGAGACTAGGGCAAACAATAATATATGCGGCCAAATGTACACGTATAATAAGAACGCGGACTTGTGTATGTTACATGCGTCATCACACTGGCGTTCTTCGACCTGTGAAGTGACGTCATACGACTGCCCAACCACCTGCATTAATCTTGACAAGATGACAACGTTTCGGAACATCTAATAACAATATCAACTCGCAATCAATCAGTTTGATTGGCTGGACCTGAGCTTTAGAACGAATACTGACAAGGTTAACGCCGGCGGTGGTGTATTGAAACGTCATCCAACATAGCTTTCGAATACTGAGTGGCCGTGATACATGGTGCATGTTTCGTTGTCATTGCCTGATACAGGACAGCTGTTAGCAGTCAGCGTGTGATTAGTACTTATCAGGTAACGTTCTTTGTATGTGCCGAATATGTATTGACTGATAGCATATTGTTGTATCAGGCATTGACCCGATACGAATATCCGGTTTACAACAAGTTAAAAACTTATTTTTCATTGGTCGAACGGCGTCACATGACGTTACAGAATGACATCAGTGGAATGACGTGATGAAACAAGTCGCGTTCTTTTCAATGATAACCACATCATAATTGCTCTTTCTGTAGCCTAAAACGTTACCTGATAAATAGAATACCATGCTATTGTCTTTTGATGAGCGAGCCTCGGAATTCCTACGCGTTTCCTAGCCTTGCCTGATAAACTTGATATCAAAAAACACTAGCCTTGTATTCTCTATATATATATATATATATAGCTAGGCACTTGATGAAATAGCTACAGTGGCTTGGTCCGGCGAAGGTGTATGAAGGTCCACCCAAAGTGTATGATGTTACAACTCAGTTGAACAGTCTCGTCTCGTCAATACGGTTAAACTGAGTGGTCTGTAATCAATTCTATAATTATACTGTTATTCAAGGATCATAGTCAGTCTACCAGAAAGGAACATGGTGCATGGTTAACTCTTTCACCCCTAAGTAACTGAAATGGAATTTGAGATGGTAATTTGGCAACCAATCCAACCAGCACGAAATAATTTTCAGACTAGTCCATTTATGAACAGGGGGTGTTTTTGTTCTCAAAAATATGAAAATGACTTGCAAAAGTGCAGATCCTGATGAGACGGTTAGTCACGAGCCGGCTGATCTGGATCTACACTCTTTGCCAAACCCAATATACAGGGCTGTGGTGTTGAAAGAGTTTATGGAAATAACTGCATGATATTCACATTTTCAGTCAAAGTTTAATGCAAATGCAGTATAGGTCGGCACGCATTTTGAATATGCATGCAGATTTTTGTTTTATTATGCTGCATTCAAGGGCCAGTAGGCTAAATAAAATATTCCATCTCATGCCCGGCTCGGAAACTGTAGAAGTTCATTGGCAAGTCTTGGGCATCCTACGCGTTTCCTAGCATTGCCTGATAAACTTGATATAAAATCACACTAACCTATTATTTCAATTTATCTGGTAACGTGCTTTGTACGGACCTAATATATATTGACTGATACACTGTATTGACTTTATACGCACAACGGAGTCACCTTTGACGTTTCATTGGTCGAATGCCGTCAGTGTAACGACGTAACGGAAAGGTATCTATCTGCGTTACATTATTAAAAGAAAACCATGTGCCGATCATGAAGCATAACACTGGACATGATGAATTCAATAGCATGTTACATGTAGTGTTATTTGACATCACGTGTATGAGGCAAGGCTAGGAAACGCGTATATTGAGCCGAGCCAATACTATTCCACCATTTTGAGTGGGTGGCATGTGGGAGCATGCGATGAGTAATTTAACGATCGGGGTTCATCCTTACCGGAATCCCGACCGGAGACCTAGTTTTGGACCTGTCGTACGTCTGTGACATTTGTGTACGTGACAGTTGAATCGTGTAATACCCCTTATACATGTATGAGTATTACGATTATTCGTAATCCTATTACTTTTAGTTACTAGTTATTTCTCTTCGAATTTATTTATTGAAATCCGGTCCAAATTGAATAATTTAGGGTCTTATTGTTTGTAAAAATGGCGAATGTCGCACGATTGAGTAAAGAAGTCAGTATAGTGTTTGGATTAGTGCTCATCCAGGTTAACCTACATATCTGCACAGTTTAATCCGGGACTGCATTATTTGCCAGATTCTTGTTTTTTACACTATTAATTTTATTGAAAACAGTATGGACTCAGATCAGACTGCACACTGATCTGGGTCTACACTGTTCGCAGTATTGTTTATTTGGTCTATTCAGCAATAAATAAATGCGAAAATAAACCACAGGACCGGAGATCTATAAATAGATTTGCAAAGGGAAATATCTAACTACGATCCCTCATTAAAGCCTCAAAATCCACTGATTTTGGACAAAATGGTAACGTTCAGTTTCTCAACTGTTTTTCAAGTCTCTACTAGTTGATGAAGAAAACAATGTTTACCAAAATCAACCTTGAAGGAAGACCTGAAACAAATAAGCCAGGTTAGAACGAGGCGCATATGTTAGCGAATCTTTCAGGAGTGATCAGTTAATAGGACGCTTGTTAAAATCGTTTAATGATTTCATAAATTAAGAATCTATAATTTGTCAAGTTTTGAATCAACACACATGTTACATGTAGATCCTATTAATTACATCTTACATTGGAACTGTGTAGATCACCCAAAATAATTTACCAGTATATATATGGCCGTTCGGTATATAATAATAATATAGTAACAAGGCGGATTAAGCGTCCCGTTTATATATTGTCAATGAGTGTATGTACTTACATGTAGCGTAATTTCTCATTTCAGATTCACACGATTCTTCAATCAAAGGATCTAGACAAAGTCCATGGAAGATTGGATGTTTAATATATTTACCTGTATTTATATTCAGATAATATCTCCATGATAAATAATGTACTGTATGATAATGTTTTAAGTTACTATGATAAATAAAAGTGTGATCAAGTATTTATCCACGCACGTGAATTTAGTGGCAAGATGATAATTGTTGTACATAGGTGAACATTAATTACAACCGTAAATGAATTGAAATTGTTGTACATAGGTGAACATTAATTACAACCGTAAATGAGTTGAAATTGTTGTACATAGGTGAACATTAATTACAACCGTAAATGAGTTGAAATTGTTGTACATAGGTGAACATTAATTACAACCGTAAATGAGTTGAAATTGTTGTACATAGGTGAACATTAATTACAACCGTAAATGAGTTGAAATTGTTGTACATAGGTGAACATTAATTACAACCGTAAATGAGTTGAAATTGTTGTACATAGGTGAACATTAATTACAACCGTAAATGAGATGAAATTGTTGTACGAAGGTCAACATTAATTACAACCGTAAATGAGTTGTATTTATTTTACCTTACTTTCTTTATCAGACCTGTGCTTTTATTGAAATGCCCTCCCCCCCCCCGCACACACCGACCCTCACATGTATGTATGGTCCAAGTGACCAAGCGGGTAACAGAGTAGACACTTATCATAGCTATTGATCAAGGGGGCGTCTGGAAATATAAATTGATGGATTTACATTTATTGAGCATAGGCTGCAGCCTATGCTCAATAAATGTAAATCGAATAATTGTTTACAAGAAAACAGTGTTAGTGTGAAATTTACAGACTATGATAATCTTGCAGATAAATAGCTACGATAAGTGTCTATCTGTTACCCGCTGGTGTATGGCACCAGGTGCTATACAGTGGCGGATCCAGGATTTCACCAAGGGGGGGGGGGAAGATGGAACTTGAACGAGGTATGCTCGTTCGTCGACTGAGCGGAGCGAGGTAGTTGGCTAGGGGGGTCCGGGGGCATACCCCCCCCTGAACATTTTTTAATTGAGGAAGCCATTTCCTGCATTCTACTGCATTTGTTTCATAGCACTTCCTCAATATTTCTTTAAAAAAAATCGGGATTTCCCCCCCTGAATCCGCCTCTGCTATATGCTGGTCAAAATACCGTAAGATAGTAAGATAATTATTTTGGGTCATTATGAGGGGCCAGCCACGGGGAAAGTAGTCGCTCTAATTACCACGGGGGTGGTGTGCACTGGAAGGCCAGTGACGGAACATCACCCCGGGCAATTGCTTTAAGCTGGTGGCAACATCTGCTGTACTTATCAGAGCGATTAATAGGCCCCGGGCACTGCAACTGAGAAGGTCTGTTATACACCAAACACAGCACGTGGCTTATAGGGCTTTTGTGACCAGTGTAGATCCAGATCAGAACCAGTGTAGATCCAGATCAGACAGCACAGTCCGATCAGGATCTGCCATTCCATCACTGAAACACACTAACAAACAGTCTACCGTTTTCAGACTACACGAGTGTGCTATTTGATCAAAACCTACACTGGTCACAAATCACACAAGCCCCATATCTCCAGTCACAGCCACATATCGGACCAAGATATTTATTTTTGACATCATGTCCAATAATTTTCTGTTTATTTGAAACATTTTGAAATAATTATGGCGATAATGAAATAATTATGAACAAATAATTCATGTCGAAATTGTCAACACGAGTATGCTTAACACATATTTGCAAAGCATTGCATAATCAATGTACGAAAAGTAAAAGATATTATGTCGGCATTTTGTAAAAAAATACCAATTTAACACTTATAATTCCTCATTTTCATGATTTTGTCGAAGGTTTTCTTGATTGAGGCACCGGACAAAATGGGTCGTGTGTTTTTATCGACCGGCAATTATCTCACGCTTACGGGCGGCGGCCATTATTACTATTGAAAATTAACTTGTATTTCTATTGTGTTCATTCTTAATCACTGGATTGTTACTTTTGGATTTGCTAACAGATAGGTCCGGGCTGGGATGGGCGTGTGCCGTTGTGGTGGGTGGATTTTTCGGCTGGAATTGAGTTAACATTAGACTATTCGCTAGGGTAACTGGACCTAACGGACCCTAGACATAACGGACCCGGACATAACGGACCCGATTTCGGACGAAACGGACCCGATTTCTGGACATAACGGACCCGATTCATGGACATAACGGACCCCGTGTGGACATAACGGACCCCGTATAAAACCTATCAGAAATGCTATTTTTTTTTACTTTTTTTTGTAGTAAACTTTTAAGAAATTATTATTTTAATGTTATTTTATGTTTTAAACACTCTAAATTTTACGGAAAAAAGTTGTTGTTGGCAAACTTTCCGGGGGGCAATTGTGGAATTCGCACATCGCAATGGCTTCCGGGCTAATTAATTTCCAGTGGACTAAACTGTGTTTGACACGTTCCAATCTGCAATATTCGGTTTAATCACGTTACTTATAGAAGACAATTTAACTTTCAAAAATGAATAACATTTTAGAAGTATTTTAATAAATTTACTTTACTTCAATTTGTATAGAAACAGTAATAAAATACGATTTAAAGTTTAGTAAGAAAAATGCACAAACGCATAAAATCAAAAGTTTGTAGTGCATTAGAATTTACTCACAAAAGCCTAAAACCATAAAATCGCTAGTTGGGAATGCTTTAGAACTAAATAATTTCCTTGAATGACAAGTTGGGAGTTCTTATATTATTATTATTAAATTATAAACATAATTTTTTCCCGATTTGTATTTTATTTCCCAATTAACATTCCCAACTTTCATTTTCCATTAGACCAATCAATCAATATATAACACAAATATATTAAAATAGTATTTCTTATAGCATTTCTGATAGGTTTTATACGGGGTCCGTTATGTCCACACGGGGTCCGCTATGTCCAGGAATCGGGTCCGTTATGTCCAGAAATCGGGTCCGTTTCGTCCGAAATCGGGTCCGTTATGTCCAAGGTCCGTTATGTCCATAATTCGTTGCTAGGACCTTTTTTTTTATTATTGTTATTATTGTTCATATCTCTGAACTGTGAGAAGCAGATGTCTCATTCCTGCATGTTGTGGCTGTTGCAGCCTCAAACTACGCATGCTTTCGGCTTGATTTATGTGTTAATGTTGCACCTGTTGTATCATGTTTGTGTATAACGCAGTCGATTTAGAACGACCGGAAATGAACAAACTTTCGGATAACTTTGGTTTCGATTAAAGAACCCGGATGATAAAGCGATGAATTGTTGGATTGTGGAACTGACAGGTGCACGAATGAAAACGAACATTTAGAGCTGGAGATTCACAGACGGGTCGTGATTTCAAATATGTGTGTCTGGTCTGTGTATAAATCAAGATCATACCATGTATGTTTGCATTTTCACGGTCTGTCAAAGCATCAAGAATTTTCAACGTACAGTCGTATGGCAGACTTAGAGTTAAAGGACAAATCCGTGTCTTTGCCTAAATGAAAATGAAGGTAAGTGATTTTGCATATGCCGGGGCATATCAATATTAGTTAGCTGTATGCCTGACAGAGATCACGGGTATCAACTTTCGAGCATGAAACGTTGTACCAAGCGACACGCTTTGCTCGGGCGACTCTAAAAATATAATTGACACCAAAGTAAACTTTACCGGAATGACACTGGATGGATAGCTAACAGTGTGAGGAAGCTATTTATAAAGTTTGGTAATGATATGACTAACGGATCAGGAGATATTCGTCCAAAATGTTTGACACTAAGGTCAATGTCACCAAGGTCAAGGTCAGCCGAATTACGCTTGTAGATATCAATCAATGTGAAGAAGCTATTGATGAAGTTTGGAGATGATCCGACTAATGGATGAAGATATATTAAAAGTATTAACATAAAGGTCAAGGTCACCATTGTCACGGTCACCCGACTGAGATACTGGGTGGATTGTCATCAATGTGGGGAAGCTTGATGAAGTTCGGTTAAGATATGGGAAATTTGGCTACGTCCAAAATGTACGTCCCCCAAAGGTTAAGCTCACCAATGTGAAGGTCCAGGTCTCCCAAATGACAGTGGGTGGAACTATTCCATTGTCAATGGGAGAAAGCTATTGATGGAATTTGGTAATGATCCGACTAACGGTTCAAGAGATATGGAAAAATTGGCTACGTCCAAAACTTACGCCTCAAAAAGGTTAATGTCACGAAGGTGAATATCAAGTTCACCCGAATGACAGTGGGTGGATAGCCATCAATGTGAGATAGCTATTGATGAACTTTGGTAATGATCCGACTAACGAATCAAGATATATGGGGAATTTCGGTACGTTCAAAATTTACGTCCAAGAAAGCTCAATGTCACCAAGGTCAAGGTCAATGTCCAGAATTTACGTCCCAAATTGTTGGCGACACAGACACCGACGACGCCCACGACGACTCCCACCGCTATGTCTCACTTTTCACTAGCTTGGGTGAGACAAAAATAGGCTGTGACAGTTGTATGTAATTTGCTTTAGTTGGGGTATACACTCGTGTTGCGTTCCACAACTTACCCATATTGCATTTGTACTTTAGAGCATGGGGCAACAAATCTACTGTCAGAGATGAGCTTTACGAATGATGTTGTTGTTCAAACAGTTAGCTATTTGAAAAGCATAAACGGACTGTATTAGATCGATGGCATTGAGTCGACGATAATGTGGTGCGAACAGCTTGATGATCTGCGTTTTAGCTACATGTATGCACGAGTTAAAACCGTTGTGCATATGTTTTATCGCTGTTTTTAGTATACCTGGCAGTATGCCAAAAGCGAATCTTTTCCCGGCACGGTCTATCAGTCGCACAGCTGTTTTTTTTATTGTTTACTGCATTATCAAAGTAGTTATTCACAAGGTCAGCATTGGTGAGGATGTTCGCAATGTGCCATCAGTCGCACAAAGGCTTCCACATATGCTTGTATCTGAGGCACGCCATGTGATTTCAAGAAATACGTTTACGAAAATTTCACTAGTTTTCATAAATAAAGTCAAAAATTGACAGAATGTTCATGTACTCTGAAAGTTCTGTAAACTTTTGACGCCATTCGCGGAAAATATTGTAAATTTTGTAAACGTATTTCACGAAATTACGCAGATGTCCGAAGGTACAAAAGCACATGGCTTGTCTCATATTATTATATATGTGGCCCTGAATAAACAATCAACATCCAGAAATACAGATGCAGGAATTCATTGAATACTAAACAAATGGAAAAGTCGACAGAGTAAACCGGCATTTCAACGTTTTAAACACAAAAACAATTATGTGCTGTATATGTGCTAAACTACAACTCGTATGTCTGGTATTGACTAATATGCTTCATGTAATACATATCCAAATGTCCATTCCTAATTTGCATTTTCTGTCAGGTATTATAAATCTGTAATATTTCAGTTAGCTCAATACTAGTGAATTTGCAATTTGACGCCTATGCTGCTCTAAACTATATATTTTACAAACTTCTGAAGGCATACACCTGCAATTCGGTGTACAGAATAAAAATGTATGTACATGCCAAAAAATGCCAAAAAATGCAACTAACACTATTATGCATAGACGTGGCTACACGCATTTGTATCAACCTTCATTTAATTACCGTCGGCATCTTAGGTTTTGGATCAGGTTTTGTTCGTATTGATCACCACACGATTAAGAAGAATGTTACTGCATGTAACTGCATGTTCCACCAGATATAATATATAAGTATGTTCACACCATATGACTTTATTAACATGATCACTGCATAACTTGTTCGATGTAGGACGTTATGTTGTTTGGCAAATAATGTTGAAAATGGCAGCCAATTGCACAATCTGGCTCGGAAAAATTGGCGCCATGTCTGATTCTCTTTCAAATAGTATGTGGAGCATGCTTCTGTACTCAAAACAAAATGTTCAAACCGTTCTAGAAATTCCCACGGCAGAACAATTGATTACATACTATTTGAGGAATGTATAGCACACCTAATCACACACATCAGAATTCGGCAACTTTATGGACTTTATTTCCGGGCATGGAAGGGTGTGCATCTAATTCACACAATTAAATATTAGCTAACCCGAGTAGTTACCCATATAATAACATATTTTACGGTGGAATCGGTGGGGTTGACGTCCAGTTGCCTACTGTCTCTTTCACGAAACCTGCCCACATGTTACGGCTATATAAACAATTCAATAACAATAACTATTTTTTGATAATATTAAATTTTATAAAAAATTAAGAATGAGCCTTCTTTTTATTTCGTGAGATTTGTTTAAATATGTATTTTTTTCGACAAATTATTTCCCAGTGATGATTTAACATGTGGAAAAGAACAACAGTATGGCGACTAGATTGCTTGAAAATGATCTAACGAAGAAAAAAAAAGTTACATTTTGAAAATCGGTCCACTATTTCTAAAATGTGAAATAAAATCCCCATGTTAACCCCCATAGGAATGTATGTGAATGTAAGATGGTTACTTTTGTTTTCGCACTAAAATCAATATTGGACCAAAGTTCACGATATAAAAATAAGACTGTTGCAAGCTTCGTGAAACAGAACGTAAGCAACGGGACGTCAAGCCGTCGATCTCCGCCACTTCTAGCGCCGAGGATGACCCGGAAGCAGTAATAAGCGAAGTTATTCGTTGAGTTCCGAAGTTCGGTGACCAGGACTTGTATATACATTCTAACATTTTGATGTGTCACAACTTCATTTCTTTCCGCATTAGATAGCCCAGATAAAACCAATCGTGTGGATGACTCGACCTGTAAACTTGTAGACGCGTTTCTGGCTTCACATGTTTGGCACCCTCGTCCGAAAACATGGCAAATACTACTTGTTGGTCGGTGTTTGAAAGGTTCCGCGACAGAAAATAGTTCACTGCTCTCTTGAATTGTTGTTCAACACGATATATTACGTCTCCTGTTCCAAGGAATAAGCCACCTCCAACCCAGACACGATTACGTTTGAATACCTCTTCCGGCGAAATTGTCATTGGATATTCTTTTATAAAATTCATTGACAACCGAGAACTGTTAAATTCTGGCGGAAGATCAAGTTGAAAAAGCGTTTGATCCGACGCTTTGTCTCTAAAATAACCGACGTCCAACCATGCGAAGTAGTCCGTATGAAAGTAGTTTTCACGAGCCGCCCTGGCGGTAACGTCATACTTTGCATGTTGTGCGCATGCGTATTCGGAAACAACAGTATTGGGATGGTGCTTCGGGTATGCTTTATGTGAATAAATTCTCGCAATGACATCGTTATTTTGGAAAGCCCACGATGTATTTCTGTTTATTCGTATAAACTTTGTGCTGTTGGTCCAATCTCGTCTAATGCCCCGCATTAGAGCATCAAAGTCATCTGAGTCTGTATACACGACAAGGGGGTTGATAAGGTATGTAAATGCCCGCGCCCAGTTTCGATATGTAGCCGTTGAAAAATGAGTTCCGCTTCCTCCTTTCCTAAAACTTCCAAGATCAAAATATGCAGTAACTACGGTTATTCTCGCTTCTGAAACGTTACCACTAAACGTTAATCCGTCGGGACCTGATTTGCTCTCGTTTATTTGAGGATATACAACTTCGATAATGTCAGATTCACCCGAGCTGTCATCATGATCAAGTTCGGGAATGTCATATATGCGTTTCTGTGGCAGGCTCGTTGACATTGAACTGTCGTTAGATGTTCCGCCCACCAGCTGTTGCTGCTTTGTTTCTGTCACCGTCAGCTGGAGGCCTCCGTTCACACTTGAGTATGGCTTCACATGATTCTGCAAATAACAATGGGCATACCATATATATGTATATATATTATATACTATATTGTATACACGTATATATATGGGCCGCGCTCTGTGAAAACCAGACTTAATGACAACATTTTCGATTTGCACTTTTTTACATTTTTTGATGCGGACACCTTTCAAAAACAATATGCTGAAAAGAAAATGCAAATATGTTTCATAGTTTTCGTTTTACCTCACTTTTTGCAGCACCATGTGAATCACGCAAGGAAGTAAAAGTAACGTGATCGAGAAAATGACGTTATGGAAACGCCGACGTTTGTGCAATGCAACCCCCGGGGATTTTTAAACAGATTAAAAATTGACTGTCCATTCCCGAGTCTCGGAAATAAATTTACATTTCACTGAGAAAGCGGGAGGAACGTTTTCCTGTGTAGCCAATATGACTGACGGACTGGCTAATGCACAGTCATGTACATGTACCCCATACTAGCAGGTGGCAGGTCTATGGGAAAATGCTGCGCTGACCCCCGCTCCCTCGGCTGCCTACCGCCGCCACTGCCCCCCCCCCTCACCCCCCATACACACCTACACTGTCTGTTCCACGTTTTCCTGCCGACGAACTTTTGGCTAATAAACACATTAAATCGAAAAAATATTTAAATGTAAGTACTTTTTCACCAATTACAAAAAAGTCACCCTCCCGAAATGTTTTTGTTTCATGAAATTCCATCAAATATTGATTTAATAGCGAAAAAACGATTTTCGGGGGGGGGGGAGTAAGAAAAAAGAAAAGAAAAGCTTGGAAATGATGTAACTAAGAAAACCATAGTTCGATTTTGAAAATCGGTCCACAAATAAAAAAATGTATTTTTTTCTATTTGTTAAATGTTAAATTCCCATAGGAAAATCTTTTTTCGCAATAAAATCAATATTTTACGGAATTTCATCAAATCAATTTTTTTGGGGAGCGTGACTTTTTTGTTATTGATGAAAATGTACTTACATTTAAATATTTTTTGGATTTAATGTGTTTAATGTTCAAAAGTTCGTCGGCAGCAAAACGTCGAACAGACAGTACATGTGACCGCTTAAGAAAGTTATTGTGCGTGCTACCCGTCTCGATCCTATCTATGTATTTACTGCAGGTACTGATTTTTTTATATAATTTTTTCAAATGTTATAAAACAGGCTCCAGTTTTGTTTGAGCAAATCCAGTTGCTCAAAATAGCGACCCCATATGCATAAGGAGGGTTATGAAACATTTAGACTGCACTTGATTATGAAAATTACTCAGCAATCACCAGTGCAACTCATATATTGAAGTCAGTCATTATGAAAATTTTCATAAACCGTACTATCACTATGAAAATTATCATAAGCCGTACAATCGATCTCACTATGAAAATTTTCATAAACCGTCATATTCCCTCTCACTATGAAAATTTTCATAGACCGTAATATTCCCACTCACTATGAAAAATTTTCATAGACCGTCATATTCCCTCTCACTATGAAACTTTTCATAACATTGTTCTGAGAAAAACATTAATCATTATGAAAATGTTCATGAACCGTACTGTCACTATGAAAATTATTATAAGCCGTACAATCGATCTCACTATGAAAATTTTCATAAACTGTCATATTCCCTCTCACTATGAAAATTTTCATAAACCGTAATATTCCCTCTCACTATGAAAATTTTCATAGACCGTCATATTCCCTCTCACTATGAAACTTTTCATAACATTGTTCTGAGAAAAACAGTAGTCATTATGAAAATTTTCATAAAACGTACTGTCACTATGAAAATTATCATAAGCCGTACATCGATCTCACTATGAAAAATTTTAAAAATTTTCCATAAACCCGTCATATTCCCTCTCACTATGAAAATTTTCATAGACCGTTAACCTATCACTCTCTCTATGAAAATTTTTCATCAGACCGTCTATTTCCTCGCACTAAGAAATTCATAAGGTCAGTTAATATTGCCTCTCACTATGAAAATTTTCCTAGACGTCATATTCACTCTCACTATGAAAATTTTTCATAGACAGTAAATGCCCTATACTATGTAAATTTTCATAGACGTCATTTCCCTCTCACTTATGAACATTTTCATTAAAGCCGTATAATCCCTCTCACTATGAAAATTTTCATAACCCGTATATTCCTCTCCACTATGAAAAATTTGCTTAAGCAGTACTATCCCTCTCACTATGAAGATTTTCATAAACCGTCATATTCCCTCTCACTATGAAAATTTTCATGAGCCGTAATATGCCCTCTCACTATGAAAATTTTCATAGACCGTCATATTTCCTCTCACTATGAAAATTTTCATAAGGACAGTAATATGCCCTCTCACTATGAAAATTTTCATAAGCCGTAATATTCCCTCTCACTATGAAAATCTTTTTAAACCGTACAATCGCTCTCACTATGAAAATTTTCATAAACCGTAATATTCCCTCTCACTTTGAAAATGTTCATAAACCGTAATATTCCCTCTCACTATGAAAATGTTCATAAACCGTAATATTCCCTCTCACTATGAACATTTTCATAAACCGTAATATTCCCTCTCACTTTGAAAATGTTCATAAACCGTAATATTCCCTCTCACTTTGAAAATGTTCATAAACCGTAATATTCCCTCTCACTTTGAACTTTGAAAATTTTCATAAACCGTAATATTCCCTCTCACTTTGAAAATGTTCATAAACCGTAATATTCCCTCTCACTTTGAAAATTTTCATAAACCGTAATATTCCCTCTCACTTTGAAAATTTTCATAAACCGTAATATTCCCTCTCACTTTGAAAATGTTCATAAACCGTAATATTCCCTCTCACTATGAACATTTTCATAAGCCGTACTATCCCTTTAACTATGAAAATTTTCTTAAACCGTACAATCGATCTCACTATGAAAAATGTCTTAAGCCGTACAATTGCTCTCACTATGAAAAGTTCATAAAATGTACGATCGCTCTCGCTATGAAAATTTTCATAAACCGTACAATTCCTCTCACTATGAACATTTTCATAAACCGTAACATCGCTCTCGCTATGAACATTTTCATAAACCGTACAATTCCTCTCACTATGAACATTTTCATAAACCGTAACATCCCTCTCACTATGAAAATTTTCATAAACCGTAATATTCCCTGTCACTATGAAAAGTTTCATAAACCGTAATATTCCATCTCAATATGAAAAGTTTCATAAGCCGTACTATCATAAAATGTCCGATCGCTCTCGCTATGAAACCATACAATTCCTTTCACTATGAAAAATTCCATAAGCCGTACAATCGCTCTCACTGTGAAAAGTTCATAAAATGTACTATCCCTCTCCCTATAAACATTTTCATAAGATGTACAATCCCTCTCACTATGAACATTTTCATAAATCGTAACATCCCTCTTAACCGTACTATATATTGAAGTCACTATGCAAAACTCCGATCAGAATTCTCAATATGCCGTATCTTGTCATTGCGTGGGAAAACATGTATTTGACCCTGCGGCAATATGTTAATACTTGTTGCATCTTGAAGTGCAGCCCCTAATCAGCATACAGCCTCGTATGGCTCCGGATATGCATTGCAAGTTTGATACACCAGGAATGTGTGAGCAACTAAATAGCAAATAGGTCTCGGTCACTGCGGCAAAGCATATTCAATGTTTATTTATATCCACAGGTTAATATTAAAATGGTGATTGTGATGGTAAAACTATTAAAAAAAACTATCCTAATTGTGTGTAGAAATAAGAAAAATGCCAGAAAATAACAATTGTCAAGAAAATAAAAAATTAGCCTCTAAAAGCTTATTATTAGATGAAGGTCAGTAAGACTAGCGTGGTAGTCGTGTTGTGTGACTATCCATAAAATCGCAAAAAAAATGTTTTTATTTTTAAATATGGCATATGCCGGGATCATATAAAAGGCCGTGTTTATATTTTGGATAGTCAGATAAGCAGTACGATTGTCACAGTCATCTTACTGATATTCCATTAATAATAGGTCTTAGAGGTGATTTTTTTGTTTCCATAGCAATGTTTATTTTTTACAGTTTTCCGGCTACACCATTGGGAACTTTCTAACCATGTTCCCACTACTGCCACTAGCTATCACTATTAAATGTTATACATAAATGTTATTTTCGTGACTGATGCCCGCGCGACAGCATGCGTATTTATTTAGAAAATGGAATATTAGTTGTTAAAATCAAAAGTGGTCAACAGAACATTCACAGCAAACTTATTCATTACTGTGTATTTAGGTTTGAGGAATTTGATTCCTCAAACCTTTTGTTTTCGTTGGTTTTTTTTTTTTTTTTTCTTTTTTTTCTTTTTATTCAGCCGTCGAGACTACAGCCCAAACCGCTGGTCGGATCGACTTCAAATTTTGTATACCGATTCGCATCAACAGTGAGACGAGAATAACGCAATTTTCAGAATTCTCATGACGTCACTTTTTACGAAACCGGAAGTGACGTCATATATCATATAATTCCCTATAACTTCCTTATTTTCCAACCGATTTCAAAAATTCTTTTTGAATTGTAAAGCTGCGAGAATTCTGTATCTTCGATTCGCTGACAATGTTTGGCTATCTGCTCAAATGAGAGAGCTATAGACATGTGAAATTGAGAAAAATGAAAAAAATCAACAATTTCAGATTTTTATTTTATTTTAACGGGTGGTCTTTGAAAACAGTTTCCAATTTGTACAGTAATCTCAGCAACATAATTTTTTGACAGCGTCACGCGGGACATTCATCCACACAGAAGATGATATTTTTCAGAGCAATGGCTTGAATAGTTCTGATTCTATTGCCTTTCAAACTTGGACGTTTTTTTTCAATTTTTCAAATTTGAAATGGTCATAACTTTTGTATTATCTAACCGATTTCAAATATTTTGTTTGCATTAAAAAGCCAACAAAATTCTCTATCTCCGTTTCGCTGGTAGTTTTTGGCTATCTGCCAAAATGAGAGAGTTGTAGGCATTTGAAGTTTTTAAAAAAAATTGAAATGGTCATAACTTCCTTATTATTCAACCGATTTCAAATATTTGTTTTGCATTAAAAAGCCAATAAAATTCTCTATCTCCGATTCGCTGGTAGTTTTTAGCTATCTGCTCAAATGCGCGAGCTACATGCATTTGAAGTTTGAGAACGAGCATATAAACTTAGCCGCCTAAAACAGTGTGTACAGCTGACAAACTTCGAGGTGGAGGCCAGACAGGTATGGTGGGCTGTATCAGACACTGGTTTTATATACGAACTGACATGCTGTGGCAACATAATTTTTTGACAGCGTCACGCGGGACATTCATCCGCACAGAAGATGATATTTTTCAGAGCAATGGCTTGAATAGTTCTGATTCTATTGCCTTTCAAACATGGACGTTTTTTTTCAATTTTTCAAATTTGAAATGGTCATAACTTTTGTATTATCTAATTCTTTTTGCATCGGAAAGCAGATAAAATTCTCTATCTCAGATTCACTGACAGTTTTCGGCTGTCTGCTCAAATAAAAGAGCTATATGCATTTGAAGTTGAAAAATGTACATACTTTTCAACGATTTTGCCGAATTTCGGCTGATAACGGGTGGTCTTTACAAACGTTTTCCAATTTGTACAGTACTGTCAGCAACATAATTTCTTGCCAGGGTGATAGGGGAGTGTCAGCCGCATGAAAGATGATAATTTTCAGAGCTATATCTTGACTACTTACGGCTCTATTCGATGTCAAAGATGAACGTATTTTTTCAAGTTTTCAAATAGAGCAAACGGATGTGACGTCAGCTTCGTTATTTATCATTCGATTTCAATTGTTTTTATGCTGTAGTCGATATTTCTGTCCTTTAGCTAAATCTTTGGCTGAGGATCGAACCCGGTATCCCTCGCTCCGAGCCCATCGCTCTACCTCTAAGCTAACCGGCCCCCCATCGGTGTGATGATGCGAACACAATAATGTTGGACTGTTCATTCTAAAACTTCAGAAATTCTTTTTGCAACCGATAGTTTACACCTTGGGCTAAAGCTTAGTTACACATGAAATCAATGTTTGAGGCTCAAACCGTTGATGCAGCTCAAGCTGCTCTAGTTTTATATTTGTGTGGGTTTTAAATTTTGATAATGGGTTTACCATTTGAAAAAAACAACATGTATACACATGTACATAAACCTGTAATATGTATGTGTCAATGTCGGGAAAATGTGGCGATGTGACATACATGAGTGTATAATTGTTACAACATGTCCAGATAAAAATACCGACAGTAAACATAATAGTACTGATGCGTGTATATGCACATGTGTATCCTCTCGTCGGGAATAATTAATTTGAAAACGAAATTTGCAATTTAGTTTTGTTTTGCCAACCAAGCCATGCTAAAAAGCACCGTTTGAATTCATATATGTATCCAGTCAGTGATTTACACACTAAATTTGTCCCGATTACAAAATTGATTTCGTTGGAATGACGCCGTACTACGGAAGCCTATTAGGGCCATTTTGTCTTAGTACTTATGTATTACGTATTATGTCTTACGTATTACGTCTTATGTGTTAGGTCTTAGGGACAAAGCGGGAAATTAATAAGAAATCTCATAAGTAATCATGATGGCGGACGATCGAGCAGCAAGCGTTACAGAGGAAGATGAGGTTAAATCTACAGATGATGTAAGTATATTCAACCTACACACATGCACATTGCTTTATTATTTGTTATGCGTGTGCTTTTTTATGCTACCTTTCAGTAATAAACGTTTTGGTTCGAAAACGTGTACGGTTAATGTACGTTTAGACCCGGGTATTTGGTATGGGTAGGTATTTATTCCAATCTGATTAGCTACAACTCTGATCACTCTCCGCACATATATGTAGGCCTAGTTAATTATTAGTACACAGTCAGGCCCGTACGCAGAGGCGGTGCCCCCCCCCCATCCCCACCCCCCTAACCAACCTCCATCGAGGTCCATTTCTATTTAAAATGTAGATCGCTTATGCATCAGTGAATGATGTAAATCCCCCTCCGGGGGAATAGCGGGACTTATATTATTATCAATTTAAAGCCCCGGTAAAAGTCCTGCACTGCGGGGCAACATGGTCTGTGAAATCCCCGGTAAAATGCCCCGCAATGCCCGGGGGCAATTTGGTTTTTAAAAGTCCATATGCCCGCGGTAAATTTTTATTCTTGAATTATAAAATGCTTGCGTCATCTAGCTGTTGTTTACAGTCATAAATGTGTAACATGGAAGTCGACATTGCACTTTATGATAAAACAATAATTTACAATATGAGTTTTTATGATATATTATGCATGATAAAACGTATCAGAAAAAAATAGCACATATTTTGTCAAATTTAATTTACTTTAGACCCGACTCACATAATGCAGTGATATTTAAGAATTAATGATAAGTTATCAAATACTGTCATTTGTTTTGAACACTAATATGGCAAACTTATGTCACATATGTTTATTATCATGGAATAATTAAAATGATCCTGAAAATGTAGTAAAGAACATGACTACCGCAGGTATATGAGAAGCAGCTGATGATGACGACGGGAATGGGTCACATCTTGAATGAGGGTTTGGGATAATTTTGTATAGTCTATTCAGTTGAATATTATTAAATAAGTGCATGGCACATGCAAAAACGTGTAACTGCATATTTTGTTACATTTATGATGTTTATTTCGTCTTTAATTAACCGCGAGAGCTTAAGTACCGCGGGTATATGGATCTAGTGTAATTAGTTACATAAAAAAGCAATGTTTCGCTATTTTGTGACTTTTCTGCCTTCAATTTTTGCAGAAAAACTTAGCCATTTGTTTGCGTCTAAAAGTTTGTACAAGCTTCGTAATCATGGTATAACTTATAACTAGGTATAACTTTAATAATACTTGACGGATTGCTATAAAACATTATTTTGAAAATTTTCCAATCTGTGTTATCACTGATAACAATTGTAATAATGTGATATATTGTTTCAGTCCAATACGTTTTTTTTTGTTTAATTCATTTTATTGACAACAATTTGGATCCGATATCAATGGCACAGTTGCCGTGATATTATTGATTGCAAGTAGATGGAAATGTGCTGGTATACCATATACATCAATGATCATGTATTTGTTGGATTTGTTTACAATAATAAGCGTTAACAGACAGACTCGAACATGTAGTGTATCACGATCCGGGTCTATGCTGTGTATTCCATTAGCTACAACAAACCATCGGTGCATGCGGTATTTAAATTACATCATTATACGTAATAGTAAAGCTGTCTGATCTGGATATACATTGTTTGCAAATGTACTGTATTACCCATGCTCATCGGTACGGATATACACTGTTCAGTCTTAATATTTTACTAATTGTATTATGTAATGGTTTTAAAACATTTTAAACATGATTTCTCTTCACGTTCGGGGTCTATGCTGTGCACACCATAAGTTACACCAAATTAGTATATGATGAAGCTAACAGTATTATATTGTTGTTTGCTAAAACTAACAGTTGTTGTTTATCTTAATCCAACATTGTCAGAATGGCTGTGTATTTCAAAAGGTGTGAACAATAATATATTATTGACGTTTCACTGTAATACATGTAACATGAATGGTGAGGGGGGGGGGGGGGGGGGGGGGGGGGGGGGGGGGGGGGGGGGAGGGGGGGGGGCATATAGTGTTGCCGGTGTCCGTACGTCCGTCCGTCCCGAAACCTCAAGGTCAATGTCACATATTTGGCAGTCCCGAAACCTAACGATTGGGTAAATGGCGTATATTTTCTGTTTCCTTGCGCCGATCTGCTTCATATTTTACACACGCATTGCTCCAGAGATCCCCTACCGCCCTGTGATACACTTCCGTGCCACCCCCGCTGAGCATAGGGTCATGGTCACAAACCTTAACACTCGGGTAAATGGACTATATTTTCAAAAAGGTCGAGCAACACCAGGGGCACGTCATTGTCTTCTGACAACTCTTGTTATTCTTTCAGATAGATGATGGTTGTATAAGAGCTAGAATGCAGGCACTTGTACGTAGCATTGGTACTGCAAAAAAGAACAAACAGAAGTCAATGATGACATTTGAAAGGTAAATTGATGTAAATATGCTCATCAGTTGAAAGTGTTAAGTAGGATGTCAACTAAAATCTTCATTTTTCTCACTATCAATACTTTTCCGATCCTTGTTGATCATTGAGTACTACTGTCATTCCGAGAGTTGTGCATAGTTTCACGTTCAGTGTCTATGTGTCCCATGTACATTGAGTAGCATTAATCCGGTGCTAGGTGGCGTTTGTGTCATTGACCGTGCCAATTTTGGTACATTATGTGACACAGATGAAGGAATAGAATCAAAACCTATTCCTCACGTATTTTGTCTGGTAGTAAATTGTGTGCATCAATTTACTTTTTCTGTTCATTTAAGCTGGTGGTCTGAAGAACACCCATGTTAAATCAACTAGTGGATCTTCTGGATGTCTAGTTGTCCTTCCGTTCATACATTTTTAGTGCGCCTTCCAAAGGAAGGGGTGCTTATGGCATACCCCTGTCGTCGTAGGCGTCATTCAATCTTCAAAAATTCAAAGCCTTAACCCTTACTACGCTGAATAAATTTTGCCGTCTGCTATTATCAATAATTCTTAACAAACACATATTTTGGCAGAACATGATAATCGTCTCCATTGGAGAGGATTCTCATGTGATGCCAAAAGGTGTTTTTAGTAATAAATAGGGTGAACAATAGAAAAAAAGCAGACAACAATTTCCGTTTCCCGCTCTGTAAGGGTTAACACTTGTGTAAATGATCCATATTTTCTGTTTCCTTGATCGGATCGGCTTCATATTTCACACACGCATTGCTCTAAATGTCCTCTACCGCTCTGTGACAAATCCACGTCTGTGCCGCTCCCGCTGAGCCTAGGGTCAATGTCACATACATGACGGTCCCAAAACTTTAGCATTCTGGGTAAATGGACTAGATATGTTCCCAAGGTCAAGCACCACTAGGCGCGCTTCGTTGTCTTCTGACAACTCTTGTTAATCTTTTACTCCATACACATGACTTTGGATGCCTCAGCACAATCCAATAGAAAAGGCTCTTGAAAAAAAGTGTTGGAACTGCACAGATTGCTTTAATATGAACTATTTGAACTGTTCTTCCACTGTTTTCCAGTCTGTGGGAAAATGTGTGCAAAACAGAGACATATCTGAAGAAAATTACCTTTGTAGAATGGTATGGAATAGTATTCCAATTTCTATAAGACGTTCCACATCCTTGCATTAATGTTCACGCAATTGTCTTAACTCAGTGAAGTGTTGTTGATATTAGTAGAGCTGACTAAGGGTCAAGTTATACCTATGTTAATTGTACCACCCACCAGCATTACTTATTGCGAAATCTCCGCACGCAGTTATATTTGGCATTGTGAATGTAAGCGGCACATTGCGTCACCAGGACCAGTTATCATGAACATCATTCTGTTGTTTATATTTCCCTGACATTTATATGAACCTTGTCAATCATCAAAACGGAAATCATAAGATTTAAGACATGAAACTTAAGACATGAGATGTAAGACCTAAGATGTAATACCTAAGACCTAAGACATGAGACGTAATCTAAGACATAAGTACCTAAGACATGAGACGTAATACCTAATACCTAAGACATGAGACGTAATACCTAAGACATGAGACGTAATACCTAATACCTAAGACATGAGACGTAATACCTAAGACCTAAGACATGAGACGTATTACCTAAGACCTAAGACATGATACGTAAGACCTAAGACCTAAGCCATGAGACGTAATACCTAAGACATGAGACGTAAGACCTAAGACCTAAGACATGAGACGTAAGACCTAAGACGCAATACCTAAGACGTAATACATAAGACGCAATACCTAAGACGTAATACCTAAGACGCAATACCTAAGACGTAATACCTAAGACGTCAGACGCAATACCTAAGACGTAATACCTAAGACGTAAGACGCAATACCTAAGACTTAAGACACAAGACGTAAGACACGAGACGCAAGACATGAGACGCAAGACCTAAGACAGACATGAGACTTAGACATAATATCTTATAAGAATTTTGTCAATCCTTAAGTTTATTTTTGCAGAAATCTCGAGGCAATGGGAGATATCCAGAACTGAAAATCCAAATTGGGTGGTTGCATTACCACCGAGGAAAATTCCGAGGACAAGTAACTGCCAGAAAACGCGGTGGCACCAGGACTTACCAGTATTCCAGAGATGTTGAACAGACAGTTGATATGTTGAAAATATGTTACGTCCTTAATAAATCGTAACTGAAATACTTTGTTTGTTTTTCCTTACAGTTTTTGTCCGGCCTACTTTAAGCAGCAGTGGGACATACAGGGTGTTTCTGTGACCATTGAAATTAGCTATAGCTACAGACTGAATAGGGATATTTAAACATGAAATCTATCATTTTAAAGTTCATTTAAGTTTTGGTCCATCAGAAAAATACTGAACGTAGTTGACATCATAATGTCACTAATGACATTACCATTTTATAGGATGCACTTTAAATAACGTTCTTTTTGTGTGATCATGACGTCAGTCCTCTCTCAAAGGTTTCTGTCCATCGCAGTGCACGTTTCCAACGAAATATTCCTCATATCTCATCTTATTGCAGATTTGAGTTCTTCTGTAGAGGTAGGCGCAGGACTGTAGACTCTGTCTTTCACACATCGCCACAAGGAAAAAACCAATGGTCACATATATTTTGAAACACCCTGTAGGTATAGCTTTTCTGTCATTGTCATCGTGGTCGTAGTCATCAACATTTCACGTTTTTGTGATTTTCTATGTTTCTGGAAAACTAAGTCCTAGCACCTTCAAACATGGAACACATTAGTACTGTATGGTACCCATTTCAGGAAAGAGGAAGCTCATGTGACCTTCACCTTGTGTTCTAGATCAAGTTACTTTCATTTGTATTTTTCACATTCCATCCATTCTTACCGGAATGCCGACTTACATGGTATGGCCCTCCTGTACATTTTGGCTTTCGATACTTGAGAACTAAATCCTGTTATGCCCCATTGAGAAAGTAATAAGATTAGAGCTAGTCCTATTACTTTTGGGGTTGGAGCAAAGTAACTGGTTTGACATGAATCTGACACCAGGTCAGGATATTCTAATTTCGGGGCTGAATATATATTTTCTGTAAATATTGAGCTCTGATTTTGGCAATTTCCCTTAAATGATCTTAGCTGTTGATAGGCCGTACAAACCAATAATCAATCAATCCAACCCGTTGGCCTGGCCTTAAATGACCTTAGCTGTTGATAGACCGTTAAACACCAATACTCAATCAATACAACCCGTTGGCCTGGCCTTAAATGACCTTAGCTGTTGATATGCCTTAAACACCACCAATCAATCACATACCCTTAATGTTCATGTTTAGCTCACATGAGCCGAAGGCTCAAGTGAGCTATTGTTACCGCTTTTCAACCGTCCGTCGTCGTCGTCCATCCACACTTTTTTTCAACATCTTCCGTACCGCTTGACTGGCGGCCGTTGGAAAGTAGGTACTTTTTTTTTTAAATATCTCACGAACTGGCAGGCCGATTTCGACGAAACTTGGTATGAATGATCGATAGTTAGCGGTAATATGAATTTTCACCAGTGAAAAGACTCATATACGCACCTGTCATGTGATCTCCATGTATTACTCCGCGAGAATTTTACGCAACTAAATCATTCTCCAAACGAGTTCAATAAATACAAATTTAATTTGAACACAAAGTATTTATTCTGGTGCTTTTACTGACGTATATATTTACTGAATAGTTGCTATATCGTTCTCAAAAGAGAACTACTTTTTGTCATAGGACCTATACAATGTGCGATTCGGCACGATTATAATTAGGCGGTGAAACGAAAGTGGGTCGAGGTTAGATCAGCCGCAATAGCTCAGTGGTGGAGCATCTGACTATAGATAGAAAGGTCCCGAGTTAGAATCCCAACACTGGCCGATTCGACGTGTCCTGAGCAAGAACACCTTCGTGATAGCCTAGTCCTATCGGATGGGGACTTAAATAGTCGGTCCCGACATGCAAGTCCCTCGAGTCAGTGCCGTCGATAAATTAAAGCATTTACAAACTGGGTCGAATACATGCTGTAAACAATGTAAAATGTCAGCTCACAGTAGGTAATAAATAGAAAATTCAGATTTTTACAACGAATATGACATATATGTTTATCTGGTGGTGCCAAATGTCCATATTTCACTTGTGCCTTCGTCACTCGTGAAATATGAACATTTTGACCCACTCGATGAAAATATGTCATATTCGTTGCAAAAATCTGAATATCATCTATATATGGAATTGTTGACCAGAATTAAAGCATATATACTCAGCAAAAAAAGAAATGTCCCTCTTTTAAAGCTCATGTAACTTAACCCATGTATGTATAATATGTGCAATGTGCATATATCTGATACACAGGGAACGATGGGCATACGATCATGCATAGTTTATTCCATGTTTGCGGTGTAAACGTTACTTAGCAACCAGGATGCTAATTTACACATTTAGCTCGTGCGAGCTATACACATGGAAACTAAATGTATTCAGCTCACGTTAAACCATTCATGTGATATCGGACTATTGAAAACTTGCATAAAGTTTAAATTTTCACCATTTCCATGGCGTGACGACTGCCCAAACACCAGAAAAGTCAGTTTTATTGGAACGTTAACGTCTGCGATGGAGGTCAAGACAAACAACACTGACTTCGAACGTTTTTAAAATAATATTCAGTGATATGTCACATAACTCCGGTATGCATGTGATGTTTGTGACAATATGTGTACTTTTAAATATGCTGCGACGAACAGAAGACGAGAACCTTACATCACGTTAACTTACGTCAACGTCGATTGTCATGAACTCTGATGGCGTATAGATAGCCGATGCATAAACTTCTGAGACGCTATGCCTAGAAAATTATTGAACGGCGCAAATAAAGCACCCAATAATGGACACAATTCACCCCGCGTTACCCGCTGTTGTGGTCCTTCTCGGCGTCATTTCAAGTGAGAATGAATAGCCAAGAATTCCCACAACCATAATTTTCGCAACCGCTGTAGCGTTCATAGAGGAATTTGTGTAATGCCACACGTCTACGTTACGTTACGTCATTTATTCATGAATTACAGTATAAATGCACAGAAATTGAGGTCACGCAAGACGAATAATGTAAAACGGTATTTGCAAACGATTATGAATGTGTCATTTTATAACATTATTACAAGCATGTCAATACGTTCAGGATTTTTCATTTTGACCCCTATCCACCTCGCCGACGTATTGCTCCGAAACTGTCCAGGCTAGCAACACCTAATGAACTGGTATCGATCCATAATTGAAGGAGCTTCATTTTTATCTGGAATTTATTACTGTAACTCTTTTGGGTATCTGGCAATCTTCACTTAAACAGGGAGGGACGTTTCTTTTTTTGCTCAGTATATATTTGACGATTCTATGTCGATGCGATATAAAATTATGTTCGTTCGAGTTTAGAATATGCTCTCAACTCCTTAAACACATGGAAGTCAGGCAAAGGTGGAATCACACCGAAAAAGTTCACACATTAATTAATTAATCATTCCATGTTGTCTTCAACAAGTACAAGTAGTTCTCTGTATACATTTAAAGCATTTAAATTCCATTCGGTGTTTCAGCATTCTTTTGTGCGCGTATGGAATGAAGATTCCAGCTCGCAGCTACTCTGTCAAGTTCATCTTGAATTAGGCTTGTAAAACAGAACTTTAAACATTCGACATGCACAGGATTAAATTCGTCATATTCATCGCTATATTTTAGATCTTTAAAAAAGCTAATCCACCATTGGATTTCTTGACGTCTTAAAGTTCCCCACCAAGCCTCTATTCTTTGATTAGAAACACTTCTTCCATATATAAAACGTTTAATACCAGACATACGGTCTGCATCATTATACCTGAAGAACGGTTGAAGGAGCGCAATAGTTGAGTTTTCGGTTCCTTTGTCGCAACGAAGGATTCTAGGGACAATTGCAGTGCTTTCAATGTTTGCAGATAATACATAGCAATTACAGCTGAGTTGTTACTCTGTGAAACCTCTAACCAAATTATTCTCCTGCTGTAACCATCTATAGCAGCGAGAATATAAAATCCATACGGCTTAAGTTTATCATATCCATCAACGTGCCACACACAATTTGGGCCATTTACTCGATATGTTCGTCTTTTCAGGCGATGCATTTTTCGCAAGTTAATACCTTCGGGGTCAATATGTCTCATGAGGGTCAGAACTTTATCCCTTGGTACTCTCAACCTGTGGTCATCTACCAACCGTCTCCACATCGAACGGTAACCAATAAACTGGCCACTGATTTCAATTTCTTTCGATATGTAATCCACAACAATGCCATCAGGTGTATACGCTGTCCGTCGTCTTAGGTTGTTTTTTCTTAGACTCTTTTCAGTTGGCGCAGCGATAACCTAATTCCATCAACCACAAACAACAGTAGAATTATTTCCGGGTAGGTAAATCCACAGTAAAAGTATTGTGCTATAAATTCGAGTCTTGTCGGTTGTCGATGCTGTAATTGTTTCTGGTATATTCGATGACACAACTGTCCTCACCAGGGGTATTCTCAACCATAAAATCACCAATACAGCCTCCATGGCTATTGGCAAGGTCTGAAATGAGATATTACATATATTGTAATTAAGTTTGCTAATTTCATTACATCAAATTGAAGTCGCAGTTTTGGATAGTCAAATACACTGCCCGTAGTTAACATTGTTTATCCAAAAAAGTTTCGTTTCCTGCAAACCGTAGTATTAGTATACTCTTAGACAACTTTGCAATATTGTTTTGTATATCTGAACACTAAGAAGCCAAATACTATAAGATTGTAAAAGTTACAATAATAGCTTGTTGAACGGCAATAGGATTATTACATAAATTACAGTTTTACCAATATAAACAAGAGTTGTCAGAAGACAACGAAGCGCGCATTGACCTTGGGGAAAATATAGTCCATTATACTGGGCTCAGCGGGGGCGGCACATATGTGGATTTGTCACAGGGTGGTAGTGGACCATTAGAGCAATGCATGTGTACAATATGAAGCAGATCCGAGCAAGGAAACACAAAATAGAGGCCATTTACCCGAGCGATACTGTTTCGGGACCGCCAAGTATGTGACTTTGACCCTGTATTTGTCGCAGGGTGGTAGAGGACCCTTGGAGAAATGTGCGTGAAATATGAAGCAGATTCGAGGAGGGAAACAGAAAATATGGGCCATTTACCCGAGCGTTAAGGTTTTGTGACGCACAAAGTATGTGACCTTAACCCTGGGATTAGCGGGGGCGGCACGGGTGTGGATTTGTCGCACGGCGGTAAAGGGCCATTGGAGTAATGCGTGCGTGACATATGAAGCAGATCTGAGCAAGGATTTATTTACATGTACCCGAGCGTTAAGGTTTTGAATTTTTGAAGACGGACGGATTCGTTACAGCATGATAGAGTGTCATCAGACGAATGCATAATATGAACTAGCAAGGTGTTCCCTGTAAGGAAACAGAAGCTATAAGAAATTTAAATTTAACCCAACGTTAAGTTTATGAACGCACTAAGTTTTCGACCTTGACCCTGGGGTAAGGGGTGGGTGTTGGGTTAAGGATTTGCTACAGCATGATAGAGGATCATCTGCGGAATGCATGTATGAAATATCAAGGTGTTCCATGCAAAGAAACAGAAGTTATAATACATTTACCCCAACGTTAAGTTTGTGGACGTCGACAACGCCGATGCCGACGCTGACGACGCCGACGACGACGCCGGGGGTATGCCGTAAGCTCTCTCTGCACTTCGTGCAGGCGAGCTAAAAACTACAGAACAACAGGTAGACTAGAATGTCATGTCTATTAATCGCTGTAGTGGATGTCATAGTACTATGTCTAAGCAAGAGGCACATCGTTAACACTACGTTAATCCTCTCGCTGTGCATTGGTTGCAGGAAGCCTGGTACATATGAGTCACTCTGCCATGTTCAGTTAAGTTAAATACACTGTTGCCAAGACTTATTGAAATCCATCATGCTAAACGTAAAGTGTTATGGACGGACGCGCGGACAGATGCACGGACATCAACTAACGCTATATCCCATTTTCGCTAGGGACAAACACGATACACGTTGTCGTTGATCAGCAACACACACAGTTGTTGCTGTGATCGTTTCATTATGGCACCTATCAATGTCGGAAAGGGGGTGCATCGTTTTTGGGGGGGGTTTGCATCGGCGGTGAACATGAACGAATATACCCATACCAATGATTAAACATTTTAGTTACCTCACTTAAGTATACTTACAAGTACTTGCTATTGCAATCGTCGCCTGTACTGTCAGCTACTGGAACGTGTGTACATGTATCGTCCACCATCAGATTTCCCGCTTCGTTATAACCTTACACCTTACACATAATACCTAAGACCTAACACATAATACGTAAGACATAATACGTAATACGTGAGACGTAATACATAAGTACTAAGACAAAATGTCCCTAATAGGCTTCCGTACTGCACCAACTTAACTCTGCAACATTTGTTTGAAGCGGCTCGTTTGAATTTAGTCCCGTTGAGTCTGAAAATTTAATTCTGGAATGTGTGTATTTGCTTTATAGTATTCACACGCCTCCGACTAGAACGAGACTTTGATGAAAACAACAGTGTTTAGTAGTAGTAAGTAAATTAACAACGAACTATTTAAAGTCGGACTTATTAAATTTATAAATGTTGGAGACATGTGCATCTGCGCATCCTGATCAGGCTCTGCAATGATTGCAAATATACTAGTAAAATATATGCTATACATTCATATAACCATATTTACAAGTGGTAATTTTAAAGAATATTTAACATTGTTATCAAACGACAATCGTACGGCTGATATAATGTGATATTTTTGAAAGTCGCTAAAATACGTGACAAAGTACATGCAAGTGACAGCAGATACAGATACAAATCAGTAGGCTAGTACATCTCTGGTGGCTACAAATATGTTCACAGTAAATATGCATGAGACACAATAGCAATACACTAAATTCTAAAACATGTGTCAACATGATGCGATATGCCATTAGCACTACCATAATTTTTATCTGTGATACGATTATTATTTTTCTGACAATTTCCAAATTGTATTTTTTGTTGATTTTCGAAATATTCGACAGGTGAACCAGTCTATCAAACGAATTAAGACCTATGCCCAGTTATATGCGTGGCCAAGTTTATCCAGAATACGTGTCCCAGTTAATGAGCCAACTGTCTACATTTTCTTGTGTAAAAGAAACGTTTGCGGGTATCGCAGTCCAATATCCGCACTTCCACGTAATCTGAACAGGACCGTTTAGCACAATTAGTAAAGAGCGCACGCATGCGCCCCGTGTTCGATCCTGAACTTGTAAGTACATGTATAGCTGATGGTGGTCGCCAGACAGGAAACGTTTGTTGTCTTTGAGTATTCCGGTTAAGAAAGATGCAGATGCCTCCATCTACGCGGACTACAATGTTCTGGCGGTTGTTTGTAATTTTTATATAAATATATAAATAAAGTTTGTATATATTAGCATTATGATTACATAATACTGATTTTGTGATGTGTTATCTAAAATACCGGTCGTATGATTATTTAGTGTCACAAGTCGTCCATATAATATATTATAAAAATCATTTTCAATATGCCCATTTGTATAAAAATAAACGACAAAATCACTACCTGTTTCCTTGAAGGAAACGAAAAAAAAACAGACAACTATCTGAACCACTATGAAAACAACTGTAAAATTCTGCCACGCGTATCCAACATTACACTATTTTTGAGCCACAATTAGTAAAGCGTACGGCTACAAATAGGACAACTCATTGCAATGACCCAAAGATTTTAAGTGTCAAAATCCGACGTGACGTTGGTAAATTTAAGCGTAACTTTGCGACGTCATTTTCAGGTTTTCGTGACGTTGTCATTAAGGCTGGTTTTCACAGAGCGCGGCCCATATATATTATGTTCATATGTGGGGTTGTGCCGGTGGGGGCCGAAACGCGCCGAATGTCTGTGACATGACAGACAGTTTATGTATGGAGTGTTTACGAGCTAAATATAGAGATAATTACACACGTGTACATATACCGATAGTATACACGAGATGGACCCAAGTAAAGGCATATGTACCCACGATATATTACTTTAGCATGTGCACTTTTTTATTATCCGCTCGCTGAGGGATGTATCGTCAGACCAGCTACATGTGTACGTACGTGCATGCGTACGTACGTACGTTAGAAACACATTGCCTTGCCCGAGCGATAAAATCCAGTAGGGTTGGCAACGTTACCCGCCACATAGGGGCACTCTGGTAACCCGCCAAATAGGGGCCCTTTTTACCCGCCAAATAGGGGCCCTGGTACTACTGCGAAATAAGACCTCTGGTTACATGCAAACTAAAGTTTATGCCGTATATGGAATTTGAGGGCCCCTATTTGGCAGGTTATCTGGGTGGCCCTATACGACAGGTGAAGGACAATTATGTATTACATTTATCATGATTATTGTGTCGCAGTAAATATGCATGTGACACAATACCAACACACTAAACACTAAAACTTGTTTGGCCCAGTGTCACCATGATGGGATATGCCAGGAGCGGCGTTTATTTTGGCACTACCATAATTATACATCTGTGATACGCTAATGTTTCTGAAAATTTCCAAATTTTATTTTTATGTTAATTTTTGAAACATTCGACAGGCGAAACAGTAAATTAAACGAATTAAGCCCTGTGCTCAATTCTATTTGTTACATACTACTGATTCTGTGATGGTGTTATCTAAATATTACCGGTTGTATGGTTATTTAGTTTCAAATGTCAGGGCACAAGTCGTCCATATATTATAACAAGAACAATTATAACATGAATGAGCATGTTATAAAAGAACGCTTTGAGTGTATGTTATTATTATTGAGGCCAACTACATGTTTTCAAGTAGCATGTAAAGTTATAGATATCAGGGTATGGGATCAGTGGTTTCCGAACCTGCTTTTCCGACGTGACGTCATTTTTACAGTAAATTTTCTTGAAACTTTTCCAAGCAAACGGACGGATTTCGATGATATGTATCACACCATAGAAGTGACATACCGGTTCGATGATATGTATCACACCATACATTCACGTTCTTTAGATTTATATTCACATCCATGGTAACCGATTCTTCGTCAAAACCAGAAAATTGTTAGATTAAAGCAAACTATACCATAATGCAAGAACTGGCATCATTAAACGAAGCTCATCCCCCAGCCTTGATAATAAAAAAAGTACTCCGTGACCTTGGGCGGTCGAACGTGGGTCATACGAGTCTACTCATATGCTAAACCATGCTCCATCCATAGACACACATTATGGTCAAATAATATCAAAATCGTGGAAGCTGTTCACAAGTTATTGAAAAATGAAAGGTGTTACTAGTGTACGTACATACGTACGCAGTACATGGACTAACGATATATCAGCTCTTGCCTATCGGCGAGGGGATACTAATTGGCAACCTGTTAAGCATTTACTGTGTTATGTTTCATTAAACTCTGTCTTTCCATTATAAAGATATTACATTCAACATCCTGCACCACCTTTAATTGACATGGCGCAATTTTAAATATTGCGCGGGCCCAATTTTCCCAATTTTAATACTTTCCCCTAACAAAAAAAACCGGCATCTTGTCGCACGCTGACTGAGTCGCGATCTATAAACTTACCCAGGGAGATTACATTGCAAACATAGTGTAACGCGTCCACTGGCGGTTTGTTTCGGTGAGTCCGCACAGTACAACAGTCCGACTTGGCAACGCCACCTAGCGACTTATCACCGGCACTGCAGTGCATGATATAAAAATCCTAAAACCATCAACTTCCAAAACTGGCGTTTTGAAGAAAGTCATGAAATATGCAATCTTAAATTCGATAAAATTGACGCAGTACAATTTGAACGACGTTATAAGCCAAAGATGTGAGTGCCAGAAATAATCCACATTCAGACACATGAAAATGTTTGCCATTTCTCCATTTCATTGTCGAAACTCCAGACGGTTTTACAGAATGTGAAAGCCATGGAAAATGTATACTGGATATCAAATACTCCTACAAGCACCAATATGAACTTGTGAGTGAAATTCACGACAGGTCATACATTACATCGAAACAGAAATCATTGCCTTGAAAAAGTCTGAGAAATATTACACACACAAGTACACATTCAAACGGCTGTATGTCAAAAATTGTTCTGCGACTTTGCACTGCAGTGGAGTATCCAGATTCATGTAGAGGGGGTGTGAATTGTGAATGGAGTTTGGAAGGGTGTGCGAGAACATACATTCAATTTCTTCCATTGTAGTGATTTTCACATATATTATACAGGTAGTTATTTCCCCCAGAAAACGTAGGTTAACATGGTTAAAGTAAAAAAACACACACCTGACCAAATGTTACGGGATGCAATTACACACCATGTCACTGGACTTTGTACTGTACACCCACTGGTGAATCCATGTGACAAGTGTTTTGTATGATGTGGTGTTTGTGAATGAGCTGATAAGACAAGTGTCGTGCCTTTGCACTTAACGACTGGGTGCCAGACATCCTTCAGCAAAGTTGCAAATCATGATTTGAATCCCATCTGTTTGGCACAAAGTGTTCTTTATAGGAATTAAATATTAAATAAGTATAATTGTGTAATTATTCCAACAGTTTTAAAAAATACGAGTGCCTGCTACACAGAAATATTCACTTAGTAATCTTAGGTTTACTGATAGGTTGTATCATCGTGCTATTTTGATTGTAAATGAGGCAGGTCATTTTTAAATTATTTATATCAACTAAATGTGTCACCTGAATAAATATTTGTATTGAATTGTTACAAAATATGATCATTGCACATCAAAAGATAAATAGAGAGAATAAATAGTTGTTTCCATTAACATTTTAAAGAGTCACTGTTATCGCCCTTGATATCAAAGTGGCAATTCAAGCTTGATGTAAAAATAATAATAATGTAAAATTAACATGGTTGATATGATTTTTTTAAGAATTTTACCAAATTTTCTACGACGGCCATCTTGGATTATGCGACAACCTCCATTTTAACAAATATGAAAATGCTTCACCCACGCACCACAACTGTGAAGTCTGACCAGCGTCGGCCAAACGGTACATGAGAAGAAGACGAAATCTATAATTAAAGGATGACCTGTCGGCGGCCATCTTGTATGATGTATCATCCGATTTTGACTATACCCACGATACCTTCGATTTGATATATATCAGGACCATATTAGGCCAAATTTGAAATATCGCCATGTGCCAGATACAAAATCAATGCGTGAAAAAACAAAGGGAGAACACTGGAATATTAGTGAGGCAAGAGTTGTGATAAATATACAAAAAGGAATTCCGGTTATGCTCAGGACACAAAATCAGTACATGTATCCGAAAAAACAAAAGAAATCAGTATGGTAAGATATGTTATTCTTGCTTTTAAGGACTAGAGCAAGTGAGCGGGGTCTCACACATACCCTCGGCCGTAGCAAAGTCATTCGGCCTTGACCTTTGGCATGAAAGCCGCTTAGATGAGATATAGAATGAAAATATGGCTGTTGATAAAGAAGTATGTGACATTTCCAGTCGATCCAACATACGGTTGCAGATAAATTGTGTACTTAAAACTTTAATGAAAATATTTCAAAACATTTAACACAATTTGACCTTGACCTTGGGCATGAAAGTCACATGCGTGGGCTATAAAATGAAAATATGGATGGATGTTGATTGTTGATAGACAAATATATGAAGTTTCAATTCAATCTGACTTACGGTTGCAGAGAAATTGTTTACTTAAAACTTTAACACATATATTTCAAAACATTTAACGCAAGTTTCAAAGTAATTTCACCTTCACCGTGTGCATGAAAGCCGTATGAGTGGGCTATAGAATGTTTGTTTAATGGTGTTTAACGGCCTATCAACAGCTATGGTCTAATACTCACATAAAGGATATAACTGTCGGATACCAAATACCAAAGTTGTTTGTTTGTTTATTGGTGTTTAACGGCCTATCAACAGCTCAGGTCATATAAGGCTGGGCAAACGGGTTCGATCCTGTATTAACCTGCTGCATTGGGGGAAAATCCCAAAATCAGAACGGAATAATTTCATCGAGAAAAATATAGTCAGCCCTGAAATTAGAATAACCTGACCTGATGCCAGGTCCATACCACACCAAAGTCACTTGGCCACTTTCCCTAAAAAAAGATTACGAATAATCGTAATACTCACACAAGAGATATAACCAGATTCAACTGTCACATACAAAATGCCAAAGACGTATGTAAGGGTCAAACCAGGTCTCCAGTCGGATTTCCGGTAAGGATGAATCGCGATTGTGAAATTACCCATCACATGCACCCACCAGGGCTATAGAAAGAAAATATTGATCTTCTAACTTCATAAAGAAGTATATATATGAAGTTTCAAGTCAACCCGACTTGCGGTTGCAGAGACATTGTGTACTTAAAAACTTTGACATGTTTGATGAAAATATTTCAAAACTTTAAGTAATTTGACCTTGTGCAGGAAAGCCACATCGGTGTGCTACAGTATAAAAAATATGGATGACGATAAAGAAGTATATGAAGATTCAACTCAATGCGATTTACGGTTGCAGATATAATGGGTACCCAAAAACATTTAACGCAAATCTTACGGATGGATGAAAATACAAAAACTATATACACCTCGACATACTTTGTATGCCTGGGTATGAATCATGATTGAACGCACTGTGTTACAGATGATGCCTCAATATGTTGTTTGTCACATCATGCACTGCAAATGACCAATATCAACCAATTGCACCATTTCATTCGAAGTCAAATTTCGAAGTCGAAATTTATTGTACACATGTAATTTGTTACAGGTTTGACCATTGGGCATTGATTTCAATTATAATCATGATAATAGCACAAAAATACATCATTAATTCGTAAATTTTCGTTTCCCTTCGAAAGTCTACAAAGTTTGTCTTTGGTCTATTCTGGATGTTTCAAGTAAAATCCTTTATTGTGAAGATAACTGAAACCATGTGAAACCAACCAAATATAGACTTTATAGACTGTGGACGTTAAACAGAAATTTATGAATCAAAGATTGAATGCAATACCTTAAATGCTAATCACTCTAGGTTGGCGGTAGGATTTTTAAATTTGCTCAAATATGTGTCTGTGGCTGGAGAAATGGGGCTTATGGGATTTGCGACCAGTGTAGATACACATATCCGCACAGGATCTGCACTGTTCACCATTGCATCAATGAAATCTCCATCATGCTTCTAACAAGCCACATCATTATCAGGCTACAGGAGTGTACTATTTGATCAGGAGTTACACTGGTCACAAATCCCATAAACCACATTCTCCAGTCACAGCCATCGGCTAAAGTAACGGACCAATACCTATAAATACATTAAATATACCTAAAAGCATCAATAAGTGAAATAAAATAGGCTAAGCAAATTATTTACTCCCATATATCACACATGGAGTAAATACATTTTGTTTAGCTTATTTTTCTCTCATTTATTGATGCTCTTAAGTATATTTGATGTATTTATATGCCATGGTCCGTTACTTCAACTTGAGGTCACAGCCACATATGTGTAAAAGCATAGTAAATATATTTCTGACCATTTCAATGTCTAGTCCTTCGAGTGTCACATAATCAGAAATGTACAAATGTCATTCTGTCCACCACAAGAATGAGTCACCGATTCAAAAAATATTGACAAATCTTAAAACTGTACAAGTCAGATTTGTGTGAATAAGATTAATTCTCAATTCCATCAACACAAGAAGTAACATGTCTTCACGAAACATCCTTTCAACAGGTTGATTAGATGATTAGAGCAGAAATCAGAGTTAAGAACCACACAAACACTGCCGCTGGCATGGATGGTACTCCGGTTAAATGGTTAATTTTTTGTAACTGAACTTGTCATTCTCAAGCTCTTCCTCGAGGGTTATATTTTCAGATGTCGCTGATCTTAAGATGATGACAGTCTGTCATGGCGACACTATATTTTGCTTCGTGTAGGTCAGGAACTGGATCAGTTCCCATTTCGCGAGTGTTTGGCAACTTGTTGCCCAGGTGGAGTAGTGTCTTCGGCAGCGATTCTTCTGGTGGCCTTTGTCCTTTAACAGCAGAATGAGAAACAATTTCCGCCTTATCTGCTTCTTCTGAAACCGCCCATATACTATCTCATAGCCCTGCTGGTGTCTGCCTCGACTGCAGGGTGAAGTTGAAGAGGCTCGACGAATAATCCAGATGGCTAAGATCTGTAGACGGCTTCCCTGAAACAAACAATCAAACACTATTATGTACATGGTTAGCCTTTTATTGAATTTCTTACCAGTATTAACCATTACTCAGCAAATGACTCCGCAACTTTCCAACATGAAACAGTGCTTAGAGAACTACATCCCACCCGGGCATCAAACTCACAACACTTGGATAAATGTGGTAAGCGAGTAAGCCACATTGTTCATAGTTGTGAACAGTAACTCTTGAAATCTACAACCGTACTGTCCGTAGCAGAGTTACGTTTCAATTCATAGTCTTCCTCTGCAGAATATTGAATAAGAGATCTGGTTCGCAAATTACATGTAGCAGCTAAAGTTGGGGTCCCATCCACAGGTTGAAGTAACGGACCGAGGTATATATATGTGTGTGTTATAGAGGGAGTAACACAACTTTTTTTAGCTTTTTTTTTTCGTTTATTGACGCTTTTAGGCGTATTTAATGTATTTATAGACCTCGGTCCGTTACAATGTACTTCAACCTGTGGTCCCATATAGTAGGCATAACAGTTTGCCTATAAGAATTACATAAGTGTATAATTGTGTAACTACGGTACATGTATTCCGCCAGTTTTAAAAATTACGAGTGCAGGCCCACTATACACATATAATCATTCAGTAATATTGATTTTACTGATAGTGACTCGCGGTGGTATCAGGCTATTTTGATATGCAAATGAGACATGACATTTTCAAATTATTTATACCAATTAAATGTGTCACCCGAACAAATATTTTTATTGACACATTATAAAGTACGATCATAGTGCACATAACAAAACTAAGCAGACAGAATATAGTTTCCATTAACCTTTAATGGAAACACGGTTATCGCCCCTGATATCAGTGACGAAATTCACGTTTCATATAAAAAGAAAAAGTACATGTATATTTTCACGTACATGTACAAATGGGGGGAAAATCCCAAAATCCGAACTGAATATTTACAATAACAAAACTATATATTCAGCGCTGAAATCAGAATAATCCTGGTCTGATACCAGGTCCTCGCCACACCAGAATCACTTGGCCCCTCCCAAAAGCAGTAGGATAAGTCATAATCTTACTACTTTTATAATGGGCAATAACCCAATTCAACTCCCAGGTAACAAAAGAGCCAAAGATAAAAATGTACTGAAGGGTCAAACCAGGCAAATAGTGATTCCTATATGGAGGAACGAACCACTACCGATAATTTACGTCGTCTCGTTCTCCCGACCACCACCCACGTAAAGTTTTGTATTACTTTTATAATATTTTTTTTTTCAGATGGAAAATATACAAATTAGGTCACAATTAACAACTAAAGTGTAAATCAGATATGATTAGCTATTCTGTAGAGGGAGCCTACGTATATCATTTATTTGTTTGTTGGGGTCTAACGGCCTATCAACAGATGCGGTCATTTAAGGCCGGGTCAATGGGTTTAGTAATAAATCCCATATATTACCTGTACAAGTACATGTTCAAGTACATGTACAAATGGGGGGAAAATCCTAAAATCAGAAATGAATATTTACAATAAAAAAACTATATACTCAGCCCTGAAATCAGGATGATCCTGATCTGATGCCAGGTCCTCGCCACACCAGAATCACATGTCCCCTCCCAAAATCAGTAGGATCAGTAATAATCTTACTACTTTTATAATGGGCAATAACCCAATTCAACTTCCAGGTAACAGAAAGAGCGAAAGATGAAAACGTACCTGAGGGCCAAACCAGGCAAATCGTGATCCGTACGTATTACTTTTAAAATATTTTTTTTTCAGATGGAAAATATACAAATTGTGTCACAATTAACAACTAAAGTGTAAATCAGATCTGATTAGCTATTATGTAGAGGAAGCCTACATGTATGAATGGAATAGTAACTCTGCTACAGACGGTACAGGAGTAGATTGCAAGAGTTATTGTTCGCAACTACAATAATATGGTTCAATAATAATGAGACATCAGTGATTCTATATTTTATGTACATATTGGTGTCGTTTTTCTAGTTTCGATGATGTAGAACCAATAATTCATTAAACTGTGTTTATTCCATTGGGTGACAGTCCAGTTGTTACATTTATAATAGTATAGCCAATTGTTCTCGTCATGTTTTTTAATTTTATTTCCACTTCAAGGGACCAGGGGTCTCAGAAATGTAATTTCCGTTACGTACATTTACATGACGTAAATATAGCTTTACATTTACATTTTTTTCTTTTCAACGGCATAAAACATACAACTGAAGGGGCATCTACATGTATTTAGAAAAGTGTCAAGAATATGGTAAGCTAATTGTATTAGTGCGAAACAGCGAAATTTAGTAGCAAGTCGTAGAATTTCTCATTTATGGTAACCCAACAACATGTATTTAATATGAATCAGTAAAGTTAAGCAAAACAAAATAGCTTGGCAACTAACAGAATGCCATGTTTTACCACATGTACCAAACATCGTTATAGAGCTACATTTAATTAATAGCACAGCCTCCAAAAATATGGGAGTAACGGCAATGATTATGTAACGGTAATGACAAAACGTAACAGTACTGACTTTCCATTTATTTAAAATACTAATACAGCATATATAACAAACATATTTATACTTTGAATATGCTGTACAATATAACTTCAAGCTAGTGTTTACTTTTAATGTGATTGCCAATAGAAACCCACACTCCTTGCAAGCTGTGTCTGTTTTTTGTTGTTTCAGAGCTTTTGCTAATTAAATCCTGATATATAAATGTTGTAGGTCTGAATAAATGTGCCATTACTGACCGACAACTGATGGGACCTGGTTTATATCTAATTGACGCATCAACTGACTGGTTAGTATGGTAATTTATCATTGCCGTTACACGATCGTCATTACCGTTACACAATTTTGTAACGCAAATGACCGTAACGGTAATGATTTTTCTTTAAAAACTCCAATTTTTCACCCCTCTGTATACAACGCATCATGAAGGTAGAATATGCAAAGACAACGTTGTAAGTGTGTCTATCTACCAATTTTGGTTTCAGTCGACCTACATACATATGGACGTGTATAAACCGTGAACGGTAATGATGCATGTAATGTGTAACCTTAAAATTCCGAATACAGACCGGTCTCGTTCTCGGCAATGACTTAAGTTGTGTTACCACCGTGTTTATTTATAAATTGGGCGCCCATAAACAGTGTTCATTGCATTAGTAGCTGAGAGTAGGAAAGGGAGGTTACTCTGATTTTACTCTTTTTTTTCCAGCGTAACGGTAATGATTTGATTTCGCGGGACAGATACATTAACGTCAGTATTTTTGACAACAAAAGGCAAATTTATTGCAGAATAAGTTTAATGTCAATGTTAAACTATTTTAATTCAGATGCAATGTATAGTAAAGTACAAATTGACAAGATTTGAGAATTACGGGCTTGTGAACTGTGCTGATTGATGATCGGGACATGCCCATTTGGTGCACCATACATATGCCAACAACAGAAAATAATAACTAAACACACATAACAAGAATTGTAAATACTGTTTTCTTAATGGATTGGTATTATACATAGTTTCTTTACTGAAAAAAAAATAATTTTCCTTATAAATTGTGTGATTTGTCAGTAAATTACACCGGGACACCAGATGTACATAACATATAGAATCACTGACATAAACTATCTGTAAAACATGATCAAACCAATGAAAACTGACAATTTCTGATCGCATATAAAAAATGTAATTTCGGCTAAATCTGCGCACGGCTAATGCCACATTTCACGTAATGTTTTGCCCAGCTTACGTCAGAATATATGTTGATTTTGGAATAAATCAACTGATTAACGGTATACTAAGTCACAATTTTATCCCTTCCGATCGTTTGGTAAAAAGTTATTCAGAACATGGTCAAAATGAGTTAGTGGTCCTGCTTACTAAATTTAATAGATCAACAACAGATCTGTTAAAAAAAGCTTCATAAACCAATAATACACATGCAAATATACCGACATTGGTTATCATTTTTATTCCCGTATTATTCGCAAAACTCAAGGACAAAATGGACTGTCTATTTGATCAAATTTGGCTGGGTGGTCTCCGCTAGGCGGATACAGATTAATAGACGACAAGAATGAAATAGTAAAAGCCATCTGTTTTAGCCGTGATTATCTTGGCTAAGAACTGCCTTGAATGTTCAGGGAATTTAGACTGAATATGGACATTTTCACGAAAATTATTATTAGGTGCGCAGAATTAACAGACACGATTGTAATCCCAACAAACATACAGTCTCCACCCCCGCCCATATTTCGTGATGCACCTATCAATGTTTTGCCCCAGGGGGGGGGCGGCGGGCTGACCCAGGGGAATTAGATAATTTCTTTTTTTGGGAGTCTAATTCCCCACCCTGGAGCCAAATATTTTGATCTAAATCCCCATAGTGGGAGATTCTTAGTATATCAAATTCCCCGGGGGTGGGGATTGTGGGTGGAGGGGGTGGGGATTGGTTTCCTGCATGGAATGAACAAGCGATCGCGAAGCGCGGACGCTAACGCGGGGGGTTTGGGGGTCCTCCCAAGAAAATTTTGAAACTACTACGCCGTAGACGCGATTTCCCGGCACATAGGGACACTATTTCACTTGCCTAAGTTATATCTGCTGTGTTGATAAAAAAAATTATTTCTTTGATTATAAACTGATTATAAACGAGCAAAAATGTCAAATTGTGCTCTGCAATGCACTGCCCACTATTTTCTTGCTTTAAAATTCGTATTGTATATGGTTCTTAAATGGGACAAGCAGTGTGCGGGGGTTTGGGGGGTTTGTCCTCGTCAAGATATTTTTGAAACTACAACGCCCTAGAGGTTTCCTGCATGGTATGGCGAGCAACGAAGGATCAGGATACACCGGACAATGCATGGATAAAACTGCAGATTTTTTTAGTAGAAAACCTGATACATGTACTTGTTTTCTTCTGTTGCAGTATGATGTTAATAGATTTGTTGCTATTGAAAAATTACCAGAGAAGGGCTGTTTAACGTGTAGGCAAATCTGGGTAACAACAAACTGCAAGCACTTCACGAACTGAGGATGCACAGTTCTTGTATTTCTGCCACTCAAGTAGATGGATGGGGTGTGTACTGAGTTATTGTGTATTAATAACATACAAAACAGAAACATGTTTATTCCAGAAAACAAAATGTACACAAGTGTCCTCCTACATAGTCAAGATATCTAAACTTGCACACATACATTATTAAAATGTCAAATGATAGAGCAAATATCTGACTATGAATAACAAGAAAGGTATCGTAACAAGACAGATGATGCAATAAAAGTGCAAATATGCCTAGTTTCTTCAATATCATTAGGGTTAAGCAATTTGATAAATAATTGTAACAAGTGTGATGAATCAAAATCAATCGGTGAAGTGACATATTTCTCTTTAGTATAGTACACTATTCGCTATACAAGCATTGGCGCAACATGATTGGTACAGGGAATTGAATTGAATATTGTTTTACGTCCGTCCGTTCAACAGCAAAGGTCATATACGAGGGGGTATTGAAAAGTTTGTGAACTAATTTGACTGCCTGAATATCATTTCAATAATTCAAGTTGCAATTGTATATTTATAGCTTCAGATAATTAGGCTAATTAATACAAGTAACGAAGACTTGTAAGAAGGTTCCGATTCACGGACTGGTGCGTCCTGAAAAGGGTTTAATTAATTATTTTGGACCCATCAAACACATTTTTTTATCGAAAATCCTAAATACATTTTTAATTTATTATATTCAAATATAAGCGACTTGCACACCGTGGCTATTAAATTCAAGGCTATCAACACTACAGGCCAGTATGCCAATATTTACTGTAATTTACAAACAGTGTAGATTCAGATGAGCAGCTCGTATTTAACTTTTTGGATAATATTATCGACGACGCCGGAAAACCATGTTATTATTTACCGGAGTTACCCTATATATTCGGACATTCTTTAATTGAAAAACCTGCTTTTAATAATTTCTTCCAAGACCGCGGTTGATGTGGGGGGGGGGGGGGGGGTGGGGGGGGGGGGCGTCGGCACGTGGGTACCAGAAAATGGAAATCAAAAATTTTGGCAGCAGCTCCTGCGCAAAACTGCTTTTTTAATAATTTCTTACAAGACCGCGGTTGATGTGGGTGGGGGGGGGGGGGGTGGGGGGTCGACGTACTAGAAAGTGGAAATCAAAAATTTCGGCAGCAGCTCCCTCGCAAAACCTGCTTTTAATAATTCCTTCCAAGACCGCGGTTGATGTGGGTGGTGGGGGGGGGGGGGGGGGGGTGGGGGGGGGGGGGGGTTCGCACGGTACTAGATCCTGAAAGTGGAAATCAAAAATTTCGGCAGCAGCTCCCGCACAAAACCTGCTTTTATTTTCAATAATTTCTTCCAAGACCACGGTTGATGTGGGGGGGGGGGGGGGGGGGGGGGGCAATACATTGAAGCGCCCTCTATATTTTGGGAATGACGTCATACGGAATCCCCCAATTACAACCCAATTAAACGCCTAGAAGGAGACACCCACCCCCGACAAGTGCCCGCTTTCCGTCACGGATAAACGCTCCCACAATATCGATCGCGATTGCGCGTTTAAGCACGTACCTAGGCTAATATATGTTAGTTCCTATAGAGACTATAAAAGATTAAAAAAAACAGCGTTTTCCAATTCCCAATTCATCGCAGAACGCCACAACAATATCGCCATCATTTAAAACAATATGAACAATGTTTGTTTCGTTTAACATGTTTAAAGAACATATTTTTTTGTATTATTTTTATATGTGGCTGTGACTGGAGAAATGGGACCAGTGGAGGGGCATGATGGATGATGCACAGACTGAATTGCGAACAGTGTAGCCCCTGATCAGACTGCGCGGATGTCATGCAGAAATGCTGTTATGGTGCTAGTTGACATGTTAACATAAAGTTGAGATGATTTTGTAAAAAAAAAAAAAATTACAAATCAGGCCTACCCCGCGTATCGGGACATGTTCCTGCGTATCGTGACAAAAACAGTACGATACGCGAAAGGGCTCTGGGGAGAACCCTGCTATCACATCGCTGTGTGTAAAAAAATAATATTTATTAACGACAAACTCGCGAAAACATGTGACAAACGTCGAATCGAGTTGGAAACTCGAATTAACTGAATATACCGTAAAAAGTACGAACATCTCCTGCATACCTATACATACCTATACATATGGTCCTTAATTCTGGGGATATTTTCCCGCCCATAACCCGATTTCTTCCACAGATTTCGCTAGTACGGATTTCTTCCCGATGTCTTCTGCCATTTTTTGTTGTTGTTGTTGTGGTAGAATTTGAGAGAATTTCCGCCGCTAAAATTTCGGCGCACCGCGTTAGTCTAATTCCCCCACACACGGGGACTCGGCCAAAATCTATTTCCCGGGACACGGGTTCATTTAGCGTGTCAAATTCCCGCCCCTCGGGGACCATCTGGCTGTCTAATTCCCCGGGGGTGCCCGCCGCCCCCCCCCCTGGGGGAAAACATTGATAGGTGCATGAGGTCACCCCAATGAAGCAAAGAAGTCCCTCATCACCACCCCAGACCAAACATGGGTACCCTGTGTACAAATAAATTTTAGGAAGCCCACCCACTGCAATACAAATACTTAATACAAATACTGCACTTCAATTTTTTTACTTGTTTGGTCACTGTTATAGTTTTCTAAATCGTGTAAACACGTGACTTTCTGAAAACACTTGTCTTAAGAAAACAACATGAATAATCAGACATGTAAAATATTGGTGTGTGCAAAGCCACATACATGGTGCGAAGCCGGGTACACTTACTTAATAGAAATACTGCACCAGCCTATATTCATGATATTTCGGGGGAAAAGTCACCGCTGTGCTAAAAGCCTATATAGACAATAGATAACAGATAATAGCCTAAATATATAATGAATTGACTTGTTGGACTGAAAACATATATTCAAAGTGAATCTACATGTATCGAGGTGCCACAAACACACAGTCCGAGATGCACCATAAATTAGAAACTAGCTATTTAAACAACAATTGTGGAAACAACATTGGTCGCGAAAACCAATGACTCGGCACATGCACAGGCAATGTTGAATATCCCCTCCCACCCACTTGAATTCATGTTAGATTGAATACAATGGAATTATTTTAGTAGCCCTGTGGTTAAAAGTGCTGTCGAAGTCAGCACGATTCAAATATTGGTCAACAGTAATAAAGAAATAATTCCTACCTGAAACGAATGTTTCGTGTCTGGCAGCTAGTAGACTTATGCAAAATGTAGGTCAATTATTGATGCGTCTTGGCTGTCGCTGTATTGTCCTCTCAACTTTAGCAAATTTGCAGAAATGTACGTCTGTAGCATTCACAAATCGTCGAGTACACAATGAGTATCTGTATTTCCGTATGTAGAGAGCTTATCAACAATGAAGACAGCACTAATTTCACGATGGCTTGGACCAGTAAGTGTAATCATGGCAATATGACCAATCATTGTATTATTACGCGTTTGACAGGACACGAAATATAGTATGACGTCACAATGAAAATACAATCGCATTTAACAACAAATAGCTGACTTTTTAAACGTAAATTTGTGATTGGGTGGTATATTACATTAAAAAAAAGTGTCCTGTGTCCAATAAATTGGACACATGACACTACAGGTATGGCGTTTAGTAAAAAGGTTCAAATATTGACTATATGTACCAGACGTTCTAAATGAGGCTCCATACGGGATAATCTATTTAAACTAAATTTCATTGGGAAGCTATTTTTTTGCAAATTACATGCGTATTATTATTTTAATATAATCTATCAATGTTTACAGGTGTTAGCATGTTTCAATATTGAACTAACATATAGCTTGTTGGTATTGGCACACTTTCATTTTACGAAGGTTCCCGCAGCGAACCCCATTCGGCCCATCGACCGATTGTAATTATAGAACGTCTGTAACTATTCACGAGAATATAGGCGTTCTATGAAAAATAATCGACAAAATCACTACGTGTTTCCTTAATGGAAACCGAAAAAAACAGACAACTGTCTCAGTCTGAACCACTATGGAAACAACTGTACAAATTCTGCTACGCGTATCCAGCATTAAAATCTTTGTGAGCCACAAATAGTAAAGCGTACGGTTATAAACAGTACAACGTCAACTTATTGCAATGACGCAACTGTTTCAAGTGACGTTGGTAAATTTAAGCGTAACTTTGCGACGTCATTTCAGGTTTTCATGACGTTGTCATTAAGGCTGGTTTTCACAGAGCACGGCCCATATATATTTTAATTTGTTTATGGTTTGTATATCTTATCAAATAGCTCGAATGTTTTTCACACCTTTTATATGTAGACAAATCCCAGTTATATATTGTATTGACCATGTTGACAAGAACTGTATTTTAGAGGGGTTTCAACAAAGAACACCTTGTTACAGCCGATAATAACAGTCTTTTATAGCTTTGGCATGAAATAACAAATAAGTGAAGATAAATATACAGTACATGTATACAAGAACACGTTGGCGAACAGTGTAGTCCTTGATCAGCCAGCGAATTGAGTTATGTGCTGGATATATTGCAAAAAAATTAAATTATATGTATTATCTTACAGTATGGCTATAAAACAAATATATATTACAAGATGGGAACAGTGTAGACCCTGGTCAGAGAGAATGAAAGTCTCTGCTGGATATTTAGTCTTAACCAATGTGGGGAACAGTGTAGAATCTGACCAGACTGTGAATGCAAGTTTCCCATAGATATATAGCCTCAACAAGTGATTGTGTACAAAATGGGAAACTGTGTAGACCCTGATCAGACTGTGATTGCAAATTCCCCCTAAAAGGTATAACATCAACAAGTGAGTGTGTATCTCGGCTACACGTTCTGGCGGGTGAAGAGCTCTCTACATCATTTGGAGCAAGCTCTAAATAGTTAATGCTAGCTCTAATTATTTAGAGCTAGCAATAATTATTTAGGTTTATGTACATTTGGCGTTCCAGGAACGCCAAATGTACATAAACTCAAATAATTAATGCTGGCTCTAAATATTTAATGGAAGCTCTAAATATTTAATGCGAGATCAAATTATTTCAGTTTATGTAGATTTGGCGTTCCATAGAGTTACGGCATGTCAGTAGTGACTGACCGACCAATCAATCTACAGTGGAACCTCTCTAAACCGGACACCAAGAAAACACCTTTGATCTTATTTTTGATGAGCTTTTTAGTCATTTATCTCAGGTGATAATGTCTGTTAGTGATTGCATAGCACACAACTATGGCTCAGAATGATCAAATGCCTGATTTACAGTGAAACCTCTCTAAGCCGGACACCCTGGAGATCTGTTTCACTGTACTTGACATGGCAACTTGTAGAATCTTACATGACGTACCTGCGACAATAATTTCAGTAACGTCACGATAGTCGACACTACAACGGTCGTCAGAAGCAATTTCCGTATTAATATCCAGTTCCATTTCAACCTGCGATGATTTCTATTTGACATCAAAATGAGAAACGTGTGTTGTCGTTTTTCGTTCGTCTACTATGCTGTTTTTTTTATAATCCGTTGAATCATTAACGTATTACCTTTCTTATGTTCGTGTTAGAGAAATGACAATGATTTCACATTTGTGGTTGATAAAAAACTGAAATAGTACCATGCACACGGTTTATGTAACGATCTCAGTAGTCAGTGGCCAATTTTCACACAATAAATATATATAGGCCGTCAGCCAGAAATGTTAACCCTCCCCCATGTGGGATTTTTGCAGACATATTTGTTCTGAAACTACATTCAATTAGAGGTGTTATGCCGTGTGTCTGTGCTCTGTAACCCGCTGGATATTTGGCACCATTTTGAAGTATACCACACGCGAACTTTTCACAATTGTGAAAAATTGTATTTTTCATTGAAATTTGACTGTTTGTTATCATTAGAAACAACTGATATGGCAGTTTTGTATGTTTTCTGCTGTGTTAATAACTATACAATGGAATAAAGTTCAAATAAATAATATCTTCTAATTCAGATGAATAATTTTGCATATGTCCATTTCATATTTATGCAACCATGCCAATTACCATGATTACTATGTTGTGTATACCAATACGAACGTTTCTGATGCATATACGTATTACTCATAGCTGTTGACAGGCCTTGAAATACTATTAAGTAAAATAAATAAATAAATATAATTAGTACTGTCAATAATATAGGTACTAATTTACACATTGGATATTAAATTAAATTGGGAAACAAACGGGCAATGGTCATTGGCCTGCCATTTTTTGGCTCAAATGCCCGGGTTTGGAAGGTCCTCGTGCCAATGCCTACCCTTAAATATAAGATAATTAAATTAAATTATACACTATGTGTCATACGAGAACGACGTGTGTGTTAATGTGTATGACCGTCATTAATTACCAGTGTACCAGTACATGCATCATGGCCATTGCCTAATATATGCAGGTATATTACTCCATTTATGTACAATTTGAGACGGCCCCATTGCACTATTGTATTTTGCAAGTGAGGCATTGTATTTAAATATTTAACAATGATCTCATAATGGTGACCTGTAAGGTTGATATACCCTTTCATAATTGATAGCTTCTATGTACCCATACACAAACTATTTTCTCTAATATGGTGCAATATTCGGTGTATTCTCCACCGGTTGTGTCAAATTACTAAAAACCAAAAATGATGTAGGTTTGTAATCAACTTGTAATATTTCATATTGGCATATATATGCATAACATTCGGATAACAGCATCATTACAGATGTCAAATATACAAGTACATCGCTTTGCATTTCATACTGTGCCAATATAAATATAAAACAAATGTGGCTAAAAGTATGCATGTCTTCTGAAAAGATTATATGTCCTCCAAGCTCATGTATATAATTATACAACTATATATGTAAGCTAATATTAGCATGTATTTGTCTGAAAAAGCCATTCCAGGGCACTCAAAAATCAATCAAGTCCAGTTTAAGAAGTATGCACATATGACCTACTCAACTACAAAAATACAACAGTACGTCATATTTAGTGGTACTGTTATTCCAAAGGTTCTCCAGATGGAAACTCATACATCAGTAGGACAATACTATTACATAAAGGATGTGCCCATTTTCACAAAATCCCAGAATTTATCAATTTACAGCAGTCAAATTATTTGTATTACACAAGCTCATGTGTTACCAAGTGTAGCCATACACACTCATAGGACTATCAATCTGCGTTTAAATCCCCTTAAATGATAAAAGTATATCCACAACATATTATGCAATGTATCAAAATATTTATCTAAACAATATCACATAGCCTCTATCGAGACACATTCAATTTGGATTTTACTGTGCAATTGAACTAATGTCTACATGGCATTCTAACTATTTACGCAGGATCAGGTGTGTGGAAGGCGTTTTCTGCCACATTGTACCACATGTTGTGTATTTTGCTGGCTCTTTGGTGTCGTCGGAATACACATTTATATATTTGACAACAGTAGGGTGTGGGATCACGTGGTCTATTGTTTCGTCTGGCGTAATGGCAGCGCCCATAATGTCTCAAGTAAATCTTATGTCTCAAGTAAATACGACTGCGGTTACGGCCTTTTAATGATGACCGTGTTCCAGTCGTTAACATTACAAGTCCGCCAATACCAGAATTAGCAGCATTACTTATGTAGTTAGTCTGAACATTCTGCAGAAATTTGTAATCGGATGGAATAAAACGTTGTTAAAACTTGGTCCGATTCAAGTTTCTCTGCAAAGACCCTTGTGATCCCATACCCTGAACAGGTAATGATCTAAAAATGCTATAATCATGCACCATGTGTACATTTATATCCTGCATGCAGAATCTTTGCGACATACATGCACATACAAATGCCCCTATGTGGCATTGAATCCACATAACAATCCCTAATGTTTGTCTTTCAAATTCATTACACCCCTGATGGACAATCACATTCCATTACTATAGCAATCAGAGACATGTATTCGAGTTAATGTCATGGGCTAGCACATTTTGGTGTCATCGCAAGATGCGGGACTTCCTCAGGATAAGGGTATTATCAACTATTTTAAGAAATTTAAGCTGTATTAAAAGTGTATATATAGATCCGTAAATATCACATCCTAATTGCAAAATCGGCGATGATGGTGGTCATTTTGAAACTGACATCGTCATGGTGACACTGTATATGATTAACTTTGGGGTGTATTAGTTTAAATAATGTTTAATTAGAAAAATAAATCCATCACATGTAGTATTAATGTTAATGTATAACAGATTACACCAGTGACTGCATGTATTATATATCGTTACCATGTATTGTATTTATTTTCCAATGTTTACAACTCACAAACAAGGGTAATTTAAAGTATTGGCACATATGAAGACATATGTGGGACGCTTAATGTGGGAGAAAGCCATGCATATTTTCGATAAGCATACCCATGCCATTAATCATAATATACTACATATTGTCTTGGCCAATGATCATCATGCTCGCTTAATTGTGAAAAGTCAGCTCGTTACCAATCGCATTAATTCTAGATAGCCCAATAATAACATTATATTCCTTGTCAACAGTCAATCCATTTTTGAAACACTTTGAAACATTCTTCAATACTCAACATGATTGACATACATCCGTATTTGTCTTTGAACATAAACAGAATATCACACTATATACATAACAATGTTAGTGGTGTTTAATTACTGAAAACTGCAGCTTCATCGTCAATATTATTGAACATCTGATAATTTTGGCGGCCATTTTGAAAATATAATTATAACATTGTATACCTCGATATGTATATTTTATCAAATAATTTTATTTGTATTATATCGAACTGGTATGGATACATGTACATATTAACTCCATACAGTAATAATCGAACAAAACAAGAACATTTGGCGGCCATTTTGACATTTTTCTAACACTTGTTGAAGGATATTGCCTCACCATCGCCTGTATTTTCCATTTGTTTGTGAAGCAAAGCAATGTTATGTGTTTTAATATATGAATGTCTGTAACAACACACGATTCGCAGAAAATGTTGTAAAACAGCCTATTTCGGCAGCCATTTTGAAATATATTGCCATTTGCTGATGTAATTAAATATAAGATGTATTATAAATCATATTACATTCAAAGTGTGACTTAATTGTAGCAATTTACCCGGTTAATATTGATCAGACTGAAAGTTAATAGTCCTTAATAAAACAATATAATAATGTTCGGGAGCCATCTTGAAAAATGGCCGCCGTTTGTTCATCCAGCGGCTTTTTTAGCGCAGACAACCAGGTTTGATAGACAATAGGCTACTGAATCGGAAAACCATACGCACCAAAACTCCCACATGGGGGAGGTGGGGTTATTGCGCTGGCTCAATGTCTAATAATGTAATAGGCTGAAATATATCCACGTGGCGTATATTTATATGTCACCGCACCCCATGAATCATTGTAAATATACTTCACAGTGACGCAATTATGATGTTGTATATGGTTATTTAATATTCGTAATGACTTATTGATGTGCACACAATATGTTACCCGGTGAAAACCCGGTCTGAGTAAAACATCTTAAAGGCACTGTGACTCAGATATGCACAGACTATGGTGAAGTTGATCAGTAGAAAACAATCTAGCTTTTTATCCCAGGTGCATGATCAAGTGGTTACCACAACAACAACAATGTGTGAAAGTGCGCTCACTCCAAAGTAAATATTAGTTGATATTTTCCTTAATATGCAACGGACATATTTGGCGCAGCAAACGCGTCTTCATAATCTGCATTTGGTGGTCTCGGGACTTCGGCACATACTTATGTCATTTTTGCGAAGAATCGATTTCCGTGTCAGAATTGACAGTAAACACGGAACTCGATTCTTCGCAAAAACGACAGATGATTTCAGATAAAGTGCCAAGGGCAAAGGTCACAGGAGATTCATTATTGAACCATAATAGGTAAAGTAGGTGTGTTAAAAATGCAAAACTGATATTAGCATGACGATGTAGCATTTAATTCGAGGTGGTTCTATAGCCTATGCTGCTGGGGGTTAAGTATAAGTTAGATGATGTATTCGAGTCGAATATGGTGCATGGGGGAAATTTAGGGGGGATCACATGACAGAACCGAATTACTCCGCTTGCAGTCACGGCTTAACCAACCCAGCCTGCACATATGCGCAGTCTGATCAGTGTCTACAGTATTCGGTGTTCTGATATAGAGCCATCTGTGCGCGGGCTTATACATTTTTCTGACCGCATTCTCCAAATTCGTATTGTGTCGAATGTGCCGAGGCTGAACACAGCTCAACTCGGCATCGACCAGTCATTATTTTCTGATTTCGATTAAAAAAGAACAGAATACATGTACTCATATTTATTTTTAAACACGACGGAAATTACAGTCATTATTGGTAGGTGGTAAAGTAACCCGAATGTTTTGCACAAACAGAAAATTCGGGTTAGCGGTAAACTTTAAGGCGGAACAGCATCTACACTGGTCACACATACAGACTTTGGATCTTATATTAGTGGATTACTGCGATTTTCGCGTGTGCAGGTTATTCTGACATGTAGAATAGGCGTTAATCTCAAGCATATATCACACGCTAGACAGTACAGCTCCGTGTATTGGATTTCGCCGCATCCGTGCATAGCTTACAATATTTAGACACACTCAGGTAAATCTGCATTCATGTATTCATGACTTAATTATGTGCTACGAAGATTTACATATTGAATGATTATATTTATGAAAGGTCTTGGTTTACAGATGTCGTTCTATGGAAAGCGATTTAATTCGTATTGGCAATACTTTCTGCACTGTTTGTCGCAAATTTAAAACTCACGGGGAAATGAACATGCGCAATATAATATATCAACCTGCCGGTATTTTTATCAGAACATTTTGTAACAATTATACAATCATGTATGTCACATCGCCACATTTTCCCGACATTGACAGGTTTATGTATATATATTTGTTTTCAAATGGTAAACCCATTATCAAAAATTCAAACCCACACACATTTAAAAATACACAGTAATGGATAATTTTGCCCTGAATGTTCTGATGGCCTCTTTTGATTTTAACAACTATACATTCAATTTTCTAAATAAATACGCATACTGTCGCGTGGGCATCAGTCACGCAAATAACAAACATATGAAGGAATCTACAAAGTACGGTTGATAAATGCGTACATTTATAAAATGTGAAGAAACTTATATAACAAAATCAGTACCGGCAGTAAATTCATAGACATGATCGAGACGGGTAGCCCACACAATAACTTTTTTAAGCGGACACACCTAACAATATCTGCCCTCTCTGAGTGGGGTTCAGCGCATGATTAACCCATATACCTCATACCTGCTAGTACGGGGTACATGTACATAAGACCGTCCGCTACACAGCAAAACGTTCCTCCCGCTTTCTGAGATGTAAATTTAATTCCGAGAGTCGGGTATGGACAGTCGATTTTTAATTTGTTTAAAACTTGGATTTGACCTACTTTCAGACAGTTGCCCAGAGAAAATTATGGTAAACTATTTTTTTCTTAACCTATAGTTATCAATGATGTGATATCAGTTGAGAAATCTTTTTCAACAATTTTGTCTAAAATTTAACATTTTGTCAGTAAAGGTACATGCCCACGCAGCAGGTTACACTGTACTACTACTTTTCATTTTCTGTCATGCCTTATATGAGCCATTTGTCTACCCACTAACGAGTAATTTTTAATTACGGCGCGTGTTAATTGGTGTTAAATCGCATTTTATATGCCGCGACCAGAAAGGGTATTTTCCGACCTCGTGCTATTTTTACCAACACGCATCACGTGACACGGTCAATCATATCACATCTTTTACATGCGCAGTGAAGTATCGGAAGTTGAGAAGAAAAATCTCTGTTCGAGTCCAAATATAATCTCCACGTAACTCTTTCGATTTGGTGATCTGGTCGCCAATATTAACCACTCTCTCTCTCTGTACTGCCTGTCACTCAGACATTTCGCCTTTTGTTGGCCGACGCCTTTTCATACAATTTCCGTCCTGGACGTTTCGACATGTTGATATTCTTGTTTACATATTGGGAAGCCTACTGGCGCACGTAGTATACTGCGCATGCGCACCGCAAGCCGTGATGTGAAAGTCGTCGTCCCCGCACATTATCAAAATAGACTGTTACCGCCGCGCGTCGCTAACAGTAAATTTATAATTAATAAATGATTATATTTGTATAGCGGGCACTCGTAATTTTTAGAACTGGTGGAATAGTGACATAATTATACACTTATTTAATTCCTATAAAGAACATTTTGTGCCTACTGCGTGGGCATGTACCTTTAAGGCTGGTTTTCACAGAGCGTGGCCCAAATATATTATATAAAACCCAATTAGCAACACAAAATCAACAATCACGGTTATCATGATAGGTTAATATAGAATTCTGATGCAGCACACTAAGATAGGGTGAAGGTGGTACGTCAAATACCATACCGTCAGAAATCACTTTTTTCTTCTCTTCTCAATGGTGATTAGGTAGGATTAGGACTGAATGTAATTATAAGTTAATTACGTAGAGCACACTCGCTAGACATTCCTGACTCAGATAGTACATTCGCCACGTAATTTCTTTTGACCAGTCCGTAGTATGTCACTTAAAACGCACAATACACGTAAACTGGTCTGGGTTCCCCTCCATCATCTCTGATCGATATCCAGCCATACTAGATCACACACCGATAAGCTGATGGGTGCTATAGGAGGCCTCACATTATAGGTTACTATACCTGCATAGATTCTCCTATATTTGGCCACATTTTTGAAGCCTGAATAAATGCAACATTTATCAAAATTCAGAAATATAAACCAGACAGACGACCATCGGCCTGCTTCTTTACTGGGCTATATATCCCGGGTATGGAAGGTGTTCTAGCCAATTCCCACCCTTAAATATAAGCCGAATGAATGAATGAAATATCAACCTGAGACCAATACATACAGTTCATGTCTGATAGTGTATACTGTTATGTCGTTCTTTTAGGTCTTGTGAAATCTTTTGCTACATTGTGTGAACCAAGGTTTATTTTCATCTACAGACCACATACACATGTACAACAAAACTTGTATGTATTTATATATAATTGGAAACAAACAAGCTATGACATTCCGCCGAGCGACATCTGTCGGTATATTGATTTGAAATAAACAAAACAGTAACATACCCAGGAGTTTATTATAGGATGAAATATGGTACAGACGAACAGGCCGAGCAGCAGTCCGCCGACCATGCGAACTATTCTGAGGGCCATTTGGAGGATCAGGCTGCCAACCCCCAGGAACCCCAGGCATATAGTGATACCGCCGAATACCAGCGCTGAAATGCATAGGGCATATGTGGCTGTGACTGGATAAATGGGCGTATGGCATTTGTGACCAGTGAAGCTACTGATCAACAATATACATTGGGGTCAGCGTGTAAGTACACACACGAACGAACACGACAGGTTGGAACCAACCTGTTGGAACCAACCTGTCGTGTTCGTTCGTGTGTGCACTTACACGCTGACCCCACTGTACTCATGTAGCCTGATAACGATCTGTATTGCTTGCTCGTTGCAAGCATGACGGGTGTTTCGTTGATGAACTGGCGAACAGTGCAGATCCTGATCATACTGTGCGAATGCACATGCTGATCTGGATCTACGCTGTTCACAAATTGTATGACACCCATTTCTCCCGTCACAAACACATACGTGTATGGTAACTGAAAAATAAGATTGTTTATTTATCTTGAGTGACAGGTTTCCGAACCAGACAATACGGTATAAATTCTGTTCTTAATTCAGCACTGCAAGATGTAGCGTTATTTAACGTTATTTGTACATACCATTGGATCTTTGAGACGACGGTAGCAGACGACTCTGTCAGGTGACCGCCCGTGACGGCCGAGTACGTCGGTTTCACGAGATCCGTGAGGAACACGAGCGATAGAGCGTTCAAACCAGACGATACTGTGCTGTAAATAGTGGAATAACCACGAGATCCGTGAGGAACACGAGCGATAGAGCGTTCATACCAGACGATACTGTGCTGTAAATAGTGGAATAACCACGAGATCAGTGAGGAACACGAGCGACAGATCGTTCACACTAGACGATAATGTGCTGTAAATATTGGAATAACCACGACACCCGTGAGGAACACGAGTGATAGAGCGTTCACACCAGACGGCACTGTGATGTAAATAGTGAAATAACCACGAGATCCGTGAGGAACACGAGCGATAGAGCGTTCACACCTGACGACACTGTGCTGTAAATAGTGTAATAACCACGAGATAGGTGAGGAATAGCGCGTGATGAACACGAGCGATAGAGCGTTCACACCAGACGACACTGTGCTACAAATTGTGGAATAACCACGAGATCACTGAGGAATAGCCCGTTAACACCAGACGATTCTGTACTGTAAATAGTGGAATAACCACGAGACCGTGAGGAACACGAGCGATAGAGCGTTCACACCAGACGGCACTGTACTGTAAATAGTGGAATAACCACGAGACCGTGAGGAACACGAGCGATAGAGCGTTCACACCAGACGGCACTGTACTGTAAATAGTGGAATAACCACGAGACCGTGAGGAACACGAGCGATAGAGCGTTCACACCAGACGGCACTGTGCTGTCAATAGTGGAATAACCACGAGATCAGTAACGAACACGAGCGATAGAGCGTTTACACCAGACGACACTGTATTGTAAATAGTGGAATAACCAGGAGATAATTGAGGAATAGCGCGTGATGAACACGAGCGATAGAGCGTTCACACCAGAAGGCACTGTGCTGTAAATAGTGGAATAACCACGAGATCAGTGAGGAATATCGCGTTCACACCAGACGATACTGTGCTGCAAATTGTTAAATAACCACGAGATCCGTGAGGAATACGAGCGATAGAGTGTTCACACTAGACGACACTGTGTGTACATTTTTGAATGTCGTGGTAACATTTTGTAGTTTCCTTCTGGTTATATTCGTATTTCTTTGAACAAAGTCTGCTTAGATCATTGCTAACTGGCAGTATGCTACGAGTAATCTTTATCTTCAAAATGGCCGCCGACAATAAATGTATTATGTATATCCCCACATCAAAGATTTGCTACACATTCTAGTATTTATGTGGCTGTTGTTATCTTCTTTCAAATAATATTGTGATTGGAAAGTGTCTGTTTGCTTGAAAACATATCTATATACAACACTTAACAATGCTGAAGTTTGTTCCATTTCTTAAGAGCCGCATGACCGCCATTTTTAATTTCAAAATGACCGCCATTGAAATTAATTTATATTTAACATCAACGTCATTATATGTGGTGTTTTTTATTATTATTTATTATAGATAAGACATATTGGCATAATTATTTCAGTATATTTTGAAATAACTGCCATTTTATTTTCAAAATTCCGCCATGTAAACTTGACAATCTAATATTTATTATATATGTTTAATGCAGGGGTGATATTTTGTATGTTTCTTCTGCTTATACTCATAATACAATGAACACAAACTGTTGATATTATTGCTAACTAGTACTGTAGTACCAGGCACCATTATCTTCAAAATGGCCACTGGAAATAAGTGTACCACATACATTGCCACTTCAAGGACTTACATGTATTACGTATTGTTGTATTACGTATTTACATGTAATACGTATTGTTGTGGCTTATAGTTATGTTTCTCCAAATTATATCTTATGTCAGCACATGAAGATTGCAATATGGCATATCATCCATTGTATCCAATAATGTGTATATTAATGTCTTGTACATGTATATTGCATTGCAAATGTAATATTCTCCCTTGCTGTCATGGGATATGATACAACATCTGCAGTCTGTACAATGTAAGATCTGGCATTGTGCAAGAAGATTGCAACTGGTCTAAAAAATGTGCTGTCTTTATGGAGTCCAACTTGGTCGCCAATGTTTACTTCTTTTAATTGTAAAGCTACTATGCTTTTATCACAGCGTTTCTTGCTCTGTTGATGACTGGATCTGATTTTGTCACAAATAGAAACATTTATTGACAATACCTGCTCGCAAGTGGTCAGTAAACTGGATAGAAGCCGCTGTCCCATCAACAACTGTGCAGGTGACCATTCCGTGTCGGTTATGGGAGTTTCGATATTCCAGTATACCCAAATATAGGTCTGTACATTTATCTTTTGTTTTTAAGAAACTGTATTTCACAATGATTACTTTTCGCTCAGCTGGACATTGACTACATAGAGCACGTGACATTAAGGAATATAATTTGTTTGCAAAATCAGCCAATACCTTTTGCAGACTTCATCTGACACATGTGTACTTGGTATACCATGCTTACTGTAAATCCCTTTCAGCTGTCCAGTGACCATTTTGGAGTTCATGCTGTGCGACTGTTGTTGTTAACAGTTACAAGAAATTCATTTTCATTCCATGTGGAAATGTTTATAGCAACAGTTTGTCATGGGTGGTCTGGTACATAGTGTGATATCAGAATATGTCTCTTTGGCATTTCAGTCTTCAATTGAAAATCTTCCTACAATTTTACCCGAACATAATATCTAGCGCTCGTCTACGATATTTCTGAATGCTGAGACACGAATAGAGTCACAATTATGTGTTTAGATCCTTTCAGCTTATCTCCGTATTCCCATAACGCCACTATTTTCTGCGGACATTGCGTTCTGAAATTGAGTTATCCCTTTAGACTAATTTTTCTAGCAGAATCAAATGTGCATCTGACTATAAATTTGCAATTTTTTGCAACTAGTGATCACTGACAGGTAAGTTCGCGAATACTACATGTACCTGTGCATTCATACCCTTAATAAAATTAGAATATATATATGTTACTGGCTCGTGGGTTTGCGTATCAGTAACTAGTATGTTTTTGATATGTAGGTATACATGTCCCTGGCTTTCTAAAGCCATAATATGACAATTTCAACAAATGAAACGTAATTTGGGCACTCATCACTTTTATATTGACACAGAAGTTGTGATCTCTTAAGATCATATGGTACTCGTAATTAATGATAATGACCATGGAAAAATACTGCCTTTTCAACGTGACCATTTTTCTATAGTTTCCTGCATACAATTCTGTATTAGATATAGAGTGTATTCAACCTCTCCAACTGTGTTTTGGCATTCAATCTGACATTTTACACATGTCGTCTACACATACTGAACATGTGCACATGGCGTTTTAATGCCGAAAAAGCAATTTAATCACATCAATACTGCCTTTTCGACATTGCTTCTATACTTTCCCACATACAAGTTTGTATAGGGTACATATTTTATGTAAGCAACTCCTTTGACCACATTTCGAGTGTGATTGTGCCAGCACTGCCTTTCAGGAACACCAACAAGATGTAGACTTTAATGCAGATGGTGATGGAATTGATTGAAAACACTGTATCCATCATTAAGAAAATTCCTGCATTACACACAGTGGCCATTTTTAAATATAACATGTGTGTAATAAACAGTGACTTGACATTGACTTTAGTCATATATATTTAACTTTCAATAATGATTATAGTCTGGGGAAAAATGAGTTCAAATGATTTGTGCATGATCATATCAGAATTATATGATTTTCATGGGAACCTTTTGAAAATTAGAATACAATAGGAACAAGTCATGTTTTGTCTGATGATACAAAGAACGTTTGTTCCAAGAAAGTAGCAAAACAGTCAACACAACCTAACTATAAATACACTTTTACTAAAGACAGTACGTAGTGAAGACACAAGAAATATTATTTACATAGAGGCCATTTTGAAAACAAAATGTCCGCCATACCAGTTATCAGAAAAAAGTGGAACCTACCCCAGTTTTATCATTTGAAGTATGTAGATGTCATAGCCGGGAAAAACATTCTATCTGCATTGAACATGTAGATATGAATATTACAATATATTGTATACTTCAGGGCGGCCATTTTTAAATCTAAAAAAGGAATCAATATTCTACCTGTATTATAAGTGTATATATAATTAATATAGCATTTCAGGGCGGCCATTTTGAATTCCAAAAGAATTGTCGAAAAACAAAATGCAACCAACCCCAGTTTTGTTCTTCGTGCTCTAAAGATGACAACAAACCATTGGTTATAAGAATGTAGCAAACAAAATGCAAATCTACATAACAATATACACTATGATGCATATAGCGTAGTTGTAACAGTTCTTTCTTTTGTTTAATTACTCAACGTTAATACGTTTATTTTATTAACATTATTTAATGTAACTTACAGAAACATATTTTTTGTATTGGTTCAAAAACTGATAAAGACGTATATTGCATAATGTCATTTGAATCGTCTTAGTTATATCCACAAATCTGTCTGGACAAAATGTCATTTGAATCGTCTTAGTTATATCCATATATCTGTCTGGACAAAATGTATCAGCGCAACCAATGTTTTCCCTGCTCTGTGGAGGCGGACATTCAATGTGTGGGGTGTATTTACATTCAAACTTTTCCAGGGGCCGGGAATTAGGAGGCCAAGAACCCAGAGAATGTGTATATTTGACGTCCCCAAGAGTCCCCCACCCACGTAAAGTCGTTTCTATGAAAAACGTTGAATTTGTTATATGAATAAAAAAAAAATTGAAAAATAATAACTTGTCCGAGGCTCGAACTCGCACAAAGGGAACGCATGTAGAATGCATTTACCGAGCGCTCTACCATCTGAGCTGTGCGAAAAAATAATTCGTATGCTTGCGGACGACTGGGCAATCAAAATGAATAAACTATCGAAAACTTTTACGTTTACAAATATGGCATTTATTGTGGTTTGTAAAAAAGATCCACTATGGTCGCCAAATATCATAGTTGCCCATCCAGACCATTTCTGTGATTTTTAAAAATCATGTAGCATGAAAGAAAATTTGCATTTACACATTGTAAAACGGTATGAGAACATGATAATCAATTGTTGCAATTTATAGAGCATGAAACTTGCAGTTTCGTCAAAACCTGCTACCAAAATATAAGATGGCCGCCAAAAGTAAAACAAGTTAGCCCACCATCCCAACCCACCGCTAGCACAAACTATAGTTACGTTGCAATACATGGTAGTGTATATAACTACATCACCTTGTTCAATTATCTGGACGGGTAGTGACACATATTGTGATAGCCTAAATTCAATATATAAATCCGACATGGCTGCCAAGTGTCAACACTTTACTCCATGCTTGTCCTAAGACATTATATTTTAAGTACTTAACGGCAATCACAAATTGATGAACTATGCAAAATGAATCAGTTTGATTATCAAAACCAGCTGTCATTTGAATATTTAATGATGATACTTATATAAAATCTAGTATTCCACCATGTATCTGTGTTTTGTCTAACATATTGAGTTTGTGTGTTAAATTGTCTCTTCTGAAATAAATGGTGTGTTATCGTATGGAAGAAAAAATATCTAAATGTTGGTTTGGCACAGCCAAACACGTGTGTGTATTTGACGCGCGAAACGCTGGTCAATTAATCACTGTGTATTATGCTTCAATTTTGAATAAAGCCATGCATTTCCGAAACCATTTATATGTACATGCTTATTGTGTACTATGTTCTAGTAAGTGAAGTTGTTATTCATGTGTGTTTGATTAATCTGCGATGCTATTAATATCAGTATGATTTATCACCTGTTTACATCCAAATGTATAATTTATTATTGTAATTTCAAGTTCACGGTGTGCACATCATATTGCTATGATAGTAGTTTAGTGTATCACGGCCATGCTACTAGTTTCAGAACGACAGCTACGTTTAATGATCAACATACTCCTCGCTGCAATGTCAATGTTGTTCCTGCAGATTATATAAAATATAAATAGTATACATAAAGGAGAGCATGAAGATGTAAGCAGAGACTTTGCATCAATGTGCACTCTAAGAACTCATGTACGAAATAAGCACATACTATTTATTCACCTACATATTACGTTAACACTATAAGTGAGTGTTTGTCTATTACAGTGTCAACCGTATTGAACGTGTCAGCCAGTTGTGACCCATGCGAAACTGTTTGAATATCATAATTTCTCAAATCCCTATATGTTTATAGATACTACTAATATTTGAGCCAGGGCATGGGAAAAATATATTAAGTCTCTGCTTACATAAACACGTTTCATTATTCCATAAACAACATTAAATTAGGATTACAATGATATATTACTTTCAAATACATTTATATGCCATTAATAAGCACTTAAGATTGTTTATAGAAAACTGTAGCCACATGACACATACGTGAATAAAACGTTGGCAATATTAGCGTATTATGTTACAGGCCCTGAGAAATCGGACGTCGTGTAAGTTTGCATGTCCTGCGATTTCTTATCTGGTACATTTATAATTCCAAATCGAACAAATCTCGCGATTCTGAACACGTATATAGTCAAAAACCGCAGTGTTTGATCTTTGTACGTCGCTGTCATACGCCTGCGTCGGCTGCGTTGGCTCAACGACATATAACTTCAGCATGCGTTTACTCCATGGCATAGCATTTACCACGCCAATGTTGGAAATGTCATGGACAGATCCATTTATTCAGAAAAGTTCGTATTATAGTCTATCAGACAATATTTTCTACATGCTCACCGAGCATACATACTTATACAAATCCAAAACATTCTGAAATCCTTGCGACTAGTATTTAACACATAAAGATGATTACATTTCAAATAGAACCGTACAGGGGTCATACCAGTTATCCGGACAATCAGTTTATCGGACAAATGAAAATACCTGTTAATTAAGCGCATTCTTTTGATCCGATATTGCAACGAATACATATAAGTCACGCAGCTGCTTGCTGTTTCCATACCAGTGTGAAGAATATGTCGACAAGGTAAACATTTTAGTAAAATTTGCTGAAAAAATTCCCCAACTGTGTCCACAAGTTGTTTACAACATCAAAAGTCGCGCGGGGGACACAATCGAGTGAGCTCATTACATCATTACCGAGTTGTTCTATAAATACAATAACTTCTATAAATATGGTGTTTTCCAAAAAGCGAAGGGTGACTGATTTTTCTGCGGAACTACACAATGATGTTTACACTGGTTTACAGGCGATAAACTTATGATTTCAATGTGAGAATAGAAGACGATTATACTTTTGTCCGGATAACTGATTGTAGATGTTAATTTTGGGGCAATCTTACGACTGATGCTCTGACCCAATTTTAAGTGAGAAAGATGGCACATTTTGCTAAATAGTTTACATGCGTTGAGAGAGCAAAACCCGACAATTCGTTTGTGAAAAGAAAGTTCATGCCCGTAGCTGCTATTTTAAGAAAATTATCTTTAAAAACTGCCATTTTTGTCCGATAATATGGAGGATCCCTGTATATGTTTGATAACATATGACAATATGTTATGCTGTCTATTGGTTACCCGCAGCTACACAAACTTTACACCAGTCACACAGATGAAACATTGCAACTGGCAAGCGTTGCAATAATTGTCTAGTGTCATACCGCTAAACACTTAGTTAACCAGATTAGCAATACAATATGTACTTTCCAATGTAGCGAGGACGATAATAGTTGCTATTTTACACCACCAGCTACACAATTTGTTTTCAATCATATATCCTTCATACTAAATCCAACTTATATTGAAACATTTAATTTCCAGTTCTACAACATGTCCTGGAAGTATTTCAACAGACCACTCCATTTTTAAGGATTTAAAAAGATAGTCACTGCCAGATATATAATTGACGACAATTTCTACCTATGACAATCATTGAAGCGTATTCACCTGATGTTCGAATTGGCTATCATTTATTTACTATCAGGACATTTACTTCTGGTTGCGCCAATTAGAGCTGAGGGCGGATGCTGTCAAATGCAGTTAGTATGAGTAGTATTTTACTATATATTGTTAGGCTAGCAGCTAAACACTGGTTGGCAGTTCAGAGTAGACTAAACAAGATACAAGTTTCAGTTTCTTTATTATTTCTATCTAGATTGTTTGTCATGATGGCATTACACTGTAGTACTAGTAGTAGCCCAAATGTTAGAGGCTGAAAACATCTACAACAATGGCTGAACGAAGTTTGAGTGACAGTGAAAGTCTGCATTTAAGTGTTGGTCTGCTCTCTGTAACCGAAGTGACAGAAGTGAGAATCTGTGTTGCGTCATTCCTTATATAGACACTGGATCTGACAGTCAGCCAATCGGTGACCAGGAAATCTGACAGTCAGCCATTTCATTGGTTGAAATTATAGCATTGACTGTCAAGTTTCCGCCATCTTGGATTTGAAAGTTACGTTTTTAGGCTTTAGACTAAACATACAGCGTAGATAGCTAAGATATCGTGACGGTCAGATGTCCAGATGATTATGCATGTCAAAATACATCAGGTAAGTTTAAAATTATGAAGATAAACATGCATTTAATGAGTGACCGTCAAACAGAAAGGCTGCATGAGCTGACAGTCAAATAATGGCGGTCACGAAACTTTGCGAGCACTGCGGAACGAATAATTAGAATAATGGAGATAGTATGACGTCTGAGATGTGATCACCTACACTGTATGCGAATACTTATGAGAAGGGTTGAGCTACCAACATATGTATGTATGACACTATGGTGAAGAAGATCAAGTACAAACTGGCCCAATAAACGTGGTGACGTGACCTCCACAGAAGTGTCAATCCATGTCAACAGTCAACAAGGGCCATTCCATTTCATTCTGTTGTGATTCACACAGCAGAATGTGACTAATATGGCTTACTTAGCAGATATGTAATTCATCACCCAAAATATACATCTCTGTGAATGTGCTTATTAATAAAGTATTAGGAGTCAAAACAAGGGTAATGAATCTGATCACATTGTAAGGATCATTTCCTTACAATATGTCGTGTTTTAAGCGCTACTGATATAACTTTGAAGTACCATTATGTTAATGTTGCTATGAAGTGCTTGTAATTACATGGTAGGTATAAAAAGATGTTGTCCATCAGAGCTCTCCACAGCTTCTACAATGCTACTCAATTTGGTCATAGTGTCCCTTGCTTTGTAGCATTTGCTTTGTGTCATTGTACTTATGGTTGTCCTGTTACATGATTGTCGCACATTACACTATAGTGTTGCGGTTTGTCACTGTCAGGGTGTTGCCTTATTTGCCGTTTTATTTCGTCGCTGTATATATCTTCTATGTTACTGTCTATGTGCGACATAATAAGAAGTTAAGGAGACCATGCGAGCATTGTAATGCCATACTAACAAGGTTTAACTGTCTCTTCGAACTATATTGATCACTGAAGATTCGGCAGGGTACGGTTTTGTGCCTCCTTGGACTGTACGTGAGTAGCTTTTTGTATTTTATTGTGTTGTCCCTGCTGTCTTCTCATTTATTTAATAAGTGAGCGGTTCATGAATTACATGTAATTGATTTCTTTGCGGGTAACAAATAGCGTTTATAATAAGTAAGCAATATGTATGAAACATACACAGTATATAGATATCAGTGTTTATATATCATATGTGTGGTTTATCTAAATTAATGTCGAAATAGTAACACATTCCTCCGCGGTTGTGTGAAATTTATTGTTATATGAAATATGCGGCAGTGGTGCCTGTCAATACACGGACCCACACGTGAAGTAACAAGACGTATATGGATGTTCAATGGATATATATCGGATATAATAATAGTTATATGTCAATGGAATAAAACAACGTTTATTGTTTGATTTAATGAAGGCAATATACTGCCCAATATATCGCCCAACTTATAGGTAGAAGCTCAGAAATATTAATATGAAGAGCATGTCATTGTATAATTTGAAATATTTCACCATCCCTGCGTAATATCACTGCTTTGGGAATTCAAATATACAAAAATAAAAGAAAAAAGTGGCTATATCTGTTTCATACAAAGGCCGTACTTTTGCATGTACATTTTAATAATTTCCAAATTATAAACCATCACAACAGAAAAATAAACATTACGGTAACCGTCTTATCCAATAATTAATAGCCAATACTAATAAATTGCAGCGGTGCAATGTGAACTTATGTTGGCCATCTTAGAATTTGGTAAACTAGGCATTTATCCAAGTATGTGTTACATATGTTAATACTGTTCACTAGTTTTAAATGATTAATGCTATCAAATATATAACAGGATGTAAATTGATAAGAAATCGTGATACATGTATTTGGCGGCCATCTTGAATTTTGGTACACAAAACAGTTATCCAAGTATTTTTTGCTATTGACATGGCCATTTACTGTGTACGTATGGTCGTACGTAAGTATGTTTTGAAATGTTAAATGATGATATATAAGTGACACGGTGGCAAAATAACGGAGATTGTGATTGTTGGCGGCCATTTTGGATTTATATACATAATTTATTAAGTAATAAATATTTATTGAAGTATAATAAGGTGTTATTTCACTTGTAAAGTATAATCCAATGCGAATAAACCGAGAACTGGTCATATAAAATAGTTTTATATATGGTTTAGTGTGGTGGGGGTAAAGAACATAGTATGGTAGCACTTTAGAATCATTTCCAATGGAACTTATTCCAATGTGTTGCCAAACGATGTTTTTTAATGAGAAAAAAAAGACAAACTATCATATAACAGCAGACGACAATTTAAGTTTCCCGCATGCTAAGGGTTAAGGTGAACACATGTGCTAAAGATATTCCAACACATGCTCTCTGTGTAAATGTTATGCTAAAATAAAAGTTGCACATACGGACTTTGTATTACGAAGTTTAGTGACACAGAGCCCAGTATGTATACAAAAACACAGTCTATCCATTTGGCATTGGTATTATGTTGGCTCGTATTACGCTATTTACATGTTCTTATATTAGGCCTAAAAATATGTTTGTTTCCGGTTACCCGACCCCACCTAGATTTTCCCGCCGACCTTAAACTTGTTAGTCAAAAAAGAAATCATGTTATGTTGCTTTAAATATGTTCCATGTCAACATAGTTGTTTAGCATACACTATATAAACTTAAATAGTTAGCCATGACAATTACTACCCTAAATTGGACGTGGATCCGATGTTGACAGAAGACAAAAAGTGGTTACAAAATAAAAACTTTATTATCTTTTTGAGCTTAATAGGAAACGAACAATGTTTTTTGGGCCTTATAAAGAAACGACGATAATAAGTTGCTAGAGGTCAATCGACGAGTCCAAAAATAGCATTTATTATGCAATCTTGAATTAATTTTTAAAAACCTCATGAACACTAGTGCTCTTTAATTCACAATTAATATGTGAAATTAATATGTAATAATTGTGGGAGTCCACCGTATTTCGTGGGAGTGGATAGTTCAGTGTGAGAGTTACAGCTTGGAAGACGACAACACAACATTATCACGCCAACATGTGGCCCCGGGTTTAATATTCATGATGCTTACATACACATTGGTACATATTTCTGGTGAAATGTGCTTAGTATTACCATAGTTACGTACATACTATATTATAATGTTTAATAGTTTATATATATATATATATATATATATATCAACTAGGTGTCGGGTAATGTAGCAGTTGTAAACATTATGGTATTATTTTTAATATACTTCAAATGGCTGCCGTAATTTCGACCTCCTTCCACTCATATTTTAAATCTAAAACTGCTTTCCATATATAATTGTAGATTTATGATAGTGTGCCATATTTTCGAATACTTTTCTCCCATTTAATTTGTAGTCATCATAGTTTAAAATTGCTAGCTCATCAAACCCTTGCTTCCTGCACATCAGTTGGTTGTTGATAGATGTGGCCTCTATCATTGCTGCCTTGTACCCAAGTACGTGTAGATAGAGCAACGAAATGTACATATTCCTCTACAGAGTATCGCTTCCCAAACTGAACTTCTTTTTCCTTCTGCATTAAAAATTCCAACTGTGTCCGCCATCCGTCAAGAGTTAACATTAGTTAAGGAATATGACATTTCTATTATGTGGACGCCAGCTATGACTCCCGATTCCGTAAGCGCCATTATGGATATATTGTCCTGCAGCGCCTCCCTGCACGTCGATTCCACGTCCCTGTTCCATGTTTCACTCATGGCTTCGCAAATCGGTTCATCAGGAACGAAATGTTCGGAGACAAATTTGCATACGGCATCGTGATGTTGTGTTGTAACCCAGGAAATCTCAAAGCCATCAAGCTTAATGGTGTCCTTTACTTGCCCCAATGCCTGGAACGTGAACACAATATACATGGTTATGGCATAGACATGGGTAAATTATTAGAAATTGGTGAAATATTCCAAGCATGCATGATGAACCAACACTATTGAAGGCAAGCCTTCACTGTTTGAGGTTTCTTCGAAAACTAATACGATCTGGATTGCTGGAGCCTCACCATCAACGTTTTAGTTATTAAAACTTTACAAACGGTACACGGACCGTTGGCATAAATGTAATGTGTACATGTGAAACACATAGACAATAACGATAAATGACAACAAAAACCTGCAACCAGTTGAAATTTGATAACAAACGGATGCTAAATATGTGTGCATGACGATAATTAGTTGCCGCTAATGCGGAGTTACAAACTTCACATTAGAGGGAAATTAATTAACACCATACATTATGTACATGTTCTGATAATAATGAAACGTGTGATATACCAAATAGACAAATGGAACATTGGAACATGAATGTTTACGTTCCATTCATAACTGTAACCTCTTAAAGACATCACAGAAATACAAAGGAATCGTAACTAATGTATATACGTAGCAATCAAAATACTGTATCAAATGTTAGTAAACAGCTGCGACAGTTGAGATTAGTTAGACAGCTAGATGCACTGTTATTTCACTATAATTCCATTTCAGCATACTTGAACAACGGTTATAAGAAATGTAGCACTCCAATAATGTCACATACATGTACCAACAATAGTTGCACCGTATGGAATTGTATGCATGCGCGTTTCAATTCATTAAACATTATTATATACGAGTACGTATATTTCTTTGATTTACTATTTTTCCATCGTAAATTATAACTGGATGGTGTGCGAGAGACTTTCCAATTGTACACAACACCAGTGATAAAATGTGCCCCAAACATTAATTATAGTGTGAGTACATGGATACCAAAGACAAATAAATACCCCAGAGTTAACAAATGCAACATTCTATTAAGTATTATCATGATTATCGTACATTGTAACATGCACGTTTGTTGTGAAACCAAGACTGAAGAGATATGTTGTAATTAGTTAGTTATCTTATATTTAAGTGTAGGAATGGGCTCGCAGACCTTCCAAACCCGGGTATATGAGCCCAGAGAAAATGTATCAGGCAAATGACATGTTGACCCGTTTATTTCTTTCCGAATTTAGTATTTGTCACAATGCAGTCGAAATGTGTGCTTTGAATTAAGCAGGTTATGAGACGGTTAATATAACCTTGCTAGTTCATTCTCCTACCGCACTGTGCCAGTATGTCAGATGGGCTGAGTATGAGTGCACATACAATACACAATACGATACAATACAATAGTTTATTTGATGGTGTAGGCATCTGGCCCATACATGTAACATGAATAGTAGTACAACATCAAATTATATCTAATGTAATTATATTGTGTTACGCTTGTCTAACAAATGGTAAATCATTACCGAAACTGTGTAGATAGTTACATAATTATTTGAACCAATCATTCTATGAAAGTCATCCAAAGAACGCGCTGTTTAAATTGATAACATAGGTGTGTCCCCTACGTCCTGAGAGAGCCAGACAAATCCAAAACCGTATTTAAATAAAATAGTTTTAATGTGACTTGTCCAATTTCTTCGGCCCATGTCGTCATGTGGTGCTTTTAACATACGATATCAGTTTCTAGGGTATCTGTTGTTTGGCATTTGTATCAGACGACACCAATATGTGACACCAATACAAAAATAAGTGATACAAAGCGCCATTGAATCGTTTACAGTACGCTATATTCCCAGTTTTACAAACGATATTGTGTACTGACTCTATTTGCCCAGCTAATTCATAGTCGGGCATAACCATGGTATCAACATTTTAAACATATCTTGATGGTCAAAATAGATGAAATTTTGTTGATACATGTGTATATGTGTATTGCCATTCAGAGCTCCAAAAACCCAATTGAGATCAGAAGTAGCGAGTATCAAAAAGCAATAACAAATTTGTAGTACCTTTATCACGCTACAGAAAACAATAAACAGACCACAAATATAGCATATTTTTTTTATTTTCCATGAAAACACATCTTGGTATTTCATAAGAATTGTCTCCAAGCAGACAATTCTAATGAAATGCCAAGACATGTTTTCATTTCGAAGCAAACTATTCAATAATTGCTGTCTGTTGATGTGCCGACGAACTTTTGGCTATTAAGCACATTAAATCTAAAAACTATTTAAAAGTAAGTACTTTTTCATCAATAACAAAAAAGTGACCCTACCAAAAAAAAAATGTTTGATGAAATTCCATCAAATATTGATTTTATTGCGAAAAAACGATTTTCCTATGGGAATTTAACATGGGGCCTAACAATAGATTTTTTTAAAATATTTTTTTATTTGTGGTCCGATTTTCAAAATCTAACCTTTGTTTTCTTAATTACATCATTGTAAAGCTATCTCGCCAGGTTTCGGTCTCAATTTCCAAAATTTGGGAAATTGACTCCACATGTCAAATTCCCATAGGAAAATCGTTTTTTCGCAATAAGATCAATATTTTTTTGGGGGAGGGTGACTTTCTTGCTATTGATGAAAACGAACTTACTTTTAAATAATTTTTAGATGTAATGTGTTTAATGGCCAAATGTTCGTCGGCAGCAAAACGTGGAACAGACAGTAATTCCTTATCTGCAGCACAAGATGAAATTTTGTTGATACATGTGTATATGTGTATTGCCATTCAGAGCTCCAAAAACCCAATTGAGATCAGAAGTAGCGAGTGCTGCTAATGCGTCATTTTCTCGTGTCCATTTCAATTTGGGGTACATAGAAGTCCCAGATATTTATAGAAAGAAACTCTTTATAATTGCCGCGACTTGTAAGTCCAGTTTTCGTACGATCGGAGTATACATGTACATCAGGGGGCCGTTTCACTAAACTTCTTACGACTAAAATGTTCGTAAGTGCAATATTATAATAGTCTGTAAATATCACATTAGCAATGTTTTCTTGTAAACAATTGCTGGATTTACATTTAGTTAGGCTATATATGCAGCCTATGCTCAATAAATGTAAATCCATCAATTGACATTTCCAGACGATCTTAAATTTGCACCCACGAACATTTTAGTCACGAAGTTTAGTGAAACGGGCCCCAGGCATTTGATCATTCTGAGTCATAGTTGTGTGTTATGCGATCATGAACATACTTTATCACCAGAGATAAATGACCAAGACACTCATCAAAAACAATGTCACTTTAATTTGTTTTCTTGGTGTCCGGTTTAGAGGGTTTCCCCTGTATATAGTGAAATTCATCAAACTAAAAATGTATTTCTCTGGATCACAGTGGGTGTCTAACTGCATTTTGTATACAGTGTACATACATGTATAACATCTAGTTGCGGTCAGCAACTCTGCCAAACTCCCGGTACGGTCGTTTTGAAGAGTTACTGCCCGTCCATCTAATGATATACTCATTAGCAGCATATTGGTTGATTGGATATATTTAACTTGTGTTAGAATGGATGTCTTTGATGTCATAAAACCGTGTTCCAATTTATGCAATCTGGGCCAGATATTCAAAACCATGCTCGACTACATCTGACCCAAGCTCGTCTGAGTTCGGCATGAAAGTCGTTGTGACTACATTATGCTGTTTAGCTGTGGTCCTTACTATTACGTGTATACGTGTACATATATGCGCATAAAAGTAGAACTCATAATTTTAACAAACACAAGTATACATTACATGTTTGTTCAAGTTACGCACAGCTCTACAATGGGGTCAGCGTGTAAGTGCACACACGAACTAACACGACAGGTTGGAACCAACCTGTCGTGTTCGTTCGTGTGTGCACTTACACGCTGACCCCACTGTAAGTTGAACACGGAACAATATTTATTTTATAACCGCTGGCCCTGGGAAATTTTAAAAGTATTGTGCCGAGCAAAATAGTAATTAATATTTTAGCTTCTAATATAACGGCACAATATAAAAATAAACCAAATATTCTAGATCATTCACATCAAATATATTTACATTTGTGGACCAAAATAGCAACATACATGACTTTTGTATAATTATCTTTGGTGAAAATATCATATGTTATATTTATATAATTAATTATTAGCTTTGCATACCATATCTATATCCGTTTTACCACCGGTTGAACACATCTTCACGAAGAGATGTAGAACAAAACATCAAATGAATGACTAGCCGTACAGCACATGTACTTGTGTTACGAGATAATACGTGTAGTGTACAGCATGCAGCATCGGTGGACACATCGTGTTGGTAAAATTCCACAAATGTCACACATTATATATGAATGAATGGTTTATTTATTAAAGGTACATACCCACACAGTAGGCACACAATATTCTTTATATCAGATACATTTGAGACATTTTCTGGCAAAATAAACGTTCATTCACCATTACCCCACGTATTGATTGGCATTATTATACATTTTATATCAAACATAACGTTCCACACTGATATCAGGGGTGATAACCGTCTTTCCTTAAAAGTAACGGACATTACTATTTATTATCTGTATTTATTGTTTGATGTGCAATGATCACACTTTATAATCTGTCGAAAATATTATTGTTTCATGTGACGCATTTAATTAGTAACAATAATTAAAAAACGTCATGCCTCATTTGCATATGAAACTACCGCGAGTCACTATCAGTAAAATAAATATTACTAAATGATTATATCTGTATAGCGGGCGCTTGCAATTTTTAGAACCGGTGGAATAGTGACACAATTATACACTTATTTAATTCATATAAAGAACATGTTGTACCTACTGAGTGGGCATGTACTTTTAAAGTGTCACCGATATAAATAAATATTACCAGTCTGTGAGGGCTTAAGAGACACTATTGACAATAATGAATATATGTAGTACAGCTCTCGGATTTAGATATACATATGTGCCGATTGTCGCTCATGAAATGGACAACATCAGCTCAATACATGTGTATATACAGTGAAACCTCTCTAAAATGGACACTTAGAAACATCTAAGTACTTAATTTGAATGGTTTTCACTGGACGTTTGTTTAATACGTATATATTTCATGTCATATGTGTAAGATCACACCAACTATTTCACGTATACATACAGTGGAACCTCTCTAAACCGAACACCCTGGGCGGTCCCCAGGCTGTGCGGTCCCCAATGGTCTCCAGTTTAGAGAGGCTCCATTGTAAAGCAGACATATTGGCACCGCTAAACAGGTACATGTATATATGCATCTGGCGACTTGAAACAAATCTCACCAGGATCTGCACATTTTGCAAGTAATTTTCATAATTTTGAGAACAAAAAACACCCCATGTCCACAAATGGGCTGGTCCAAAAATCATTTTGTGATGATTGGACTGGGTTGCAAAATTAACATATCAAAATCCATTCCAGTTACTTAGGGGTGAAAGGGTTAATCTGCCGAGGTATGTCCGTTGATGTGCAACAAACAATGTTTAGCCCTTCACGTCGTCGGTAACGCACCCTCCTAAATTAATTCATGCATACGGGTCTGAATATATAATAGGACTGCGAAAACCTTCTTGAATCCTCGAAAACGACAGCGTAAGGCTTTCCGATCTGGCCTCGGCCATTTTGCAATTCACGCCACTCAAATTTCGGAATAACTCGGAAGATTAATGTTCAAGGGAAACTACTGTTGCAAAGCAATTGAGTTGCTATCATTATGCATTTTCTCCCACACACCTCTATAAACCGGATACCAATGATGAGTTTTTTGGTCATTTATCTCAGGCGATAATGTCTGTTCGTGATCGCATAGCACACAACTATGGCTCAGAATAATCAAATGCCTGATTTAAAGTGAAACGTCTCTAAGCCGGCCACCGTGAGGACCTGCCAGGGTGTCCGGTTTAGAGAGGTTTCACTGTAAATAGAAAACGATGATTTCGTTGGTTGAAACGTTTGGAACCAACACAAATATCATTTTCTAATTAAAACAACGAAAATGGTGTCAAAAATGATGCGCTGAAAAATAAACGACAGGCGTTTGTTTTGTAAGTGAAACGATACTTTCGTTTAAATACCCGGCTTCCGACTATTTCAACGTCTGTCGGTTCTGTCAACTTACACGTATGTTGTGTCATTTTACTTCAACACAGGGTTTGCCGTGACACGTTTAAACCAACAAAAACATCGTGCTTTGATTAAAAAAGAGAAAACGATGTCAAAACGATGAGTAAACAATAGACAATCGTTCGTTTGGATCCTGAGGACCGTTTCACGAAACTTCGTACGACAAAAATGTTCGTAAGTGCAAATTTAGGATCCTTTGGAAATTTCAATTGATGAATTTACATTTATTGAACATAGGCTGCAGATGTGCAGATGCAGCCTATGTTCAATAAATGTAAATCCAGTAATTGTTTACTAGAAAACAGTGTTAATTTTGCACTTACGAACATTTTAGTCGTACGAAGTTTAGTGAAACGCCCCCTCCCCCCAGGAACAAATCCTGGCTGTAAACAATGTTCGCAGCTGTGAAGGAACTCGAGGAAGAGTCTGAGTCGAACATGACACAAACAATACAATTACCCAGAAAACTGGCTAGATAGGATATAAATTGTCCATATTGTATAAAGATACCGCATGTACATTTTGAAAATCTGGTAGAACGTTCCAAATTAGGTCAGTCAAACTTCTCCGAACGGCAACCTTTCTACATGTACAACTACCCACTCTCTGTAACAGCCGATGGACAATAATTGCCTGTATAGTTAACCTTCTACCACAGCCACCTCACGACAACAGCCAGTTTTGTGTCTTCCCATGGGTGGCCGTTGTAGAGAGGTTGCACTGTATAAAGATGCAAAATGTACGTATTGAAGCGATAGAACGTTCATAATAAGATCAGTGAAACCTCCAGAAACAGCCACTCTTGACAACATCCTATCTGTATATCCCAATTTGATAAATGTACTTATTTTTACCAGCCACCTCTCTACAGCAGCCAGTGCAATGTCTTCCCAGGACCGGCTGATGTAGAGAAGCTACACTGTAAAACCAGTTGTTCACATTCTAAGTGATAGCTTTGCCATTGGAAGAAACAAATAAAAGTTATAAAGTAAGTCTATCAAACATACGAGCGTAGTTCATTTTCACTTAATAGTGTTATCATGTTATAATTATCTAGTTTCACAGTATTATGCAATTTTGCTTTAAAATCCTCTTATGTTATCAAGCAAAGCAATGGCAGAGACGTACGTTCCCGTGCACGTATCTGTGGCTGTCACTGGAGAAATGGGGCTTATGGGTTTTGTGATCAGTGTATATATAAAATAGTAGGATAGTGCCGTGAGTGAGAAAAAATAGCTGGCAATGCTTAGGAAACGGGATGGGCGAGGCTCTGCCGAGCCCATCCCGTTTCCGTGCCGCGCCAGATATTTTCCCATTCATGGCACTAACCAACTATTCTATTTATCCCGTCAACACTACAAATAGCTTTACAATGCAAAATATAACCCCAGATGCATCCTCAAAATCGGAGAATCGACTAGTATGACAACCGTACATATTCATACGCAGTGATTAGGTCGTATTGACAGGATATCACAAATGTTTCACGGCACCGTGTTTCACGGCACATACGCACTGTGTTGACGGGATCAATCCTGATCCGCCTGTGCATACGCACTGTTCGCCATCAATGAAACACCCGTTATGCTTCTAGCAAGCAATGTAGATAGTTATCAGGCTACAAGAGCATGCTTTTTTATCATGAGCTAAGCTGGTCACAAATCCCATTGGCCCCATTTATCCAGTGACAGCCACATGTGTGGCGGTGACCGGAGAAATGGGCCATTGCGGACGGTGTAGATCGACCCACACCAAACTACATATCGGGAGGTCTGAACGCGGTGGATCCTAGAACTACACGTCACATTCACCATTTAACTACCCGCCATTCGTATACATGTAACACACGGAATACATGTACATATCGGAGGATAACCTGATAAAATTTGTTTCATACATTACCGACTGTGTTAAACTTGCCAAGATGTCAACGTTTCTGAACATCTACTGGCAATCTCAATTAGCACACACACAGTTTGATTATCTGAGTATGAGCTGTAGCAAAGCTCAGTCTCAGCCAATCAATCTGCCTGATTTCAAGCACAATATTCAAGTCTTCTAAATGAAAACAATTAACATGTATTAGCGCAGCCAGTAGTGTACCGTGCAGTGCCGACTGGAAGCGTTGGTTGTTTGATAGAAGTTGCGAACAATGAAGACCCAGATCAGCCTGCGCAGTCTTTACTGCTCGCTGTTCCGGTGTTGAAATACCTACTGTTCATCTAACAGCGGCAATATGATGAGGCTCCAGTAGCGCGCTATCACATCCAAAACTAGACTGGTCACAAATGCCAAAAGCCCGTATCCAATCGCAGTCTCAAATATAGATAACATCTACGGCTGGGCGTCGAGTTTAGAAGGGTGTGCAAAATTAAAATAAAATCTTAAACACGTGCCGCAACATTTCAATGCCATACATGTACTTACTGTCTGTTTCACGAAAGCTGCCCAAATTTTGCGGCCATATAAACAATTCAAAAACAATATTTTTTTCTATAGTATTAAATCAAAGGAAAATTTAAGAATGAGCCTTCTTTTTATTTCGTGAAATTTGGTCAAATATTGATTTTATTGCGAAAAGACAATTTCCCCATGTTAAATCCCCATAGACATCTTCACAGAGTGAAAATGTCTATGGGGATTTAACATGGGGAAATTTTTTAGTATTTCAGAAATACTGGACCGATTTTTAAAATTTAACTTTTGTTTTCTTAGTTAGATCATTTCCAAGCTATCTAGCTAGGATTCGGAGTCAACTTCCAATTTCAACTCCTCCAACAACTCCTCTACCTCTTTTCCTCCCATGTTAAATTCCCATAGAGAAATAAAATCAATATTTAACCAAATTTCACGAAATAAAAAGAAAGCTCATTCTAAAATGTTGATAACATTTAACATTATCAAAAACAATATTGTATTGCATTGTCTATATAGCCGTAAAATTTGGGCAGGTTTCGTGAAACAGACAGTAGATTTATATTACTTGAGTGTTTTATAATTGCACATGGTGAATTATAATCAAGATACATTTCGCTAAACTCCTTAAAAATTAAACACACTGCTTCCTGAATATTCTGTTTGGAGAGGTTTTACTGTATTTACCGATGGAATTCCGCTCGTGCTAGGAATTATTTGTCAATTTTCGTAACAAATGGCGGGAACTGTCGTGACTGTGTCTCAGATGATGTCTCACATATCTAATATGTTTTTTTTTCTCTTCATGAACAGTAAATGACATACAGTGGGGTCAGCGTGTACATGTAAGTGCACACACGAACGAACACGACCAACCTGTCGTGTTCGTTTGTGTGTGCACTTACACGCTGACCCCAATGTATATAAATCAATGGCACCATGTTAATTGATCACATTCCCCCAAAACATGCGTTACATTCAAGTATAAGATTCAGAAACAGTGATAAGCAGGAAGATAATTTGGCCTGGTATACTTTGACATTTTCGCTATACATGTATGTAAGGTGAACTTGCGAAATGTCTTTATTTCTTTTGTTGTAAAATGATAATACTCTACCAAATTTAGAAAGGAATTCCCATTATAGACGCTAGTGAATTTAAATTAAATTAAATAAATCGGTTGAAAATCCTGTTTATAATCCTGAAAATAACTAGCGTTGCAAGCAAACCAAGATCCACACTGTTTGTCATTACATCAATGAAACACCCGCCATGTTTATAACGCACAATATACATGTACATGTAGATCGTTATCAGGCTACATGAGTGTGCTACAATATCTGCATCTACATCGGCTACACATTCCATAAGCCCCGTTTCACAGCCACATACACTCACCGTCTGCGCTCGTCATGCCAATATAGTTAGGTTTGAGGAATTTGATTCCTCAAACCTTTTGTTTTCGTTGGTTTTTTTTTTCTTTTTCTTTGTTTTCTTTTTATTCAGCCGTCGAGACTACAGCCCAAACCGCTGGTCGGATCGACTTCAAATTTTGTATACCGATTCGCATCAACAGTGAGACGAGAATAACGCAATTTTCAGAATTCTCATGACGTCACTTTTTACGAAACCGGAAGTGACGTCATATATCATATAATTCCCTATAACTTCCTTATTTTCCAACCGATTTCAAAAATTCTGAATTTTGAATTGTAAAGCTGCGAGAATTCTCTATCTTCGCTTCGCTGACAATGTTTGGCTATCTGCTCAAATGAGAGAGCTATAGACATGTGAAATTGAAAAAAATAAAAAAATGAAAAAAATCAACAATTTCAGATTTTTATTTTATTTTAACGGGTGGTCTTTGAAAACAGTTTCCAATTTGTACAGTAATCTCAGCAACATAATTTTTTGACAGCGTCACGCGGGACATTCATCCGCACAGAAGATGATATTTTTCAGAGCAATGGCTTGAACAGTTCTGATTCTATTGTCTTTCAAACTTGGACGTTTTTTTTCAATTTTTCAAATTTGAAATGGTCATAACTTTTTTATTATCTAACCGATTTCAAATATTTTTTTTGCATTAAAAAGCCAACACAATTCTCTATCTCCGTTTCGCTGGTAGTTTTTGGCTATCTGCCCAAATGAGAGAGTTGTAGGCATTTGAAGTTTTTAAAAACAATTGAAATGGTCATAACTTCCTTATTATTCAACCGATTTCAAATATTTTTTTTGCATTAAAAAGCCAATAAAATTCTCTATCTCCGGTTCGCTGGTAGTTTTTAGCTATCTGCTCAAATGCGCGAGCTACATGCATTTGAAGTTTGAGAACGAGCATATAAACTTAGCCGCCTAGAACAGTGTGTACAGCTGACAAACTTCGAGGTGGAGGCCAGACAGGTATGGTGGGCTGTATCAGACACTGGTTTTATATACGAACTGACATGCTGTGAGTGCTTTAGAATCGTCACAACTTCAATGTCAGACTAGGGGGTTAACGGTACACATTTCGTAGAACGTTATATAATGAAAAATGCTTAGGATAGTCAAGCGATTCTGAAAATACAAAACTTTATTTTTTCAATTTCATTGGAATTGCATCAATTTTTTTTGAGTTTCATATGTTTTCGTCATTGGCAATGTCTTCTAATCACTTTGCCAGTGTACGTTTGTCAGTACATCAAGCCTCAAACCGTTGATGCAGCTTCAGCTGCTCTAGTTGTAAATTGTTTTGTTTGAGAAGGCTTGAATATTGTGCTTGAAATCAAGCGGATTGATTGGTTGAGCCTGAGTTGTGCAACAGCTCAGTCTCAACCAATCAAATTGCTTGTTTGCGAATTGATATGTTCAGAAACGTTGGCATCCAGACAAGTTAACTCAGGCGGTAGTGTATCTGCCCACTGAACACGCTTAAACTTGTCCGAACTGTAATAAGGTACGTATTCTCGTGTTCACAACAGCCGTACCCGGCGCCGCCGTGGTCCATGTGCCTTATAATAGGCGTAAATCTTCGATGGCACCTCACAGCTCCCTAAAGCATTGCCGGAAGGATATCAATACAGTGAATCAATGTAAGACCGTCACATTCTTATATATCTCTCGTTATTATATCCTTCTATATTCTTTGGGTAAGGGCTTTAATTAATGTTGTGAGAACTTGTAGCCCAAGCCCATTGTACTTATATGCAATAAACTATGTTTAAACTAAACTATATTATTATATATACAGTCGTATTCACATATGTTAAAACTGCCAAGTCCGTGGAAATTTTAAGAACAAATACATATCACATGTTCATGCACGTACTCAACATTAATAGCTCTTAATATACTACTCATGTACGGTTTCATGATACACACATGAACACCATATTCATGCAACTGTTACCTTGTGACTCATGTTTATATGTTAATACTTGTATCATTATTATTTGTTAAATATACATGTACTTGTAGATAGATAGGTGATCTCAGGAAAGATTGGCTAGGCCAAATGAGCTTCATCTATAAACAAAGACGTTACTTACTTACTTACTTACTTACTTACTTTCTATTCTTCGGTTATATAGATAATAGAGGATATTCATATTTTCATCAATTAATATTTTTGCAACGAATATGACATATATGTTCATCGATAGGTGTGAAATGTCTATATTTCATGATTGCCGTAGGATTCATATTTTTGCAACGAATATGACATATAATTATGTTCATCGAGTGGTGTGAAATGGCCATATTTCACTCGTGCCGTGGTTAGGCACGAGTGAAATATGGCCATTTCAAACCACGGCACGAGTGAAATATGGCTATTTCACACCACTCGATGAACATATATGTCATATTCGTTGCAAAAATATGAATATTCTATTTATTATATACCACTCCATGGAAATTAGCAGTTTTTCAGACTGTACACGGTAATTAATGTGTATTTGGTAAAGAAAGTAGTCAGGCACTGCAGATGCGCGTTATGAATATACATAGCGGAAGTAGTCGTATTTTCACGGGAAGTTGTTTATTTCATCGATGAGAACATACGACTTTTATTTACATCGTAAACTACATTGTATGTATTTCATGCGTAGGTAACTATATAATAAAATGTATTTCCTTGACTGCGTAGACAGACATAATAACAAGGAGATCGGAAATACGCTATCAAAGTTTCCATTTGTTTGGAAATGAATATTTCACGATATTCGATAAAATGTGTTCGAACTAAACGATAGATAAAAGTTAATTATTAGCCAAACACTCGAAAAAAGGCATTGTATATGTGATTATTCTAGTGAAATAAAACAAAAGCTCTCACCCGTGTTTGTAATCATTTTAAAACATTTATTAAATAAAGTGTCGTGAATGGGAAAGAATATCTGGCAAGGCTTAGGAAACGAATTGGGCGAGGCTATGCCGAGCACATCCCGTCTCTGTGCCACGCCAGATATTTTTTCCATTCACGGCACTAACCTACTATTCTATTCTATCCCGTCAACACCTACACATAGCATTAAAATGCAAACAAATAAATCCAGCAGCAGCCTCAAAATCGGAGAATCGACTATGACAACCGCACATATTCATACGCAGTGATTAGGTCGTATTGACAGGATATCAAAAATGTTTCACGCCACCGTGTTTCACGACACATATGCACTGTGTTGACGTGATAAAAACTAATTCGTGATACATTGATCAATTGGTGGTGTTTAACGGCCTATCGACAGCTACATGTAAGGCCATAACGGTTTCAAAGTACATGATATAATGCATGGCTAGTACATAGTGATACCAGTTTGGTTTGGCAACTGTAGGTATTTCGAGGATAACCTTGGAATTTCTGCAAGTTTCCTGGCATCGAGGCGATGCTAGGAAACTTGTAGGAATTCCAAGGTTTACCTCGTGCGCGCGAAGATGACACGAATGCGCTATATTCGTACCGGTCATTCAGTGCAGCATGGCGACTCATTGTTCTTTCTGTCATGTTTTGCAGAAACACAGAATACATGTAGCCATGATGAAGTATATGATCCTATTGTGTTTGGTTGTCCTCGTTTACAGGTAAATATTAGACACGTCATGTGACCTTGAAAGCAAATCACACTCTGCGTGGCCACGCGCATTCATACCACATACATTCAATCCCTCACAGACAAAATAAATGTACATACTATGTCATTTTCTGGAAACACTTGACCTCCATACTCCATGATAGTGTACGCAAGTCAAATTGGATAGATATGATAGTTCCAACGACATTGTACTGTCATATCTGGGCCAGCGTACCATCACTCAGATCCTAATAAAAACATACAGCACATTGTGTTCTGTATCTATTGTTCCTATTTCACTATTCCTGACTTATAAGTATACGTTGTCCATGTTCTTAAACGCGAATCAAATATCTCTATATGTACGCGGGTATTTAATATTTATGCGAAAACATTCAAGTTTGTATTGGGTATAAGCGCACATATTTGTCCTATGTAAAATGTGCCTGTTCCATAGTGACGTCCTGCACTACGGTTATTATCGCGAACTTATATTATACCACACGCGTATTTAACGTCTGATTTTGCGGAAAATCTATCCTCGTGTATGGTGGTTCCGCCAATGGACCATGCATGGCAAATTATCCGTCTTCATCGTCGTCATGTTATATAGCAAACGTACGCCTCCTGACGTAGATGGGATATAGTCTTCGCACCGAACGCAGACTCGTTAATACGTTTATTATATGTGTGGGGGTGGGTGTATGGTGGGGTAGCCAGGGAAGGGAGTCGACTTGCAATGGTCAGTGTACATGGTGTATGTCAGCATCGTTAAATTCGGGCAGAGTTAGGTTGCCACCAACATCACCATTGGCCATACACAGTCGCCTTGTGGGAGGGGAAGGTTATTGGTGTGCTGGGGTGGGCAGGGGAGGGATGGGGTGGGGTGCGGGGGGAGGGGGGTACAAGTTTTTATAAAGTGGGAAACTGTGATGGGGTTGTGCATTTGGTGGGGAAGCGGGGGAACTCGGGCACGAGTTTTTATAAAGTGGAACACTGTGATGTGGTTGCGTATGGGGTGGGGAAGCGGGTAACGGACAGGCACGTGTTTTATGGTCAGGTTTCGTGCGATTATAGATCACTATCGCTGTTTTACGTTGAGGACACGCGTACCGGAGATGCCCTCGCTGCTTGCAATTGTAACAGGAGCGTCGTTCCACGGCCTTTAACATCGGCCCCACTGTCCTGGGTTGCTTTGCGCTCGTCGGTCTAATGTTGGCCATGATTTCTGCTACATCAGGTAGCAACTTGTTTTTTTTCATTATTTGCATTTATTGACCGTATATATTCTCTATGTTAGCTGTAATTTTCACTTTTCTCAACTTGCCTCATATAGCATCGTTCTTTATTATTTTTCGCGGCAGTTTCTAATTTCTTAGCGATTGTCAGAGCGTCTTCTATCGTCGTTGATTCCTTCACTAGGATCCAGCGTTCGATATCCCAATTGTTCAATGCTTCAACAAAGCAATCTCGTGCAATTTCTTGTCTATGGTTATACGGGATTGCCAGGTACATGTATGCCAAACGCGTCAGCCGTTTAATATCGTGAGCCAATTCCGGTAGTGGTTCGTCTACTTTTCGAAGACGTTGTTTCAATTCAGTTTTATATAGTAACTTTTGTGTTTCGGTCTGAAACCTGTTGGTCAGCGCCGTTACTAGCGAGTTATAGTCAGTTCGGTATCTGGGTCAAGTTCACACAGTACGGCTAGTGCATCGCCTCGCAAACTGCACGCTAACTGGGCTGCTTTCATTTCATTATCCCAGTTATTTCTGTGTGCCGCGATACCGAATTGAACGAGATAATCATGCCAATTTCCATTTCCGTCGAAAGTACTTATTTCCACGAACTGACACGGATGTGGTATATACTGGGACAAATGTACACCTTCCCGTGGTTGGTGTATGTGGGAGCCACTATCCTGTATCTGCGTATGATAACGTCTGGTGGATATGGACCTATCACGTGTTATGACAGACATGCTACTTTGCGCATGTACCGGCTCGCAGTTACCTCGCACGGGTAACGGACATGACTCGCTGTAACAAATGTTCTACCGGGTTCTGGGTCATGTCGTATATTCGATTCAAGCCTCTCTAGAATCGAGTTCATCCGGGATTTTAGTTATTTTATCACACGACTGCGCATTTTTCTGTAACTGAGTCAAGCGCCTATGGGCTATATATCCACTGTCACTGGTTACCATATAACTAACTCCATCACCTGTAATGACATGTACATTGACATGATTATTAGGAAAGAAGGTCGGTGCAATTGATTTTGATCCGTGGGGGTCAAGGGGAGACATTCGACCTTCCCGAGTAGGGACATACACATTTCCGGGGTCACCGTCGTCACTACATTCAAGAGACGCCATTTTATGAACTATATATTGCAACTGTCTGGTTTGGGGTAATATGGGGATGGGGGAATGGGCAAGGGGTAGTAAACCTCTCAATTACGAACAGAAAATCGACTCCACTCACTCGCTCGCACTCCGCATTTCGTCGCAGTGCATATTACCAAGAGTGATTTTATGTGTATTGCCCTATTGGAAATTCCGACGTGGCTATGTGGACAGACACGACAACGATAATTCTTGAAGCAATACTGGTTTCTGTTATATATCTACAATCGCCGCCACCAAATTTGTAACGACCATTCATTGCATTTGTTTTCAAGAATACGCGATAAACCATAATAGTTCCTGTTCACGCAGGGGGTTGGTAGCGGGCCGTTGTGAATCAGGATATGGAAGCGGGAATAACTATAGCTACTTGGCAGTGAATGAACGACAGTGACGAATTCAGTATTAATACCTGATATTTTGATAACACATAAAACACAATATTATGCAACACGTACAACTATACGAGGGTGACAATTCATGGTAACAATAATGGTATCCGGGTGGTATACAGGACTATATGAATCAACAGTTAGTATATATTCGTAGTACATGTATTAGAGTCGAGACTAACTAATATATTATTGCACGGATGCGGCGAAATCCTTTGATCGCCGCAGTGTGCTAACTGCCGGAGATCACTGTCTGACCTGTCTGGCCCACTTCCCCCGTGTGTTAATTCACGGAGACGCAGTCTAGCGTGCGTTAACTGGAATACTAACGCAAACTGCTTATATCGATTTTTAAATTGTGGCAGCAAGTGCAAATGTCTTCGCCTTCTGCGCATGCGCCAACGCTCATAATTTCAGCGTGTCACATGAACACGTGACTGTGCAGTGGCATGTCAAGGTCAGTGACATGATGAAATTATGAGCGTATCAAACACAGCGAATCTTACGCATGCGCAAATTGTCACTAAATTAGAGCACGTGCTCAACAATAATATAATAATAGGCAAAATACATGGGACAAACTGAGGTATTAACACCTGTTGTATTTAACACGTAATCACAAGAAACCAAAAAAAATGCACGACATGAGAACACTTATTAACCACACAAATTCACATTCGGCCAACATTAAATGTACAATTATAAAATGTTTTATGACCAAGGTTAGGAGCTTGTTCATTTTGCACACTGAGCTTTTCGACAGCATTTCTGGCGTCTTTAATGTTTTCCGCTTTGATTTTCTTTGTACAGTCTCCACTGATGGGTCTCCCTGAACTGGAGCTTTTACCGCATCACTGAAATTATAGAGACCTTGCTACAAATATGTCTGTTCCACCAATAGAATGTTGACATAAATGTGGGGTGGTGGTGTCCTTTGAGGGACCTGATCAATCAGCATACAGTTGCCTCCCGTTTAATGAACTTCAAGTTAGATAGCCATTTGCTGAAATTAAAATGTTCAACAGCAAACATTTCCATATGTGTTTAACCCTGGTGCAAGAACGTTTTATGTGCCGTTGAATAGTAAACCAGAGCAAGCGAGCAGAGGCTAACGGATACCCCAGGAAGCCACATGGACAGACAAATAAAAACTTTAACGCAACTCTGACGGACGGACGAACAAACGAACGAACTGACGGACGGAATGAAAACACTATATACACATAGACATAATTCGTATGCCGGTGGTATAAATAGACGTACATACCGGCTTTCATCACTGTTGAAGATGGAGAAATCCCCGAAATTGGTACTGTCAACATCAACATAGCCCACATCATAGACAGATACCATATCCGTAATGTCCGATTCATAAATATGCAAAGCTTGAGAACAAATGATATCCTCTGTGTCAAGCCGCCCTTCGCATAAATCCAACGCTTGTGACAATAACAAGTCGTCTGACGCGTTCATCTTGTACAAAGTTACTGCCACAAATAAATAAGAACTGCGTTTCACCCACCCAGATCGAGTAAGCTAAGCATGCGCCTTTCAATTTGACACGTGTCACGTGCATGTCAAATGGAACAAGCATGTCTAAATTAACGTGGGCTCACCGAAGGGTATGTCTGGAACGGTGAAAGGTAAATACATGTAAACAGCAAAACAACACCAAATATGTATATTCGTGTGCTGGATTTCGCCGCAAACCGTGCAATAAATTAGTTAGACAATGTCTTCTCGTCGAATATGGTTAGTTAACAGCGCGTGGGGGGAATTTTCAGGGGGCCGAAATACGTCTCGCCTAGCGGCTCGACGATTTCCGGCCCCCTGAATTTCCCCCATGCGCTGTTAACTAACCATATTCGACTCGAGTACATTATCTAACTTATACTTATTGCACGGATGCGGCGAAATCCTTTGATCGCCGCAGTGTGCTAACTGCCGGAGATCACTGTCTGGACCTGTCTGGCCCACTTCCCCCGTGTGTTAATTCACGGAGACGCAGTCTAGCGTGCGTTAACTGGAATACTAACGCAAACTGCTTATATCGATTTTTAAATTGTGGCAGCAAGTGCAAATGTCTTCGCCTTCTGCGCATGCGCCAACGCTCATAATTTCAGCGTGTCACATGAACACGTGACTGTGCAGTGGCATGTCAAGGTCAGTGACATGATGAAATTATGAGCGTATCAAACACAGCGAATCTTACGCATGCGCAAATTGTCACTAAATTAGAGCACGTGCTCAACAATAATATAATAATAGGCAAAATACATGGGACAAACTGAGGTATTAACACCTGTTGTATTTAACACGTAATCACAAGAAACCAAAAAAAATGCACGACATGAGAACACTTATTAACCACACAAATTCACATTCGGCCAACATTAAATGTACAATTATAAAATGTTTTATGACCAAGGTTAGGAGCTTGTTCATTTTACACACTGAGCTTTTCGACAGCATTTTCTGGCGTCTTTAATGTTTTCCGCTTTGATTTTCTTTGTACAGTCTCCACTGATGGGTCTCCCTGAACTGGAGCTTTTACCGCATCACTGAAATTATAGAGACCTTGCTACAAATATGTCTGTTCCACCAATAGAATGTTGACATAAATGTGGGGTGGTGGTGTCCTTTGAGGGACCTGATCAATCAGCATACAGTTGCCTCCCGTTTAATGAACTTCAAGTTAGATAGCCATTTGCTGAAATTAAATGTTCAACAGCAAACATTTCCATATGTGTTTAACCCTGGTGCAAGAACGTTTTATGTGCCGTTGAATAGTAAACCAGAGCAAGCGAGCAGAGGCTAACGGATACCCCAGGAAGCCACATGGACAGACAAATAAAAACTTTAACGCAACTCTGACGGACGGACGAACAAACGAACGAACTGACGGACGGAATGAAAACACTATATACCCATAGACATAATTCGTATGCCGGTGGTATAAATAGACGTACATACCGGCTTTCATCACTGTTGAAGATGGAGAAATCCCCGAAATTGGTACTGTCAACATCAACATAGCCCACATCATAGACAGATACCATATCCGTAATGTCCGATTCATAAATATCCAAAGCTTGAGAACAAATGATATCCTCTGTGTCAAGCCGCCCTTCGCATAAATCCAACGCTTGTGACAATAACAAGTCGTCTGACGCGTTCATCTTGTACAAAGTTACTGCCACAAATAAATAAGAACTGCGTTTCACCCACCCAGATCGAGTAAGCTAAGCATGCGCCTTTCAATTTGACACGTGTCACGTGCATGTCAAATGGAACAAGCATGTCCAAATTAACGTGGGCTCACCGAAGGGTATGTCTGGAACGGTGAAAGGTAAATACATGTAAACAGCAAAACAACACTAAATATGTATATTCGTGTGCTGGATTTCGCCGCAAACCGTGCAATAAATTAGTTAGACAATGTCTTCTCGTCGAATATGGTTAGTTAACAGCGCGTGGGGGGAATTTCAGGGGGCCGAAATACGTCTCGCCTAGCGGCTCGACGATTTCCGGCCCCCTGAATTTCCCCCATGCGCTGTTAACTAACCATATTCGACTCGAGTACATTATCTAACTTATACATATAACACAGGCGACTGTGGGAGCAACTAGACATGATCAACTATTTTCTAAAGCGTACAAGCACGGACCTAGACGGGAATCGCGGGGCTATCATACATTTTGCTACCGAGTTGGGGAGTCACACAGCGGGAATCACGAAACGAAGCTGGAATTGGGACTAACGTTGGGTGGGGGAGTCGCACAGCGGGAATCACGAAGCTGGGGTGGAACATAAGCTGGGTGGGGGAGTCGCACAGTGGGAATCACGAAGCTAGGATGGGGACTAAGTATGCTGGGTGGGGGACGCACACAGAGGGAATCACGAAACTGGGGTGGGAAATAAGCTGGGTGGGGGAGTCACACAGTGGGAATCAGGAAGCTAGGATGGGGACTAATTATGCTGGGTGGGGGACGCACACAGCGGGAATCACGAAGCTATGGTGGGGAATCACATAGCAGGAGGACACGAAGCAGGGTCGGGAATCGCACAGCAGGGGTTGAAAGGGGGGGGGGGGGTGGGGGGGGGGGGGCACGAAGCTAAGGTTTTGGGGGTGGAGTCACACATCTTGGGGTCAGGAAGCTGGGTGGGGACTAATGTTGGATGGGGAGTCACACAGCTGGGTGGGGAATTACACAGCAGGTGGGCACACAGCAGGGGTGGGGAGTCACACAGCCGGGGGTCACGAAGCTGGGATGGGAATCATGACACATAGCTGAATGTGTGGCACACAACAGCTAGGACGCATGAAAATGGAGTGGGGATCACCTAACAGGGGTGGGTGGGGGACACGAAGTTAGGGCGGGGCGTCACACAGCAGGGGGCCACGAAGCTCGAATTGGGAATCGTATCGCAATGGGGAAAAAGTGGGTGGGGTAATGGGATATTGGCATTATCATGGTTCCAGCCAATATTAATAATCAATAATGTCAGAATGACGTTCAAATCATCACATCTAACGACTAACGGACCATTGGTAACATCGTCGGTGAGTATATAATGTTTAAGTGGGAGGATATTTGGGCTTTGGGAGTTCTGAGACGCTGTTGCGTCTCGAGTTGCGTCACTCGGGACAAAAAGTGTCCAACTGACATATTTCACTCCTATTTATAGGTTTTGTCAGGCCGAGTTGGACAAGTTCCGTGATTTACGGAACATGTCCAAGTTCCCGCACCGTGATTGGTTAGATTGTATGGACGGAATGTTCCGGTCAGACACGAGCCAAAACAAGCACAGCCAGTAAACATGGCGGCTGCATTTAACACACACAGGAAATGAAAACAAACTATTGTGAATTATAACGAACTAAACAAGTTTCCTGGTGTGTGAAGACGACAATCATAAACTATTGACACTTGTGAACATTCAGGCATGCATCAGAGATCGTGGTAAGTTGTGTGCACAAAATGACAGACGTGTTTTGTTGTCCAAAATGTGTGATAAATTCGAAGCGAGAAATACGCAATACACAAGCGTGTATAGCGATGCTTCACTGGCTGGGTCGCTTCACTACTGCTTACATATTATAAAAGATTGATGCCATCAAATAGATAACACGATGTAAATTTATGAAAAATCGTGATATTTGGCGGCCATCTTGGATTTTGGTACAGAAAACAGTTATCCAAGTATGTTTTGCTATTGTCATGGCCATTTACTGTGTACGTATGATCGTACGTATGTATGTTTTGAAATGTTAAATGATGATATATAGGTGACATGGTGGCAAATTAACGGAGGTTGGCGGCCATTTTTTATTTACATACATAATTTCTCAGGTACTAAATATTTATTGAAGTAGCATAAGCTTGTATTTCACTTATAAAATATAATCCAATACTAATAAACCAAGAACTGGTCATATAAAATAGTTTTGGCGGCCATTTTGAACGATTGTATGTAAATCACAAAAAAACAATTGCAATGTTTGCAGTACATTTTCTAGCGTGTACATACGATTATGCGGCAGTTTTATGTTAACGTTTGCAAAACACCCTTTTACGGGCAGAACTGTTGCTGCTAGGGGGTCCACTTATAGGGGCATAACAACTTTAAAAGAAGATTTACAAATTGCTATCATGCGGAAATGATATGCTGGGATATATAACTTTCAAGAAAATATAGTGGCAATTTATCCCCCAAGAGGTAATGGTATAACCCTCCTGGTTCACCCACTAATATCTTGTTTTCCGTAGTTGGAATAGAATCGATACCATTCTTCACTAGTATTCACTGTGTTTGCCTACTTGTTTGTGTGGTTCGCTGGCAGGGCGGATTGAAGGCGGTGATGTGAACGGATACGTTCCAGATGGTGATCATTATCGCCGGCTTTCTGGCCATCGTCATCCAGGGCACCACGGAAGTTGGCGGCTTCGACGTCGTCTGGGACAAGGCAAAGAACGCCGGCCGACTAGATATGCTCGTGTAAGGCTTCAGTTGTAAATAAATATGGCATTCCAACTGTTAATTTGCCTTAACCCTTTCAACACCACATGTCTGTATAGTGGTATTGGCAAAACGTGTAGATCCAGATAAGCCGCACTTTTTGCAAGTATTTCCATATTTTTAAGAACTAAAATACCCCCATTTCGTAAATAGACTGTCTGAAAATCATTTTGTGACCGTTGGATTGGTTGAACAATTAACATATAAAAATCCATTCCAGTTACTTAGGGGTGACAGAGTTAACCTATAGAGAAATAAAAGGGATTCGCGAGTACTTTGCTCTCTAAGCCGGTTGGCACTATGAAAATTCCAGTGTTTTTATGTTTTATGAATCAATGGTCACTTAACATTTGACATCTTAATTGGACACAGTCTGTTATAACGCATGACGTATACATTTGCTGTTAAAAAACATGGCATGAAATGCCAGTACGGTAATCACACAATTTAAATATGATTTTGGAACACACCAACACACCTTTATGATCAAAATACAACTGAATGCATTTCTTACTTCTATTAGAATGACCGCCATTTTGGTCGCGATTCCAGTTTCGACCGGACCCTCTAAAGAAGCACACGATCTGGACGTTGGTTATGGTCGGGGCGTTCACCACCCTGACCGTATACAGCGGCAATCATGCCGGTCACAGTTGTAAGTAGGGTACATTGTTGGGGCGCCGGGAGCATCATGAAATTCGTCCGGCGAATCTAGTGGGTGCCCCCTCTACCCACCCAAAGTGTATGTTGTAACCACTCAGTTGAACCGTCAACGTCGACTGAGTGATAACAACATACACTTTTGATGAGAAATGAGAAAACATTGCAGAAAAAAGATTTACATTCCTTTTTTTTATATGTATGAATTCCAAATACAATGTTTGTCACAATTAGTGATCCGGCAGTCGCCGGACCTGCACCTGTTCCGACGCCCTGAATGTGTGGTATATGTGGCTGTGGCGGCAGACATGAGGCTTATGGGATTTGTGACCCTGTGATGTGATGTAGACCCTGGTCCAATAGCACCCTTTTGCAAGCCTGATAACAATATATGTTCAATTTGCCTGATAGAAACATAACATAACAGTTGCATTGATGGAATAGCGAACAGTGCATATTATAATCAGACTGTACAGATGCACATGCTGATCTGAAACTACACTGGTCCATAAAAGCCTATACGCCGCAATTTGCGAGTCACATCCACTAATATGCAAGTCGTTAAGTCTTGAGTGTGGTAAACACTGGCACAATTATTTCATGTCGGTGGTCAAATATTTGATCATATCATTGAATTGGTCACTAGAATACATGCATCCGTACATCGATTTCCGTCAGTTGACTATTTATACAGTAGATTGTAGCCAACCCATGCTAGTCTCAATTTCTCTGTCTAGTGCGGCCGTAACAATGTTATAGGATCCAGAACCACGTTTTACTGTAACTCGCTTCTTCCCTCGACAATCCGAACGTGGAACGCTCTTCCAAACGACACTCAGAATTCCCCATCAATCAATTGTTTCAAAACCAAAACAATATCAAATACAGATGAGGTTCCAACCTACAGTGGCCTTATGCTTTTTCAAATACGACTCACAAGACTTCGAACAGAATTCAGTTTTCTCAATAATTCTCCCACTTGTAATTGTGGACAAGTTGAAGATGCCACGTGCTACTTTTTCTACTGCACAACTCTATCCATCATGTAATGCACATAGCTATACAGTTCTATAGCGTTTTCTTTAATAGTCGAGTTGTCATGAATGAATAAGCATTAATACTATATCGTGGCGGTCCCATGATGCCTTATCGTCCTACTTGTTGACCATCTGTTACAATTAAATCCAACGTTTCTCAGGATCACACAGCGTCGTGCGACTTCATCGCCGATTAAAGGTACATGCCCACTCATTAGACACAACATGTTCTTTATGGGAATTAAATAAGTGTATACTTGTGTCACTATTCCACCAGTTCTAAAGATTACGAGTTACACGCTATACAGATATAATCATTTAGTAATATTTATTTTACTGATAGTGACGCGCGTCGGTATCATGCTATTTTCATATGCAATTAAATGCGTCACCTGAACTATTTTCGACAGATTAGAAAGTATGATAATTGCACATCAAAACATAAATACAGATTGTAATGTCTGTTAACATTTCAAGGAAACACGGTTATCGCCCCTGATATCAGTATGGAAAGTTACGTCTGATTTAAATGTATAATAATGCCAATCAATACGTGGGGTAATGGTGAATGAATGTTTATTTTGCTAGAAAATGTATCAGATGATGTTTCTGATATAAAGAACATGTTTTACCTACTGAGTGGGCATGCACCAAACTCCCAAATTACGATTACTACATGTAGTATATGTTGGGATGTCGACACAATCGTTAATCGGCCATTTAACATAGAGAGCACGTCTACGTTGATTGCGGCGGCATATATTCCTAGATTGTGGTGGAGCCATGTTGTCCTTCGACACACTAGTCGCTCTTTAATAGTCATGCATTTTTAGACCCCATGTTGACATTCGACAGTCACACATGTGTAACGAATACTCTTTAACAAAGCCATATATTGTGGCTGCCTCATATTGACATTCCATCTGTGTAATGATTTTCTTTCATAGATTGTGGCGGCTGCATGTGGACCTTCGTCACATGTGTAATTAATATTGATTAATAAAGCACAAAGTGTGACTTCCCCATGCTGAAATTCGATATTTGCATAATGAATAATCTTTATTAATCGATTCTGAGGCCCATGTTGACCTTCGACACATATTTATTGAATAGCCCATGGTGGCATTCCAAAACTCCACCTGCTCTATTGTAGATCGCTGTACCTCCAGTTGCCGGCGGGGATTATCATCACAACGCTGTGTGTGTACGGCGGACTCGTGTTATACGCCAGATACGATGAAGACCCACTCGCGTGTGGTGATATAGCTCTACCCGACCAGGTATAAGTCATGGGTTTTTGACCAGTGCGGGAGTATCGTGAATACTAGAAGATACATATTAGTAAGAGCTCTTCTGAGCAGGTAACAATGCTGCCCCATGGTACATACTGCTGTTTCTACTTCCGTATCCGCCGCTGATTCTACTTCTGTATATGTTGTTTCTGCTGTTTCTACCTCCGTCTCCGCCACTGATTCTACTTCTGTATTTATTGTTGGGGCTGTTTCTACATCCGTCTCAGCCACTGATTCTACTTTTGTATCTGTTGTTTCTGCTGTTTCTACCTCCGTCTCCCTGTTGTTTCTGCTGTTTCTACTTCCGTATCCGCCGCTGATTCTACTTCTGTATATGTTGTTTTTGCTGTTTCTACCTTCGTCTCCGCCACTGATTCCACTTCTGTATCTATTGTTGCTGCTATTTCTACATCACTCTCCACCACTTTGTCTACTTCTGTATATATTGTTTCTGCTGTTGCTACTTCCGTCTCCGCCTCTGATTCTACTTCTGTATCAGTTGTTTCTGCTGTTTCTGCTTCCGTCTCCGCCAGTGATTCTACTTCTATATATGTTGTTTCTGCTGTTTCTACGTCCGTCTCCGCCACTTAGTCTACGTCTGTATCTATTGTTTCTGCTGTTTCTACTTCCGTCTCCGCCTCTGATTCTACTTCTGTATCTGTTGTTTCTGCTGTTTGTACTTCCGTCTCCGCCACTGATTCTACTTCTGTAGCTGTTGTTTCTGCTGTTTCTACTTCCGTCTCCGCCACTGATTCTACTTCAGTATATGTTGTTTCTGCTGTTTCTACTTCCGTCTCCGGCACTGATTCTACTTCTGTATCTGTTGTTTCTGCTGTTTCTACTTCCGTCTCCGCCACTGATTCTACTTCTGTAGCTGTTGTTTCTGTTGTTTCTACTTCCGTCTCAGCCACTGATTCTACTTATGTATCTGTTGTTTCTGCTGTTTATACTTCCGTCTCCGCCACTGATTTTACTTCAGTATATCTTGTTTCTGTTGTTTCTACTTCCGTCTCCGGCACTGATTCTACTTCTGTATATGTTGTATCTGCTGTTTTTACTTCCGTCTCCGGCACTGATTCTACTTCTGTATCTGTTGTTTCTGCTGTTTGTACTTCCGTCTCCGCCACTGATTCTACTTCTGTAGCTGTTGTTTCTGCTGTTTCTACTTCCGTCTCCGCCACTGATTCTACTTCAGTATATGTTGTTTCTGCTGTTTCTACTTCCGTCTCCGGCACTGATTCTACTTCTGTATCTGTTGTTTCTGCTGTTTCTACTTCCGTCTCCGCCACTGATTCTACTTCTGTAGCTGTTGTTTCTGTTGTTTCTACTTCCGTCTCGTCTCAGCCACTGATTCTACTTATGTATCTGTTGTTTCTGCTGTTTATACTTCCGTCTCCGCCACTGATTTTACTTCAGTATATCTTGTTTCTGTTGTTTCTACTTCCGTCTCCGGCACTGATTCTACTTCTGTATATGTTGTATCTGCTGTTTTTACTTCCGTATCCGCCACTGATTCTACTTCTGTATCTGTTGTTTCTGTTATTTCCACTTCCGTCTCCGCCACTGATTATGCTTATGTATCTGTTGTTTCTGCTGTTTCTCCTTCCGTCTTCGCCACTGATTCTACTTCTGTATATGTTGTTCCTGTTGTTTGTATCTCCGTTTCCGCAACTGATTCTACTTCTGTATCTGTTGTCTTTGCTGTTTCTATTTCCGTCGACGCCACCATCGCCAATTACATATGTACCGCTGCCCTCAGTATATACGGCATGATTGGTGGAACTCTGCTGGGGCTGTTCATTTGCGCCATGTTTATACCTTTGGTTAATTGCACGGTAAGTTTCAATGCGCCTAAATAAAGACAAACGTACATGTATGATCAGTATGTCCAATTGTCTTCATTTACATTGCATAATATGTGTCTCGTGCATAAACACGTACCTCGCCCATTTCACTGACATTGATTACGACAATTAGTTAAATTAAAACTAACATTCTGAACACATGTTCATGGACACTGTTGTCAATTCTTTACGACATTTGTGGAAAATATCACATTTCCTCGAAACCAATATCTTGCACAAACGGGTCAGATATTGATTGATAAAAAATAACAACAGTTCCGTTAACTAACTGAGAACTGTGGTTTGAAGTTCTTACAATCTTCAGCTTTATTTATTGAAATAGCATTTTACTGTGCCTCTATTATAATAGGCGAGAGAGACATGTATATTCTTCTTTGAACTTCAAACAGTGATCATACTTTTGTTACGTATGAAACATGATATAGTTTATTACGTTCTATTCATTGTATGTATGGTTCACGGCTTCATGACAAATGGTAATCGTCTGAGAATTATATTATTTTTTTCTACAAGTCCTTTCTATCACTAAGTATGCATGCTTTCGTTTTCACAGAATATACTTAGATTTTGATAAACAATTAGCATACTAGATTTGACAAATAGAGTGTATAGTTAGAGTGAATGTGTTTATGAAGTATGTAAAGCTTTATAATACATTCATGTAGCTGTAATATAATATTTGTTATTTTCACAAGGAAGGTTTATTGCGCCATCTAAACTAACCGTGCCAACTGTCCCCTTGCCGTCGCTTGTATACACAGTTTACCAATGTATTCATTGTTAATCTCTTGTGACAAACGTTTGTTGCGGGCTTTATTAGTGTTTCCTTTTTGTGTTGACTTTGTGGAATTCATATACGTTACCTGTTTATTTAAAGTTTACTTATGGATCGTACACGACCAGTCTCAGTATGTACTCGTACAACGGTGTCGGTTGAAGTATGTGCTCACCACAGTATGCTGTCGTATATTAATGGTCTTAAATGGCTACCTTGTACATGACATAGGCGCTTCGTTCTCATTCGCGTATATTATTTGTCAACTGACAGTCTCATGATAAGAAGCATCCTATTCTCATTGATACATTCAATTATTATATCCACTTGTTGAGTTTCCCACATTCTTCCACTGGATACATTCATGATGTTAGCCTCCATTTTTAACTGCTACACTCGTGTATCCACTTATATAATAAACCAATATCTCATATTGACATCAATGTTCTACACCGATACCTTCGGTTATCAGTCATGGCGTTATCCCCGTATTTCAATGATGCCTCATTATTTGTCGTCGCCAGGGAGGCATTACAGGCCTGGAACCGGCTGTACGAAACACTAATGACTCATTAACTTTTCACTAGCGACTCTTTAACTAATTTATCATTAAATTCAGTAGTATATAGGGAGTCAAAATGATACCACCTAACGGTGGTATCATTTCCCCACCCTATATACTACTCCACCGCCCCCCGAAAAACACCGTTTTCGTCCAATAGCACAAATTGGTCACCAACACAAAAAACGTGACAATCGGTGTCATAAATACATCATGTTTTTCCAATTGAACAGATAAATCTCATAGGTTATATACGCCAGAAATATTATAACAAAATGGATAATATAATACGCAACCATATGGAATCTTATAACGCTGTTAAAGAATATTACGGTGTTTCTACAACATTAAAACGCTTTAAAATGAGAATAATATGCAATATAGAATACATGAAATATCAACTTAATTTATTACGCTCCGATAAAAACGTTGCATTTACAATATTATACCGGCAGTTGTGTCGCTGGTACAAGGATCAAATTCGCGAAATGAAGCGACTAAATAGGATCGGAGAAACACTACCGAAACATTATCAAAATGATATTATTATAAAACCGATTAAAATCAACGATTCGTTTACGGTTCGATATTGCTTTTAACGAAGAAATTATTAGAAGAAATAATTAATGCAATTTCAATGCGTCCGCGTGCGATAGTTTATTTTCCAACATGGCATTTTCCTCCTCCACTATAGCTAATTTATTTCGCAGATCAGCAACTAATTCTACCAGCTCCAGTCTACCGCGTTCACCTTTAGCCACAGGGCAGCGTAGTTGCTTATGTCTACAAAGAGTTTGGGCACTAACGAACTTACAAGGGCATCTGGGGCATTGAAATTGTGGGGCGACACAAGGAAATTTTCTACGTCTCCATAGATGCCTTCGTAGATAGTCTTTACACGCAAAAGTCTTACAACAAGTCTCACACTCCATTATGTATATATGTATATGTTTAATATTCAATTGGACGCGAAAAGAAACATCATGTTCACCCAATTGAACAGATAAATTTCATAGGTTATATTACAGAAAATATGATAACGCCAGAAATCGAAAGTTTGAGAAGAGAAGCCGAATCTCTAGGGATTACTTATAGTAAACGGTTGAGAGTTATGGGGTTGACAAATCTTATAAACTCCACAAAGAATGAGGCGTTTATGAAGCCGTTTACCCGCGCCCACAAACGAGGAGCCTTTAAAGACCTGTCACTAGCGGAGGAAGTTGGTAACAGAATTCAAAAAGAAAGTATTGCGGGGTTAAGGGCCAGTGTAATCAAACCTTCAAGCACATCCCAAATTAGACGCACAGGCGACCCAAATAATAAGAAAAAATATATCGTTCGCGCGATAGTGGAAAAAGGTGAAGAAATATTGGGGGCTCACGATGAAACATTGGAAAAGGTAGAAAACGGAAGACGGGTAGTTACATTATCCTTTCGAAAAAACATTGACATTAACGAGTCTGAACGCATGTCCGATAAAATCGCTCCGTATCTAACAACAAATTTTTATTCGAGATATTCATATTCTTACAAGCTAGAACATATGGAGGAAACTAAAAATGGAACACCTAAAACTATAATATTTCACAAAAATCTCGGTGGTAGCGAACCACTATCATCAATGAAAACCGTTAAAAAATGGTTGTCAGATAAGGAGCAAACACGAATAATGTCCGATAAAATAGACAGACCGAATACAAAGTGGAAGTTTGTAAGATGGGTAGAGGTTTTTGTAAGTTAATACAGGGCAGTAGGGGAATAGATTTGGGACTACAATCCAAAGAAGCGGCAGGAGGAGAACTTCCAGAATGGTTGAGGAATAGAAAAGGTATGTATTCTTTAGATAAGTATAATGACGACCTTTGTCTGTTCAGGTGTCTAGCTATGCACCTTGATTAAAAGATCAGACCTGACAGATGTACAGAAAAAGCGAAAGAACTTAGTAAGCAATATTTCGGTAGTAATGTGGTTTCACCAATTCCTTTTTCAGATCTGAAAAAGGTTGAAGAGTTTTTTAACATTGGTATAGAAGTATATCAACCCACCAAATGTGACGTATGGTGGTTGAAAAAGGTACCAGCGCACTATGATGCAATAGGTAATAAACCAATGACAATAGGACTGTTTAATAATCACGCATTTCTGATAAAAAAACCTTAAAAACCTATCTAAAATTTACGCCTGTGATAATTGCAAGCAGAAATTCACGAAAGCGAGTAATATGAAGAGACACGGACCAACATGTATGAGAGGTGAGACAAAAGTAATATGTGATGGTAATTATTTAGAGCGCCCGCGTTCGTCGTTCGAGAAAGCGTTCTACCCAAAAGGTTCTAACAGTTATGGTGCGATCGATTGGATGCACTCTGTGGAAAAGCGGGAGGGAATTCACATTCACCACGAACAGTGCGGACACGAAGGTGAAAGATGGATTTTAGGAGCTCCGGTAGATGGATACTGTCCAGAAAACAATACCGTATATCAATATCACGGCTGTTACTGGCACGGGTGTGAGATTCATGCAAAGCATAAAAAAGAAGAACGCGCATCCACAATGAGAAGAGATAAATTTATAGAAAAAGCAGAGAATTCAACCTAGTAGTTATGTGGGAATGCGAATTTCAAAGAACGGGTAAAGATATAAAGATCGGTTGCGACACTACTCTTTATCCATATCAGATAGTATACGATTTTGAGGGGTATCTCCAGCCAGAAGTTGAAACTACCGGTAATAGTTTAGAGTACGAAGCTGAGCACGTTCCGGTAAGCGTTAGTATAGGAGATAATTTCTCAGGAACAGTAAGTCATATTTGTGATAAAGATCCCGCAAAACTTATAGAAAAATTCGCAGAAGATTTGAAAGTCAGGGGAAAAGCTATAAGAGAAGAAGTATGGTCAAGATACGAATTTAATACGGAATATTTACGTGAAAAACAAATCGCCCAGATCGAACAGTGGATAGATCAAGTACCGGTTATAGGTTTTAACAGCAGTAAGTACGATATAAACTTAATAAAGAAATATTTAGTAGGTGAACTGTCATCAACAACAAAGAAAGTAATGGTTGGAAAAAGGGCGAACGCAACAATATTTCTATTTACTCCGGAGTTTAGATTTCTTGATGTAATACTTTACCTAGGACCCGGTGTAAGTTACGATAGTTGGATAAAAGCCTACGATTGTAAAGGACAGAAATCTTTCTTTCCTTACGAGTGGTTCGATTCTACAGACAAGCTGGATTACCCGGGACTACCGGATATAGAGAATTGGTATTCCAAACTATCTGGGAAAATGTTACTAGACGAAACAGAATTAAGTAAATGTCGTAGAATTTTCGAAGAAAATAATATGAAAACTTTCAGAGATTGGTTGAAATATTATAACGATTTAGATGTAGCACCGTTCCTAGAAGCTGTGGGAAAAAGTGTGTGAATTTTATAAACACAGGGGTGTAGATATTTTCAAAGACGCGGTAACACTACCGGGTGTGGCTATACAATATTTATTGAGAGGAACCATTAAAGAACAAAAATCTTCAAAGACGATTATACCGGAGGATGCTCTATGCGCACCGAAAGAAGAAACATACAAAAAGATGAAAGACGCTCTAGTTGGTGGTCCATCAATAGTATTTACACGATATGCAGAAGCCGGTGTTTCAAATATTAGAGTGGGTTCCAAACCTTGCAAGGCTGTTTTGGGGTACGACGCAAACGCGTTATATTTATCTACGTTAAATAAAGAGATGCCGTGTGGGAAAGAAACTATACATCATATAAATAACCCACATAATCCTAAACTTATTAAAAAGTTTAGTAAAAGAGTTTTATCCGGAGACTGGTTTGGGTTTGCGGAGGTGGATATAGAAGTTCCACACAACTTGGTGGATAAGTTTTCTGAAATGTCTCCACCTTTTATAAACAGAGAAGTAGAGGTTGATGAAGTTCCCGCACACATGTTAAAATATTTAAAAGATACTGGCCGAACTAGAGGAAATGGAAGAAAATTGGTGGGATCTATGTCGGCCACTAAAGTATTGCTGTACGCGCCACTGTTGAAATGGTATTTAAAACACGGCCTAGAAATAACGGGAGTTCATCGTGTTATAGATTATATTAGTGGTAAACCCTTCGTACAGCCGCAAGACGAACGGGGGATGTAGAACCAAATAAGAAACCGGTGGCCGAAAAAATGAAATTATTAGGAAACTCGTGTTGTGGAAAAATGATAGAGGCAACGGAGAGACATTTAAATACGACATATACGCGAGACGAAACCTGTGTTGACAAAGCATTAAGATCCGCGTATTTTGATGATTTGGAAGAGATAGGAGATGCGTACGAAATATCTTCCCGAAAACCCAGGTGTGCGGTAAAGAGACCCTTCAACTGTGGAGTAGCGGTTTATCAACACGCTAAATTGAGAATGTTGGAATTTTACTACGACTTTCTAGACAAATACGTAAAAAGAGAAGACTTTGAATTAATACAGATGGACACGGATAGTATGTATATAGGAGTTAGTGGAAAAACGATAGAGGAATTGATTAGACCTAACTTACTAGACGAGTTTGAAAAAGAAAAAAATAAATGGTTGGCTTGGGATAAATGGAGCCAAAGAGAGCCAGGACTTTTCAAAATGGAATTTAGCGGAGATAGGGCGATAGCGTTATCTAGTAAGTGTTATTTCGTAGAAAAACTTAATTCAATTAATAAAAACTCTGCGAAAGGAATGTCCAAGAGAACTAACAATTTAAATTGCGATAGATATAAACGAGTACTAAGTGAAACTACAGAAGATGGAAAACACATTATAGATGTAGCGCAAAATAGAGGATTTAAAATGAAAGACGGCGTTATGAAAACGAACTGTCAACGAAAATTAGGACTATCGGCGTACTACGATAAAAGACGCGTGTTATCGGACGGAATACATACGGAACCTCTCTAAAGACTCTGTCGATCCGGGGGCAGCTGGGTGTCAGAAGGCACCATAAGAAGTTCTTCTTGAACAAACCCGCGAGATGGACCATCAGCCAAATAGTAGAGCATGGGTTCATCGGGTTTGGTAATAGATCGATCTATATGATATACATCGAGAGACCACATGGGATCAGTCGCGCGGCGGCTGCCACCTTCGAGCTCTCCCGGTTGATAGAGGTACCGGACGTCAATATCCGATGGAAGTGCAATCGCCGATTGCTGCTCCTCTAAACCAACGGGTCGCCCGCGCGAGATGGCAGAGGGCTTGCTCGTCACCCTTTTAAACTTGATAGCATCTACGGGCTTCTTACCTATCAATCTGGTCACCTCTCCGTTCAGTGCGGAGACCACACCGGGAAGTCTGGCCACCCACTCGGTCGATCGCGAATGAGGGTCTACAAGTTCTTTAGCGTATTGGTGTCCGAACAGTCTCTCAGCCAGGGTTCGATTGAAGCGCTCCACGATCCCCTGGTCCCGGTGGATGTTGACGCGGCCGCGTCTGATAGAAACTTTGTGCTTAGACAATAGATGAGAGACCGCGCCCATGAACTCGCGGCCGGGATCGACCTGGAGAAGATTTGGCCAATTGAGAGGACTCCTTTTATATATTTGCGAAAGAGCCTCGGCCACCTCCTTAGACTCTTTCGTAGCCAACGGCTCAGCCCCCTTATAGCGACTCGCTACGTCAACAACTGTCAGTGCGTACTTGTACGTTTTGCGACCGACGCGATCGTGAGGGAGAAACAGGAGATCCGCTTGATGAACTTGGTTTGGCACCGGCACGTCGAATTTCGGGCGCGGAATATTGCGCGGCGCGGGTAAATATATCTGCCAGATGGCCTGCTTCTTGAGCCATTCATTGACAGCGTTTTCGGAAACCTTGGTCGCCGCCGCGAGGTTCTTGATGGCCGCGAGTCCCTTCCAGTAGCCGCGTGGGCTAGAGTACGTATTCGCCAGCTTGCGCGTTAGTTTGGTATCAAGTTTGCGCGTGTTCATCGTAATGCGAAGTATTCTAATATATCGGACAATCTCCAACATGCACCCACCAGTTCGTCCGGTAACTGCGTCGTTGATAATAAACCTTTGTTGGAAGTACAATCACATTTGGAGGTTAAGTTCTGAAGGAACTCGGAGGAATCTAATTCATCGATTGGAGTTGAGGAGGATTCTAACATCCGCTTTGCGAAAAGGGTGGCCGCTTTTCCGTCCTCGCGCCATGTCTCGAGAGAATCTTGGGCCAGATGAATCATACTCTTTGCACCGGCAATACGATGTTTTTGGGCAGTGTAGCCTACATCGATCAAAGCGTAATAAAGATCGTCAACTAACATCGTTCTATATATATTTATAAAAAATAATTAATTATTTTTGTAAAAATTATTAATTTAAAATTTCGATTGAATATAGTAGCCGACGAAACCCACCACACCCATTCCCACGACGATGAACGCGATCTCGCGGTCTTTTTGGGCCTCTGACGGTACGTAGAAATCTGAAAGTTGGGGCTCGAGATCCAGCGGCGCGAGCCTTTTCTGTGGATATGCCAGCGCGTACTCGCGGTTGGCTTCTTCAACGTTCTGGAAAGTTTGCGCGGCGTGATTCTCGTGGCGAAGCTCTTCGTTGACCCAGTCCAGATGGGCGGTCCGTTTTTTCGACCGTGCTTCCTTTGCGCTATTGAGTTGTTCTACAGCTAAATCGTGACACTTGCGCTCCTCATCCACGTTCGAGCTTCTCATTTTCGAGAATAGAAAGTTGCTACCGCTGAACGCCAATGCGTTTACAAGCGCACCACCTATGATTATTCCGATCGAAGCCATTTTATTTCAATATATTAACGGGTAGAATTCAGGCTTTAATTAGATAATCTCGGGTCCAAACTGCGGCAGCTACGTCTAATGTCACGAGACCTACGTCTCTCGCAGTAAAGTCCAATTTGGGAGCGGACCCTCCTAGGGTCATCTTTGATAGTCGAGCGTACCCGATACTGAGACCCGATATCACCACGGCGTGATAAAGCGCATTCACTATCATTTTACCATCTTTTTCAGCCATTATTGCATATAAAAGGGATCGTGTTTAATGTTTAAATGGGGCACATCCCTCAACACTGTTGAACGCGATTGGATTGGAACCGCATCCAACAGTGTTGGGGTTTGTTTTTTCAATTTCAACCTTGTTGATGATTGGGGGTACCTGTTGTTGAAACGGTAAAGCACATACAGTGTGCCCACAACCGACAGACCACCAACAACAACCCACGGGATCCAATCAGTTGGAGCAATCGGTTCCAATCCAATCGCGATTGGGGGAGAAACAGCTGCCACCGGGTGTTTTGTCGTCTCTGTCTCCGATTGCAACGACCGTTTGGCCTCTCGAAGCTCGGCGAGCATTTTATCTTGTTTAGCTTTTCGTGTGGCAGTCGCTGCTCGCCCAGCCGCCTGTCTTTTGGGATTTTTTATATGCGGTATGTCATCCAGTGGTGGAGTAACACTCGGGTTCGATTGTGTTGGAGCAATCGGGTTCAACTCCGTCACTCTCGCAGGTGCGTATTGTGTCATCATTTATAATATTAGGGCTTATAGTTCGTGTGCATATATGTCCAAATTGACAGTGTTTACCCGTGGTCAACGCGGTTGTCAGCGGAGCTAAGTACATTCCAAACTTGTGATAAATTGAGCAGCATGCCGTTCTAAGAGTGTGCCCTATAAAAGGGTCAGTCTCTAGATCGTGAATCAACCCCGCGGTGTCTGGTATAGGGAGAAGTATACTAACGGTGGTAGCGTACAAATGAATAGCCGCCGATCCGAGAGTTTTTGTCATCTCCGCACCTAATTTGGATTCGTATCGCGCGTACATTGTATCGACCTCCGCATCTGACATCTTATCCACCTGACAAACTGAGAGACGCCTACCGAGATAATGATCCGATTGTCCCCCAACAACCAGCGCAGCCAACCGCTCGCGTCGCGCCGCGTTTTCATTTTCTTTCGGGACCGTATCGGCAGTCGCGCTGACAGGTGTTCCTACAGTTTCAGTCGTGTCGGCAGTCGGAGCGACTGTTTCTTCCATTAGCTGATCGAGAAGTTCATCGCAGTTCATTATTGTTAATTTTCTTAAAATTATTCTTACAAGTCTCATAAGTCTAACATATTGCCAAGCGCACCACCAGATACATATGATCACCGTTATGCTCGCAATAAAGCTCGCAGCGGAGCAACAAATTCTTAGCAATTGCTCAGCATTGTTAAGCATTTTCTCAGCATTGTTAAGTATTTCTTAAACATTGTTCAACATTGTTCAGCAATTGCTCAGCATTTATTCAGCATTTGTTCAGCATTTACTCAGCAGTTAACTAATTAATTACATTATAAGCAGTTGGTTGATCAGTCTTTAGCAGAAGCTTGGTGTGCTTAGTTTCCGAAAGTATCTGTCGAACCTCCAGGCGCTCCTCGCGCGTTGGAATAACGTCGTTCTCTCTAAGACATTCATCGAATGAGTCTCGGTCCTTGCAGTGGAAGAGGGCGACCCATTTCCTTTGCTCGCGCAGATCCTTGAGGACGGCGTTGTACTTTTGAGTGGAGATCCATACGCTTTGCCTCGCATGGCCGCCAGAAAATGCGAGCTCGGAGAGCATGTCCTTCTTTTTGGTCATCGCCGCCTTGGCCGAGCAGTCGTCAATCACGTATAGGGTGGGCTCTCCCTGGAATATTTGATAGAAGACACGCTGCCAACCGTGTAGTCGGTCGCCGGGGTCAACGACGTATACCTCAGGGTCGGTCCATATCCACTGACGCCGCTGGTAAGTATCGTTGTGCCGCACAGTGGGACACAGGATCACAATGTGACGAAAGGCATCGCGGTAGGAGCCCTCGAGTAAGTCGATGATGAAAACCGTTTTTCCACATCCTGTCTGCCCACATATTATAGCAGAGTGGGCATCTCCAATCGTGAATTGGTATTGATTGCTAAAACGTATCGACCATCTTCTATATTGAGTTGCGCGTCTGTAATTATATATAAGTACACGTTCAATGGCCCGGCTCCATCCGCCTCTTTGGTTATCTGGATCGTCACACCCTCACTAGCGTTCTCAACTTGACGTCCGCTACCGTGCATTTGGTCGTCGTCGCTGGCTCGCATGTCTAGCCATAGAGCACATTTGGTAGTCAGAAAATCCGAGAGGGAGACGTCCGAGAGCTGCAGGTCTTTGGCAACCGCGGCAACCTCCGGGGAACGCTTAGAGCCGGAAGCAAAATGTTTTCTTACTTCGTCCCACTGCTGGTGCGCGCGAAGACCCGCGCTGTAGAGTTGATTGGGTACTCCCTCGATCGTCACCTCTACCTTCGTGATTTTGGGGTTATAGAATTTGTCGGTTTTTCTAGCCCCGAGCGCGAACCGACCCTCCTCGAACAACATCAGTATACCTTTCATCGAGCGGGCGGGTACGTTGACGTAAATATACCACAATGTGTCGCTTTTGTCTTTCGTAATCTTGCGGTGGCGAAGAACTCGGTCGTAAAGTATGGCAACGCGCCCGACATACTGGGATCTGATTAATCGTGCGAGTTCAGGCATCGTGACCATGTCATACTCCAGCGACATATTGTCGATCGTATACTTCGATGTCATGTCAGTGGCTATGATAACTCGGCCGTAGTCGTTGAACGTTAGTTCGTATTCGAGGCGGTCCGCCAAAGCGCTCTGATAGTAGGGTATGTGACTCTCCAGCAACTCAAAGTCGAGCGGGATGTAGAATCGGTTGCCGTAAGCGGCCGCGACCGCGTTGTCGCTCACGACATTATCTGCCTTGTCACCAGCCCCGATTCTAAGTCTGGTTACGTTCTTATTTCGATTGGTGTCAATACCCTGATAGACAGCGTTTTCGCGCTCTTGCGCCGTCTTCCACAGGTCCTGGTAGCAATGGTACACGTCGCTGTCGTCGATCGACATCACCTCATTACCAGAAATCTTTATCATGGTCTTCTTGACGATGGCGCGACCCAGGATCTGAACGACGGTTCGGTCCGCGTCCGTCGACGTTAGCGAAATAGTGAAAGCGAGGCGAACAGTCCCCGGCATAATGACGTCGCTAGCTCCGAGGTTGGGGAAGCGGACTAAGAGCTGCTGGTTCTGGTCGATCGTCGATGGGTTGTTCGTAATAACGACACTCTGTCTCACACATTTTGCCCCGAGGGGCTCACGCAGTCTGCGATATGGATTGAGTTTGCGACCGTATTGACTCGAAGACATAATCATCTATTAAACCTGTATGGTTTTGTCTTTAATATAATAATAATTATTAAAAGATGGCTGATCTCGATATTGGCATTGACAAATTCGGCAGAGACGATTACCTCGATGATGATGATGATGACTCCAACCGAACTTCCGATTATATGGATGATGATGATGAAGAAACGACCTTCATAGAGACCCCACCCGAGAAGTATCCGTTTCTCGGGTGGGCTACACCCAAAGAAGAATTTGTTTCCACCCGTGACGAAATCACGTTTCTTCCCGACACCCGAGAAGTTATTCCCAACACCCGAGAAGTATCGGGGTAATACACCTTTACATACGTGGGAGGCCCCACCCGAAACTCCGACATGGGCGGGCGGTGCCGATATTCCTGCGGGGATCTCCAAGGGTGAGCTGGCCGGACTCGGGGAAACAAATTCTCTGGTGAAACGGTGGGAGAGTATAGTGTCTAAACAAGGCATCAAGGCCACGTTGGAGTTTCGCAGCACTAAAAGAGGAGACCTGTGGGTTAAATGGGGCAATAGCTGGAAGTTGCTGACGTACAAGAACGACCCGACCAAGTTCCTCAACCCCTCTTCAGTGAGCCGATATGGAGCAGACCTCGCTCGAGCTCTCGGAGTGCTCGATGATCGGTCGCAGGTGCCTAAAAAAATGATAAAAACCATGCAGGATACCGACGAAACGCTGGCGAAGACGGCCGCCGCTATAGAAACGAGCGATATCAGCGAGGTCCCTCGTATAGTAATCGACGCTATTAACACAGTGGAAACCACGGTCAACGAAATAAACGGCACGAAGTATGACCCACCGTTACCTCTTCGCGAACTCCTGGGACTCAATAAGGTTCTGCAAACGGGCCGTGGTGAACTAGTTAATAACCTCTCCAAACTCACGGAGCTGGACGAACATATCGAGCAAGAAGAAAGAAAACATGGGGAAGCCCGTGGCGATAGAGAATCTACCGAGCGGATCAACAAACTCCTGCGGTCGTTGCGGGATGAAAGAGAAGCTCGCTTAGCGGCTGTCTCAATTAACCGTGAGACACTCTCTGGACAATTAAGTCGTAGCCACGAATCAATCACGAGTATCTTATGCGAGGACACGACACTCGGTGAGCGTCTTCGCACTCTGTTCAGAGAGAAGGGCTTCACAATAGTAACCATCCTCACAGCTTTCACCATGATTATATCGACCCTAATTCTATCTATATCGTCTCTAGTTCTATCTGTCACGGGTGGTGCGGCACCAGCACCCGCGCCAGCACCAGCGCCAGCACCAGCCCTTGCCAATCTCCTGGCTAAATTAGCAGGAAAGGTGGCTGCCGCGCTGCCTGGGTTGATAGGAGGTCTCCTCTCCTTCTTGTTATCTATATTATCAAAAACGGCCGGATGGCTCGCCAATAATGCTTGGGCTTTAATCGTGGCTATCGCCGGTCTCCTACTTTTAGCCTCCCGAGAGTTCCTAAATCCAAAGCACAAATAGTCCGACCGCCACGAGGGCAACGACGAGCCCTAATTTCTCCTCCTCGTGGGTTGTGACACTATTTGCCCCTGTTCCAATCCAATCGCGATCAACAGTGTTGAGGGGGGAACTCAATTCGTGAATTGGGGGTCCTATTGCAGAGGGTGAAACAGGAGCGGAACTCGGTGGAACACTGGGTTCAAATGAACTTGATGGGGTGTCCAATTCGTGAATTGGTGTGGGTGCTTGCCGTTTTATGAAATCTTTATCAAATTTATTTGAATTTCCACTGTTGAACCCGACCGTCTTGGGGGGGGGGGGGGGGGGGAGAGTTTGATGATACCAGTGTTCACGTTCCAGTTGCGGCCGATTTTTTGATTGGCGGTGGCGACTACGATCTGATTATTGTAACCGTCAACCGGGTCGTCTCGTAGTATCATATTACTCGGCGCCATATAAAGACCTATTCCAAATGCGTAGTCTACCGGGGTGCGGGCAGTCTGTAAAACGTCTTGATAATTCTGGATCGCCTTCTGGAGGTCCACCTTAGCTGAGATGGCGTCCTCGACAAGTGCCAAGAACTGTTTTTGTGCGTCAAAGGGCCGTTCCTTGTACCCAGTTATAGCGCTGAGCGTTTGCTTCTGTGAGGCGAGGATTGCCCATACGTATATGCGAATAGATTCGTTTAGGCGAATAACCCCACCCTGCGTAAATCCAGTGCTTTCATCTAACATAAATATGGTCCACGCATTTCGCATCTGTGGAGTATCACCCAGGTCTAGGTATTCCACGTGGGCTACTTTAGTAGGTAGCCAATGACAATAACCGTCTTTACACGCAAGCCCACCAAGCACTTCATCACCGAACGTCATCGTATTCAACTTATAATTATATTTAGTCCATGTTGCCATTTTTCTAACTGGTGGTGGGGTGGCCCCTCGAGCGCTCCATAGCCCTGAGAAATATACTGGAACTTTATCCAGACGCTCCCCACTAACTAAGCCTTTAAGGTGAACTAACCCTAAACTGTTGGTTTGGGTGTATACTTTCTGTCTCCAGTCGGCGTCTTTTGATACCCCAAATTCGCTACACAATCTTTCGAACGCCTTACGGTCGTATGCGCAGGAAATGGGATCCCAGCCGTCGTCTTGAGGTAGTGGAATACCTAGTTCTTTGAGAATCCTCATAATTGTGTAATACACGTGAAAGTTGTAGACACTTCGGAGCATGACATTCTTGGATGTCAAATGGTCTTGATGCGAAACTCCGCATCCGGCCGTTGCGCACCATACAGCGAAATTTAGCTGGTTCTGCCAGAAGTTCATATGGGAAAAATCCCAGCTTAATATTACATCTTGACTAGTAGTCTTTGGAACTACATATTTCTCAAATACGTTAGGAAAATTGGTGGCAAAGCCAATTTTCGGTCTAACTGTTAAAGTTGGGTGTACAAGGTGGTCAACAACGTCTTTGTGCGTGTATTTACCTCCGACCGCGTAATTTGCATTAGAGTTAAAGCTGAATGCTTGGGTATCCATTGAAAGATATTTATTATGTTTGCTTCTATCACAAATGTTCAAAATGAGAGTTGTGAACTTCAAAAGTCGTCGAGGAGATGTCAAGGTATCAGGAGTTAAAGGGTACGATCCGGTCCAAGGCTCGACCACAAATTCTCGCGGACGAAGACGTAAAAAAACTCGTTATTGAGGGGAGGGCCGACGAGAGAAAAAATCTCCTCGCCCGTCTCGGGACGTGATATGCTTATTCGCGTGTTTGAGGCAACAGCAGGATATTCCTCCACCTTACAGACCAGCTGTTCCGACGGCCCCTCCATACGGAACATAACAAAAAAAATTAGGGCCACGTGACGACACCCACTGACCACCATACATTTCTATAAATCGTGTAATCATTTCTACGATATCGCTTATAAAGAAATTGAAAAAATTATTACTGAACAGAACGAATTGATATTGTAATCACACCAAGTAGACGACAATGTTACAATTACACGGGTTATGAATATTTATAGCCCAGTTTATTTCTATGTAAACTGGCTATCTGAATTTATTTTTGTATCAAACTCAAGCGGTCGGATAGGAACGCCGTTGTCATGCAGTTGTTTACCATAGCGACCACATTTATAGGAATAGAAATAAATAAATAAAAACTTTAGCTCCAACCGCGGCGCGAACCCACGACCCACGTCTCTATAGAGTGCCTAGTGTTGTACAATTATCGGTTTACACAGACGCTGTGTACACAGGTTATGTGTATTTATAGTCGAGGTTAACAGACGGTACACACACTGTTATTTATAGCCGAGTGTATTTATCCTTATCGATGGTATGTAAACTGACTATCTGAAATTATTTTTCATCAACCTCGAGCGGTCGGATAGGAACGCTGTTGTTATGCAGTTGTTTACCATAGCGATCACATTTGTAGGGATAGAAATAAATAAATTAGCTATAGTGGAGGAGGTAAATGCCGTGTTGAAAAATAAACTATCACGCGCGGACGAATAGAATTATGCAAAATCCCCAATTGAACAAACATTTCTCTTTTTTTTTTTAGGAATTCTGCAAAATCCCCAATTGAACAAACATTTCTCTTCTTTTTTTTTTCTTCTCATAATTAATTCGGCGGCCGGCGCATTATCGGGTGGCCGAAACCATTACAGATTTGTCACTTTATATTTCTATATATAACCTATGAGATTTATGTTCAATTGGAAAAACATGATGTATTATGACACCAATTGTCACGTTTTTTTGTGTTGGTGACCAGTTTGTGCTATTGGACGAAAACGGTGTTTTCGGGTCGGGTGGGGGGGGGAGGGTGGGGGGGGGGGGGCGGTGGAGTAGTATATAGGGTGGGAAAATGATACCACCGTTAGGTGGTATCATTTTGACTCCCTATATACTATTAATTCAGTTGTACGAACACTAAGTTATCATTAAGTCGTCATTAACTTATCATTAGTTAATGTAGGTACTGGACCATCATTAGGGCACGTGCTCCTGTCATTAAGCCTTCGTGAATTATCCAAGATGGCGGCCATTGCTGTCGATTCGTTAAAAAACAACAGAAAAGACGGATGAAATGGTGAAGATGAAGTTTCAAATTACTCTAGATTTCCTTTATACAATGCTACTTACATATTTATTTCGTAAACAATCCAAAAATCCCTGTAATTTGTCCGTCTCATTCTGCAACTCTGAAGGGCCTTATTCAGACTTTGATAATTAAAATGCCGTGTAACACACGCAAATTACAAATGCTGTCACTGACAGTGTTGGCCTTCAAGTTTAAACAACACAGCTGCAGCGAACTTACACAGTGACGTCACTTCGTCAGCATCCCGATCTAATAATAGGTTAGTGACACCTTTCACCTAACAACAAGTGGGGTGATTGGTAATTTCGATGCGGACTGGATTAGAAAATACTGCCCGATTCGATTAATGCATGATGTCTTACAATTAAACACATATGATCTATATTACAGCAAAAACAATAAAATGTAATATGTTTTTCTATAAGAATAAACTTTGTTGTAATATCTACAACTAGTGATTACTTTACTAAATCAATGTTTTTCTGTTTCATTTCCCATGCCCATGGTGATGTCATTTGAGTGTGTTTTCCCGTACAGCGGCATGATGTGGTTATCTAATATCCACACCCCCTGTTTTAGGTCTCTAATTCCTGTCACCGTGATTTTTTACCTGTCTAATTTCTCTAATATACCCGCCTACCAACCACACCCTGGGCGGGGAAAACGTTGATCTTTAAGCCAAAAATAAAAATAGAATGCATGTGCATTATTGTATGTACGCGACCTATAGCTACATGTAGCTTGTTGTATGGAAATAAAATTCAATTCAACATTTAAGTTTGATTTGCATGCGACTCGTCTGATACCACTCATGTTTATGCCCCACTGCACCAATTTATTTTATATTCACTAGGGGACTTATGTTCACATTGTTTGTAAAGGGGGGACATCCGTGTTCTATGAACACATTTTCTACTTTATTTCTGACTACATGTGACTAATTCTTTAAACACGTCCAATACACGGCGCCTTATACTAATAGGCGGCGTTTGTTTCACTTTTTTTTTTAAAACGATCGCATAAAAACCACAATGTGAATATCTGCAGTTGACAATGACACGCGCATGCGTTGTTTGTGGAAACTTATTCTTTTGGGAACGAGATCCTATCTCGTGGGAACGAGATGCTATGTCGTGAGAACGAGATAGAAAATAATGTAAATGTCCCTTTTATGCTGCCATACAAATTACGGCCTATTTGATAATTGACATTTATGTCCAACAAGATATTCACGGTATGTAATTGATCGTATTTCCTCTCCACCCTATGGAAGTTATAATGGAACCCGACTTTAGAAACAGAAATATTCGTGTTTCTAATCTATGTTTGCAACCGTGACGCTGATTTTTTTTAATCACATCAAATGCATCCCAGTACTAGCACACAAACACGTTGCGTCGGGTCCTTGTATGTTCGCCGCACCCCACACGCCATAAAAAACATGGAGCCGCAATTCGACAGGTTGGTGAGGCTGAATGTAAATCGGCGATTCCTGAATGTGTCAATTGTTTCCCAGTGACTATGGTTTAGGCTCTGACATTTCATTCCATGTCGCATCGCTGGTTTTTGGTGATACTGCTGTCGAAAAAATGTAATGGTGTTGTCTTAGTCGACGATTCTCATGTGATGCCAAACATGTTTTATTAAGAAATCGAACACATGTGAAACAAGACAGACATACAGACAGAGACGGACGGACGGACGGACAGACGGACAGACGGTCCAAACACTATATGCCACCCGTTACTTCGAAACCCGGTGGCATAAAAAGAAATCAATATATTGTGGTAGTTCTTTACAAAACACATATTTTGACAAAATATGAGAATCGTCTTAGTGATTATCATGTGCTGCCAAATCTTGCTTTATTAAGAAATCAAACAAATGTTAAAAATAAAACGCTAACCAATGCATAATTATCAATTTATATCGGCGATGCGATGACGAGAGCGACTTGCGAGCGACTACATAGCGTGGTTATGGTAAGGTTGTTTCCGCCGATTTCTAAATGTCAGCCACACTTTGCACGTGAAACGGGATTATCGACTGATAATTGTAAACATCGGCAGGTGTGTAGCAAGACACTAAATGATGTATGTTAAACGTGCTAATTGGTAGAGGGGTCGTTCCTATGGTGGCTCGAATAGGGAAAGTTCGTCACTTATAAATGAATGAAAGAAATGCCCCTAACGACCGATCATACATACTTAGAATAACAGCTGATGTAACGGCGGTAAACGGAAATGGTGTACGTGACAATTGACATTTACGTTCCAACAAGATTTTCACGGTGTGTAATAGATCGTATTTCCTCTCCACCCGACTCGAGAAACACAAATTAAATCGTTTATTTCTGAATGTGTCAAACGTTTGTGTCAAAAAGCATCAATATGTTTTTTTTACAAACATTAGAATCATCTAAGGAGACGATTCTCATGTGTTTCCAAACCTATTTTATTAAGAAATCAACAAATGATGAAATGTGAAAAGAAAACATGAATACATTGGTATTTCTTTACAAAACCATATTTTGACAAAATAGGAGAATCGTCTTTGGAGACGATTCTCATGTGCTGCCAAATCTTGCTTTATCAAGAGATCAAACACATAATTATGAAAATGCACTATGTCAAGCTAATGGTAAATATCGATTTATTGGCGATGCGATGACGTGAGCGACTACATAGTGTGGTTTACATACGTTTGTTCCCCCGCTGAATTCTACAGTCACACTTTGCACGTGAAACTGGATTACCGGCAGATGATTGTAAACACCATCAGGTGTGCACCTAGACCGAAAATGATATGTCGCAAGTGTGCTAGTTGTGGGGGGTGTGGGGGTGGGGGTGGGATGTACGACGGCATATGTTTTAAACGCTCGTTTAAAAACGGGAGTATTATTTATGTATCCACGCTGTATGTGCGGCGGACGACTTTCGGGCACAGCTTGTTCTGAGGCCCACTGCATGTCTAGGGCAGCGACATTGTCTGGGGATCAAGTTGGGAGGGGTGAAACGACAATCGATTTTAGATATAATTTTAAACTGTATCACATCGTAGGCATTGACACACCCAATGTTCTACCCTCCACTACGGTCACACGGTGGAACGAACAAATACGTTGATACCAATTCCACTGACAGTGGCAAGCATGTATAACAAAATACGTCTCATTTGGCAATGCGTCGCTCTCCATTGGGCTGATGTGGAATAACTAGCATGGATATGGATGGAGACAGGGTGCTGGTGGTTTCGTAAAATCCAAAGTTCCCATGTGGAACTGGTATGGTAAATCATTAGTCATTGTTAACGACCATGACGACGACGCAGTTATTGTGAGAGGCCACCAACAGCATCGCATTAGCACCAACAAACCCCACCGACGTCATCCACGACGACCAGTAATGATATTTAATACTATGTATATTTTCTGATGATAAATAAAAAACATTTTCTGTTATCTCATTTATTTGTTACGCATCAACATAAGCAATGATAGCTCAGTTGTCCACATAAGACGATAGACAATTAATTCGATCAAGGTTTACACGTATTGCTGGAATCGGAAACAATTACATGTATGTAAAATACTGTTCTTTATATTGCAGTTGCTGCACAAGCTGGAGACATCACACGTTGGAGTGATCGTGTCCTGATTTGCTGCCTTCTTCACGTGGCTGCAACATAAATACAAATCATGTTTTATATGCATCTTACATGTTCCCCAATATAGATGTATCCCCGTCTGTATTTTGACAAAATAAGGTATCCTGGTCTGTGTGTTGACAAAATAAGCTGACAAAATAATTGCGTTCTACGTACGTACATGCATAGATCTCGAAAGCATGCGAGCTGGAATTGCGTTTTACGTACGTACATGTTGCGCAAAACTAAATTTCAACACATCGTGAAAATGCTCTGGCAAAATTGCGTCATCGCAGTCGCGAAAACGCGAGATCGCGAGGTGAAAACGCGATATTGAATACAATAGAATATCACGTTTTCGCCTCGCGATTTCGCAGTCTGGCCATTTTGGTCTCACGTTTTCGCCATCTTGTGTATAGGTCGACGATGCGATGCAGTAACCATATATCATATGGTATCATATATGTTGTTTTTTTCAATAAACATGTATTGGCATGGCAGTGCATGAGAATCGTCTTCTAAGACGATTATCATCTTTTGTCAAATTATGTTTTAGTTGTCAAGAAATACATGTACTGAAGTTTGACCACATTTGCTCTATTTCTTAATAAAAACATGTTTTGGCAGCACACGATAATCGTCTCCTAAAACAACGGGTACGTGTCTTGTTCATGAAATGTGACAACCTTGCGATTTCTCGCATAGGTTGAGATCGCGATAACGCGACATGCTTTCGACACCTGTATGAGCAAAACAAGCCCGATTTTTCTGTCTGTAACGCCGAGATAGTCGCCCTAAGTTACAGACAGAACAATAGGGTTGGAGCCAAACTTATTTTCAAAAGCGGAAGGCGAGATCGCGAAAACGCGAGACGATTTTCATAATCAACGAATAATAACGGGACCGATACGATTTCTAATTACCTCTAATAATAATCGCACTTTCCATTTACCAATATATTGGCAATATATTTAAAACAATTTTGATAATAAATAATTATGGGGGTTAATACATATGTGTGGTGTTGCAATGGAAAATGAATAATGGGGGTTGGGGCAAACGAAAATAATTCAATCGTGTGGGTGGTGGGGTGAAGCGATAATTCAAAAGCATGGGTGGTGGGGTGAAGCAATAATTCAAAAGCACGGGTGGTGGGGTATGAACATTATTTGTTTGCATGGGTGGTGGGGAAAAAAAAATGCCTTCCAATCCACCCCCCCCATTACGATTTAATTCTGGAAAAAAGAGCCCCTTACTCTGTTTACTCGTAATCTGTACCCATTTGGCAACTTGCTAATTTATTTTTTTGCACCATTCACGGAGGAACTCGGCGGATTAAGGGGGTCACAACCCTGCCACACACCCCACCCCCCCCCCCCCCCCCCCCTCCCCCAATAGCGTACAGGCCTGCGGTCGGTCATACATAAATACCATAGATTCCTCAACGCATAGATTGTTTGATTGTACACGGTGATTTCTAATTTTGTCCTACTCACATGACGTAGACATGACGTTGCTACAATATAGTTAAAGGCATCATGCCTGTGTGCGCCTGTCATAACCGGAACCAGAAAACTGGAATTTGACTGGTTTACTTGTCTGTTTGCAGGTTAATGACAGCACGTCATTAGTTAATATGCCATTAAAACGTCATTAGTTAATGAGGACTTAATGAAGTTTCGTACAACCAGTTTTTAATGACTCATTAACTAATGGAAAGTTAATGTGTCATTAGGCTAATGATACATTAACTAATGGAACGTTCGTACAACCGGGTCCTGATAATTGGTCTAACGTTGTCATCCTGGCTAACAATCGGCTCTATAGTGTGGCAAAATGATAACGCTCCACCACCACCACCGTGTGCCTCGCAAACGACGGATGCAGCGACGAACATAACCACTACATTGACCACAGCCGTTACAACGGTCATGACAACGGCAAATTCGACAATAAGTGGAGACGACAGGTTTGGTCCTTCGGCGAATCATATAATATATATTATATTAACTAAGATTGCACGTTGTTAGTTGGATGATCAATATGCACGGTCATATGGCCCCATTACGCCAGTCACGGTCATTTATATCTTTGAAACAATATATCGGGTGAATCAAAAATGTTACCCCAACTTTCAAATTACCATTTCTGAATACCATGTCTAGTATCTCAACATAATAATTCGTAGTATCAATTCTTGTAATTATCTCTGATATCTAAAAAGTTCAACTGATATTTGTAATATCACAACTGTGCCGCTGAAATAAAATATCATGCCCCGAAAAAATATCTGACATTTAAATGACTTGTGTGCTTTAAGTGTTAGATTTACAAATGTCTATTTCTAATTTGAAATTTCTGTGGGGTATTATCAATCTATATTTTTTAGTTAGTTCAATGTTGGTGGATTTGCGATTTTGACCCCCTATGATACCTATTTTTGTTTTGTTATCACCACATGCTGTCTGAGGAAATTGCCTGCAGTTATATTGTGAGAATGCATAGTTTCTGGGATATGACACTTTGAATGTTGAGGTCCATTTACATGTCTGTCCGATACATGTATCAATATGATATCATAAAGAAATATTTTTCGTTTGAAAATGGGTATGATGTAGTATTAATACATCAGTATGGTATTATAACGAAGATACCATTAAGCAGCCGATAAATAAATGCCGAAACACTACGCTTCATGCGTATTGCTCTTCCAAAAATAACTTTCGATATGCAAGACTTAGTTGTCAACGGTAACTCTTGCAATCTACTCCAGTACCGTCCGAGGCCAGGGCTATGGACGGTTATGGGAGTACATTGCGAGAGTTACCGTTCGCAACTAAAACAAAATCCATGAGTACCAAATGTGATTAATGATTGTGACGAAAAAAGGATCTACATAACAAAAGGAGCCACGTGCATGATTTGATAAGATTAGCTGCCTCTCTCCTGGTATAATAAGTATAAGTTATTGTTCACATATTGGATTTTTATCAGGTCGTCATTAAACATGACGGTAATATGTAACTTATTGTTAAACCTTGCAATATGTATACGTTATTGTTCACATATTGGAAGTTTAAGGAATTAATTGCGAGGGAGCGATAGCAACCGCATCATTTAGTTCCTTTAAAGTCCAATATCTGAACAATAACATATGTATAGTTCAGCCAAAGTTTACTGTGCATCTCCGATCCGAGTAATGATTTTCATTTCTTGTCGAGCATGTCGTCCTTAAACATTGTAATAAGTAACCTATTGTTACATATTGCAATATGTGAAATGAGAGGAGCACGGTACTGGTCTGCGATTGGATTATAAAGTAGGACGAATGAGGGATCGTAGTCAGTTAGTTCCCTTTGCAAATCTATTTATGGAGATCCGGTGCTATGCTGTATTTCAGCGTGGACGATACTATTTGCCATTTTACACCACCAGCTACACAATGTTGTTTTCAATTATATTTCCTTCTTACTAAATTCAACTGATATTGAAACATTTAATATCCAATTCTACAACATTTCCTGGAAGTATTTCAACAGACAACTCCATTTTAAAGGATAATGTATTGTACTAACTTAAAGTTAGTCACTGCCAGACATATAGTCGACGACAATGTCTACCTGTGACAATCATTGACGTGTATTCCATAAACCGAGCGGGGATGTTCACCTGGTGTTCGAATTTTCGAATTGGCTATCATTTACTTAATATCAGAAGATTTACTTATGTTGGTACACAAAACAGTTATCCAAGTATGTTTTGCTATTGTCATGGCCATTTACTGTGTACGTATGATCGTACGTAAGTATGTTTTGAAATGTTAAATGATGATATGTAAGTGACACGGTGGCAAATTAACGGAGATTGTAATTGTTGGCGGCCATTTTGTGTGTATATACATACTTTCTCAAGTAATACATATTTATTGAAGTAGCATAAGCTTTTATTTCATTTATAAAATATAATCCAATACGAATAACCCACTAACTGGTCATATACAATAGTTGTATATATGGTTTAGTGTGCTGGGGTAAGGTAGTGGTGTATTGGCGGCCATCTTGGATTTTGGCGGACATGTTGAATGAAAATGTTTTAGTTCGATTGTATGTAAATCACACAAAACCAATTGCAATGTTTTCAGTTCATTTATCAGCGTGTACATGCGATTCTGTGGCACTTTTATATGAACGTTTGCAAAACAGCCCTTTTACGGGCAGATATGTTGTTGTTAGGGGTACTTATAGGGGCATAGGGGCATAGGGGCATAACAACTTTAAACAAAGACTTGCTACCATGTGGAAATGATATGGTGTGATGTATATCTTTCAAGAAAGTATAGTGGCAATTTGTCCCCCCCCCCCACAAGTGGTAATGGTGACCCTTCCTGGCACACCCACTACATAGATATTCCGGGCCGCAGTACACGTCGCGTGATGCAACCGCTGTACGTTTGAACACGGCTGTGAGCGGTGTCCTACAACGGCAGTCATGTAACACTACTATTGTATTGCAAATGTAAACCACATGTATAACATTACAACAAGCAAACGTAATGCTTAAATAACATGCAAATGGGTTGGACTACAAGTGATGTTTACGGTATCAATCATGTCAATTGAAATGAGTCGTGCCTTGGCGGACGTGACTTGCAGCTTCACCATCAATGCGTTATCAATGTGCATGCGCGCCCACTCCAAAGTAAGTATTATTTGATATCTTCCTTAATATGCAACAAATTTTGATGAAATATGGCGCAGCAAACGCGTCTTCGTGAGCTGCATTTGGTGGTCGTCCCGGGAGTTCGGCACATACTTATGTCGTTTTTGCTAAGAATCTATTTCCGTATCAGTAGACACAGCAATCGATTCCTCGCAAAAACGATAGAAGTTTGGGCCAAAGTACCCAGACCACCAAATGCAGCTCAACAAGACGCATTTGATACGCCATATTTCGTCAAAATCCGTTACATAATAAGGACAAAATAAAATAATACGTACTTTGAATGGAAGGGCTTCTGGAAGTTTCAGTACTTGTTGTTGTTGTTGTTGTAACCATGTGATCATACACATTGGTTACATGTATGTAACATTACAACACGAACGGGTTGTCACTAGTGTCTGTTTCACGAAACCTGCCCAAATTGTACAGCTATATAAACAATGCAAAAACAATATTTTTTCGATAATATTAATTTATAGCAAAATTTAAAAATGTGCATTCTTTTTATTTTGTTAAATTGTGTCAAATATTGATGTTATTACGAAAAATTAATTTGTCTATGGGAATTTAACATGGGTGAAAAGGAGGTGGAGGAGCTGGGAGGAGTCGAAAAAACGGTAATGTTTGGTAATTGACTCAGAAACGTGTCTAGATCGATAGCTTGGAAATGATGTAACTAAGAAGACAATAGTTAAATATTGAAAATCGGTCCACTATTTCTGAAATTAGAAAGAAATCCCCATGTTAAATCCCCATATACATCTTCACTCTGAGGGGATTTTGATTTTGCAATAAAATCGATATTGGACCAAATTTCACGAAATAAAAAGGAAGATTCATTCTTAAATTTTAATAAAATTTAAAATATATCGAAAAAATATTGCATTTGCATTGTCTATATGGCCGTAAAATTTGGGCAGGTTTCGTGAAACAGAGAGTAGAGCCCATCCGTTTTAAAGAGATCGTGCAAAGATGTAGAGCTTTACGCATGTCACCACAACTCAGTAAATGCGGCTGTGACTGGAGAAATGGGGTTTATGGGTTTTGCGATCAGTGTAGATCCAGATCAGCCCGTGCATCCGCACAGTCTGATCAGGATCTATACTGTTCGCCATTCCATCAATGAAACACGCGTCATACTTCTGACAATCAATATAGACCGTTATCAGGATACAGGACTGTGCTATTTGATCAAGAACTACACTGGTCACAAACCAATAAGCCCTATTTCTCACTGTCACAATTATGAACAAAAACATGTGTTCAGCTATGTCTACATTTGTCTCAGACCTAATGACCCGGGATACCCGGCGTCTCCAACCCACGGATAGTGAATACAACAGCAGGTGTATAGCTATCATTTGTCTTGCTAATACATCTACGTGAATAAAGAATGTATATGTTTTGTTTTCGTCTGTTAATCCAACTTAAACAACTTAAGCATTATGGTAATGAATACATGTATATAATTCCAGCACAAACATATTTACACAATTCCCTAACATTTGATTGGCCCGTAGCAAGTCTCTGTCCAAAATTTATATCCCAGTAAACTCCCATATGCCGAACTACTTTCCGTAACCGTGAGGCGCAGTTAACATAATTCTTAAGAAAATGGAAAATAAACACATTTTCTTGATGAATTTATATAAAATGCTGGAATTATAAGGAATGAATGGCATTTTTGTTGAATTTATCGGGGATATAAACTTGGAAAAGTCGCGGGAATACTGGACGAGGCCTTCCGGCCTTCGTCCAGTATTCCCGCGACTTTTCCAAGTTTATATCCCGATAAATTCCACAAAAAGGCCATTCATTCCTATAATAGTTCTCACAGTAGCATTTCTATAATGTGCCTTGCTTTTGTGTTTTTATTTACTCAAATACAGATACATTTGTTGATATTCGTGTTGTGCATCTGTTTTTAATTACAAATCATACACATAACAAAAACCGTTAAGAGTGAAGCATTATACACATCGATTCATATCGAAACCGTAGCATACGGAAAGTCCATCAGAGCTCCAGATAAGTTTTGTAGCTAAAGAGTATTATACTGCCAGATTTCAAATTTAATGCGTATTTCACTTTTACAAATGTATTATTGATTTTCTTCCTTATTAAATAGGGAACAAATGATACAAACAATTAAAACACAATGTTTGCTGTTTTACAGCTCAACTAAGTAAATGTTCAACTTTATTTCAGTATTACTCAATTTGAAAATCAATGAGAATTTTGACATTGATGTGAATATTTTGTACTTCCACTTTTGATAATCAATGCGTATTATGCTAAAATAAGTGCGTAAAATACGCCAATACACACCTTATCTGGAGCTCAGGGGCCCGTTTCACTAACAAATCGTAGTTGGTTCATAACTTCGAATTTAAGTCATAACTTATGACAAAAGTTATGACCGACTCAAGTCATTGCTTATTTGGTTTCACAAAACAAACTTAAGACGGTCATAACAAGTCCGTCATAAGTTAAAACTTAGTTCTTGTTTACAACTTTGGTATGTGCTGCGCGGGTTCGATTCCCAATCGGGGCTTTTATTTTTATGTTGACTTTACTTTCCGTTTATGTGTTTTGACATCTAAAATAACGGAATTGCAGGCCTAATGTTGAATATTATTCATTTTTAAAAATAATCTATGTATAATATAAATTATATCTCAATATTCCTACGCCAATGAATACATGTGGATATATTTAGTGCCAACTAGTGAACCTTATACTGTAATATGAACTGACATATGACACAGCAACAAAAGAAGCAATTAACAACGTTTTTATTTTTACACTCCAATAAAATGATAGTTCGACCGTTTTGCAATTTTACATAGATTACCTCATTAACGTTGGTCACTATTCACGTTTTTGCAGAACACGTGTACAGTCGATGATTAATAATTCCAACACAACAATATTTACACAATGCCCTAACATTTGATTGGCCCGTAGCAAGTCTCTGTCCAAAATTTCTATCCAAATAAACTCCCACGCCGAACTACTTTCCGTAACCGTGAGGCGCAGTTAAAATAATTCTTAAGAAAACGGAAAATAAACACATTTTCTTGATGAATTTATTTCAAATGCTGGAATTATAAGGAATGAATGGCCTTTTGTGGAATTTATCGGGGATATAAACTTGGAAAAGTCGCGGGAATACTGAACGAAGGCCTTCCGGCCTTCGTCGAGTATTCCCGCGACTTTTCCAAGTTTATACCCCGATAAATTCCACAAAAAGGCCATTCATTCCTATAATGGTATGCACGGTCAGATTTGGATGTATCTGATACAACTACCGGATGATATACATGTATTAGATTTATTTGAACTGGGCACGGGTAATTTGTTGATTACATGTAGAAATGCATGCACTGTTTGAGTCAGTGGCACACAGTATAGGAATGGATTAACGCGCACATACATTCAGCATAATACGGGTCTGGAATGGTTGTTAAATGCGTCAGGACTGTTTCTCCATCTAGTCTGAAAACAAGGTAGCCCCTTATCAGAAACGAAGCACATGCTAATACGCCAATACACTGTCCGCAAAAGTTATACTCCACTTTCTAGAAACACTTGCTTTGTTGTATACATCTCCATTAACCGCCAGGAAACTACCAGTTGTGTAAAATCGCAATGCATTCAACACTTGCAATGACACTGGCAGACTGTGTGATCTCAGGGTTGACCTTATAATTTCAGCATGCGCAATGTCGCATACTTGTAGAATAAGATCCGCATTTAGATATTAGGTCCTCGTTATCCTTGAAGTCTAGGGGATTGGTTCGGTCCTAAAGACTCGTTCCCGTCGTAAATTGCGCGCCTGGATTATAGCAAATGCAGCTGCCATCGTTTGTATGTTCTGTAAAGAAAGAACAAACAAAAGTCAGACCGGACCGGACCGTGCCTTGCCGTGCCTTGCCGTGCCGTGCCGTGCCGTGCCGTGCCGCGTGCCGTGCCGACACTGACCGGCACCGACAGACCAACACCGACCTGACACCGACAGACTGACATGACCGACACCAACCGACCGACACCCACTGAGCGACACCGACCAACACCGACCGATGACACCGTGCCGTGCCGTGCCGTGCCGTGCCGACACTGACCGGCACAGACAGACCAACACCGACCTGACACCGACAGACTGACATGACCGACACCAACCGACCGACACCCACTGAGCGACACCGACCAACACCGACCGATGACACCGACCAATCGACAGACACCAATCAACCGACAGACACCGACCAACGGACACCGACCGACAGCCACGATAACGACGGTTCGTTACGAGCTGGATCATCTGGATCTACAGTGATTTGTAAATGTTGTCGATAATTGGGCATACCGAATACTGGTAACTACATCACAAATAGCAACACACGGGTAACAAGCACAGGTGTGGCCATCTATATGTACGCATATATGGTTTATATGGCAGATAATTGCTAAAATAGTACGTATAAAGTGAACATTTACCTGCTGTCAGTGAATTGTTTTCTCCACCTCGGTTCACATGGGGGCAGCTATCTTTGTTTATTTCATAAGTTAAGTCGTAAATATTTAAGTTATAACGTAAGACTTCTAGCTACCTGTCGTTTTCCATCGTAAATTTCGATTGTCGTTCTTGCTAAGATATTTTGTGAAACGGACTAAGCAAGTACTCCGGACTTAAGTTATAACTTATGATACAAGTACTTGCTTAGTTCGTTAGTGAAACGGGCCCCTGGATTATAGCAAATGCAGCTGCCACCGTTTGTATGATCTGTAAAGAAAAAACAAACAAATGTCAGACAGTCAATCGGAATGATGGACGGACGGACGGACGGACGGACGTTCATACATGACACACCCAAACATGTGCCCGGACGAACGGACTGATGGAACGGACGGATGGGCAGATTGACGAACAGATAGACGGACAGACGGACACAATTTCGGGGCGTGGCAGAACACAATGGACTTCTTCCGTACCACTTAAGCCTACTGTTTCTTATTTATTAAGGGTAATTCCTGTTTGTAAACACTGGAGGTGCCCCCTAAGCAATGTAATGCAACTTCGTCTGGGCCGACGGACGTACAGACGTAAACCAACGTGCAGTCTGATCAGGGTGTCAGCAGGCAGGCAGGCAGGCAGGCAGACAGGCTTTTCTCCACCTCGGCTCACATAGGGGCAGCCATCTTTGTTTATTTCATAAGTTCCGTCTCAAATATTTAAGTTATAACTTAAGACTGCTAGCTACCTGTCTTAGTTTTCCATCGTAAATTTCGATTGTCGTTCTTGCTAAGATGTTTTGTGAAACGAACTAAGCACGTACTCCGAAGTTATAACTTATGACAAAAGTACTTGCTTAGTTCGTTAGTGAAACGAGCCCCTGGTCCATGCTGTTTGACAGATTTCATTATTTTTTCAAACTATAATTATTTAGTCTATATTACAATAAACGTGTCTGACTGACAATCTGTACCATTATAATTATTTACTCTATATTACAATAAACGTGTCTGACTGACAATCTGTACCATTATAATGATTTAGTCTATGTTACATTAAACGTGTCTGACTGACAATCTGTTCGTTTCAGAAGGGACGAGAAAAAAACTCGTTGACAAGAAATTGCTCTCGCCGTTGTACCACGTGATTGGCAGTTTTTCACGCCAGAGTGACGGAAGCGACGCTGACACTAGTGATAGCGTAAGTACAGAGGTGCCACGTTGACAACAGTTACGTAAGTGTGTATGTACTTATTTTATTAACGTGTCACATTTATATTCAATAGATTCACCAATAAAATAGCTTACAGTACAAAATAAGAAACCCGGCCGATATCGACCTATGAGACACCATGGAGGAGGTATAAGTAAAACAATATATATATGTGTGCATTTCTAACGCTTATAAATATGAAAATAAATATAAATTGCAATGATTGGTTACGTATTGAGTTTTGAAGTTGGTTTAATTAAACATAGAAAATTAAAGTAACGATTGGATTTGTTCCCAGTAAATTGAAGTTACGAAGATGGTATTGAGATGTACTTGTAATCTAGCATTGTACCGTAATACGAGTTACAAATGTGAAATATTACAAAATAATATTTTCTGACTTGACACCGACAACACGATATAAGAGTTATGATAAAATTGCGTATGTAAATGTAGTCCTTTTTTGTTAACTTCTCTGCGCCATGACAAGTAAGATACTTAAGTAATTATATATTTTTAGTCTTCTGCCATTTTTCTCATCTAAAGTATATGCTGTTACCGCTATATATGTTATGTTGTATATGTATATGTTGGTAACGACATACACTTATATAAAAAATATAAGAAATATAATCTAAACCCTTGAAATGTTAGAGGGTGCGTGCTTCCTCGTGTTTCAGGGATCGGTGGCGCCGCCGTACCCGGATGATGTTTCCAATGGTAAGCCGTATATTGTCACCGGCGTAACTCCCAATTTTATGAAACACAGTCTAGAATACGACAACCCGGCGTTTACCACGAAAATGTGACGTACTTCCGACCGTCCACGCGGGATACTGGTGCACAATTACTAAACATTTATAAAACAGCACATGTCCAACTGCGGCGGGAAAATTAATGGTGTCGTCTGTTGTTTCGTTTCACCAACTTGTTTTAAATCTCAAACAAAAATAGCTGTATTGCTAGCACGTTAGATCATTCCTTATAAGATGATGATGCAGATGTGCTGACAAAACATGCGAACATACTTGTAGATTACTATAAAAACTAACGAACGACAATAGTTAATGTTCATAAGTTTCCTAGACACTGGTCTGTTATTCTATTTCTGTTTTATCACGCTATGTACATGTAGGGCCAAATAGTTATAGTTCACATATTGAATAGCGAGCGAGAAATTAGTTAATTAAATATGAAATATGTGAACTTTAACTAACTTATTGTTTGCCATAAAGATAACTTATTGCACGTATTGCAAGCATTAATGTTTAATTTAATAGAAATTGACGAATGTGTCGCAACATTAATTAAGACGAAATGCATTTCATTGGTCGAGAGACTAGGGCAAACAATAATATATGCGACCAAATGTACACGTATAATGTTGTTTTCATTGACAAGAACGCGGACTTCTTTATGTTACATGCGCCATCACATTGGCGTTCTTCGACCTGTGAAGTGACGTCATATGACTGCCCAACCGCCTGCATTAATCTTGACAAGATGACAACGTTTCGGAACATCTAATAACAATATCAACTCGCAATCAATCAGTTTGATTGGCTGGACCTGAGCTGTAGAACGAATACTGACAAGGTTAACGCCGGCGGTGGTGTATTGAAACGTCATCCAACATAGCTTTCGAATACTGAGTGGCCGTGATACATGGTGCATGTTTCGTTGTCATTGCCTGATACAGAACAGCTGTTAGCAGTCAGCGTGTGATTAGTACTTATCAGGTAACGTTCTTTGTATGTGCCGAATATGTATTCACTGATAGCATATTGTTGTATCAGGCATTGGCCCGATACGAATATCCGGGTTACAACAAATTAAAAACTTATTTTTCATTGGTCGAACGGCGTCACATGACGTTACAGAATGACATCAGTGGAATGACGTCCTGAAACAAGTCCGCGTTCTTTTCAACGATAACTACGTCATAATTGCTCTTTCTGTAGCCTAAAACGTTACCTGATAAATATAATACCATGCTAGTGTCTTTTGATGAGCGAGCCTCGGAATTCCCACGCGTTTCCTAGCCTTGCCTGATAAACTTGATATCAAAAGACACTAGCCTTGTATTCTCTATATATATATATCTATAGCTAGGCACTTGATGAAATAACTACAGTGGCTTGGTCCGGCGAAGGTGTATGAAGGTCCACCCAAAGTGTATGATGTTACAACTCAGTTGAACAGTCTCGTCTCGTCAAGACGGTTAAACTGAGTGGTCTGTAATCAATTATATAAGTATACTGTTATTCAAGGATCATAGTCAGTCTACCAGAAAGGAACATGGTGAATGGTTAACTCTTTCACCCCTAAGTAACTGAAATGGAATTTGAGATGGTGATTTGGCAACCAATCCAACCAGCAAAAAATATAAAAATTACTTGCAAAAGTGCAGATCCTGATGAGACGGTTCGTCACGAGCCGGCTCACCTGGATCTACACTCTTTGTCAAACCCACTATACAGGGCTGTGGTGTTGAAAGGGTTAATGGAAATAACTGCATGATATTCACATTGTCAGTCAAAGTTTAATGGAAATGCAATATAGGTCGGCACGCATTTTGAATATACATGTAGATTTTTGTTTTATTATGCTGCATCCAAGGGCCAGTAGGCTAAATAAAATATTCCATATCATGCCCGGCTCGGAAACTGTAGAAGTTCATTGGCAAGTCTTGGGCATCCTACGCATTTCCTAGCATTGCCTGATAAACTTGATATAAAATCACACTAACCTAATATTTCAATTTATCTGGTAACGTGGTTTGTACGGACCTAATATATGTTGACTGATACACTGTATTGACTTTATACGCATAACGGAGTCACCTTTGACGTTTCATTGGTCGAATGCCGTCAGTGTAACGACGTAACGGAAAGGTATCTGCGTTACGTTATTAAAAGAAAACCATGTGCCGATCATGAAGCATAAAACGGGACATGATGAATTTAATAGCATGTTACATGTAGTGTTATTTGACATCACGTGTATGAGGTAAGGCTAGGAAACGCGTATTCTGAGCCGAGCCAATACTATTCCACCATTTTGAGTGGGTGGCATGTGGGAGCATGCGATGGGTAATTTAACGATCGTGGTTCATCCTTACCGGAATCCCGACCGGAGACCTAGTTTTGGACCTGTCGTACATCTGTGACATTTTTGTACGTGACAGTTGAATCTTGTAATACCCCTTATATGAGTAATACGATTATTCGTAATCCTATTACTTTTAGTTACTAGTTATTTCTCTTTTAATTTATTTATTGAAATCCGGTCCAAATTGAATAATTGTTGTTTGTAAAATTATTGTTTATAAAAGTGGAGAATGTCGCACGATTGAGTAAAGAAGTCAGTATAGTGTTTGGATTAGTGCTCATCCAGGTTATCCTACATATCTGCACAGTTTAATCCGGGACTGCATTATTTGCCAGATTCTTGTTTTTTTACACTTATTAATTTTATTGAAAACAGTATGCACTCAGATCAGACTGCACACTGATCTGAGTCTACACTGTTCGCAGTATTGTTTATTTGGTCTATTCAGCAATAAATAAATGCGAAAATAAACCACAGGACCGGAGATCTATAAATAGATTTACAAAGGGAAATATCTAACTACGATCCCTCATTAAAGCCTCAAAATCCACTGAGGTTGGACAAAATTGTAACGTTCAGTTTCTCAACTGTTTTTCAAGTCTCTACTAGTTTGTGAAGAAAACAATGTTTACCAAAATCAACCTTGAAGGAAGACCTGAAAAAAATAAGCCAGGTTAGAACGAGGCGCATATGTTAGCGGATCTTACAGGAGTGATCAGTTAATAGGACGCTTGTTAAAATCGTTTAATGAATTCATAAATTAAGAATCTATAATTTGTCAAGTTTTAAATCAACACACATGTTACATGTACATCCTATTAATTACATCTTACATTGGAACTGTGTAGATCACCCAAAATAGTTTGTGTAGCAGTCTCATTCACAGGTTCTTGAAGAACGGTTCATATTTCGGTGTTTTATGGGATATTTCGGTATCTCTGGTGGTTTAGGTGCATTGTTGCCAGAAAGTTCTAAACGCTGAATGTGTAGATAATTGGCGATTTCTGTCGTGTGTAATGTTTGAGCATTAGTAGTTTCACAAAACTATGTAAATTACCCAAAACCAACGAAATCCACCAAAATCTACCAAAATCCACCGAAATACGCAAAATACCAAATACCAAAATAATGACTATCCGTCAAAATACCTGCGGTTTCATTATAGGGTTAACTGTATTGTAATATTCAAATTTGCGGCGTATATCAGAAAATGATAATGATAAGAAAATGATAAGTCGGAAAATTCATTCAACATGTTTTCCGACGTATCATTTTCTGATATACGCTGCAAATTTCAAAATTACAATGCGGTTAACCTATTTCTAATGCACTCCTTTACTACTGGCGTAGGAATACATATTGAAATAATTTGCGACCGTTCATCAACAATGATATACCTGTAATGTATGACCATCAGCCAATCAGATTGCGTGATATTTATAGAGTGCATTAGAATGACATATTTACTACGCTAGTGCAGTGTCATGTTAATATTAGTACACTGTTGCGAAAGACCATTTTATGCAATAAACCTGCCTGATTGCGAAGTGATTGTCATACATGTACATGTGTGGTGTCTTAACTAATAATCGTGTATTGAATAGCAAATAAATTTGATAAAATGTTATAGTATTTAGTAGAACAGTAAAAGTCCAAGAAAGTGACAAATTTTAGGGCTATGTAAACAATGCAAAACCAATATGTTTTTAAATAATACATGTAGCACCACTTAAGAATGAGCCTTCTTTTTATTTCGCGAAATTTGGTCAATTTATTTATTTTTTTACGAAAAACGATTTCTCTATGTGAATTTCACATGGGGTAAATAGCTGGAGAAGCTGCAGGAGGAGTCGAAAAATTAAAGAAACAGGAAAGTGACTCTGAATCCTGGCTATATATCTTGGAAATGATCTAACTAAAAAACGAAAGTTAAATTTTGAGAATCGGTATACTAATTCTGAAATTAGGTACATGTCCCCATGTACAATCCCCACAGAAAGTTTACAAAATAAAAAGAAGGCTTATTCGTAACGTGGCTGTGTTTCAGATGGTAGATATAGCATTTCACACAAACACTTGGGATATATCACTGGCTATTGTATTAATTGTATATTACTAAATGATTATATCTGTATAGCGGGCACTCGTAATTTTTAGAACTGGTGGAATAGTGATACAATTGTACACTTATCTAATTCCTATAAAGAACATGTGCCTACTGAGCGGGCATGTACCCTTAAACTGAAATACGATGAATATTATGTGAGATATGATCATTGGAAAGTTGGGGTCATTTACACCAACTTTCAAATTCTCATATCACCTTCACATAATATCCCTAGTATATCAGTTAAATTTCTCACATTATCAATTCATCCACTTATCTCTGAAATCTAACAGTTTCCACTCTTGGCAGGGGTGTAGCAACCGAGTTTATATAGGTGCCACATGTATGTACGGAGCCGATGTATACAACCATGTACAATGGGACACATTTTGATAAATCATCAAAATCGTGTTGCTACATGAAAATTAATATGTTTAAATGATAGCAACATATATCAAAATTAAGGTTTACAGTTATCTGCCTCGCTGTGCATGAGGACGCCATGTGGTTAGCGATGTGGTTAACGATGTATGCATATGGTTCCTGGCAGTAAGTTTCCTTTCAGCTATTCTCTGTATTTTGTTTTGGGATATAAATATCACTTAAACATGGTAACTAATGTGTCACAACGTCAGCTTGATTCCATGAAACAATTAGCAATGTCTGTTCATTAACACAAAACTTACAGCCAATAATATAGCTATAAACGCCGTTGCACTCCTGACATTGACGTGACAGTTTAAAAAAGGCAGTGTAAGCAAACGCTTTTCTGAACAAAGCTGTGTATATTTATATACAATGGTTTGGTTGTTTAAGGAACTTTAACACTTTGTACGCGTTGTATAACCAAAATTGGGTCTGTCAGTATGTTCCGAGACAAAAATCATGATAATTTTAAAAGGCACTTGAGGGAAATTTCAATAATTAAAAATAATGTATATTTTGACTAAATGTTGAAAGAATAGATATTCTGCATGATTTGACACAAACTGTAGCATGTATTCTGGTACTTCTACATGTTAGTTTTAACTTGAAATCATACTGTACTTTTTTATACGCAGACAGAAATGTGGGATGCCTCAAACCAATGCAGCCATCAATGTCAGGAATGCAACATTTCAAGTACAACATGTAGTCATTTTTTTATACAAAGTTTAAATGTATTTTTCTGCCTTTTTTTCAAACTATCCGCACCTACAGACCAGAGAAACACTATTCTTGATACTGTCATTTACTTTTCGCCTATCATCCATGGCCAAAATGTGAATGTCAGGCGTGCAACGCAATTATAATAACCCATATAAGTTCCCCATATATAGTTTTTAGACTCGGTACATGTAGCCGAGGCCCAGACAAAAGTGGTTACATTGTACATAGCCACAGTGATGATTACATCAAGGGCATGTCGTAGTACATCACGAGACTATGTTCTGCGTGTTCGTTTAATATGGCATGTGACTTAAAATAGTATTTACATACAATGTATAAAATGTATAATGAATACAACGACATTTAATTTCTTAATGGATGATTATCAATGTAACACTTTATGATATTGTGAGTTGTATTGTCGCACGTGTAGAAGGGCGGAAAAAGCGGTTTGGGCAAAGCAGATCGCTATTCGTATATTTGAACGCGCCGCGTCAGTCTCTCCGTACTTCCACAGTTATCCGTATCTGACTAGGCTGCAAGACAAATTACACATACCTGTAACAGCCATACCTTTCTCTCATGCACCCACATTCCAGACACCACTTCCCTACGCCAAACGCATCTCATCGTCTCCTTCAAGATACCGATGTCCAACCTAATTCACACTGCCACATTTCAAAATCAATCAACGTCAGTTTTATAACCAATCATTGACGTTAGATCTATTCAACGCTATCACATTTCAGATTGTTCTGTGTTTTGATACAACATGGACCTTTAAACACGATGAAAGAGTCACACACATAGTGGTCCAATATGATCTGTATTTCAAGTAGTTTGCACACTCAGATATTGTGTATAAATACGCAATATCATGTACCTCGGATATAACATAGTATGTGATATTGGTTCGCTGTATGCCTGACAGAGATCACGGGTATCAACTTTAGAGCATGAAACGTTGTACCAAGCGACACGCTTTGCTCGGGCGATTCTAAAATATAATTGACACCAAAGTCAACTTTACCGGAATGACACTGGATGGATAGCTAACAATGTGAGGAAGCTATTTATGAAGTTTGGCAATGATATGTCTAACGGATCAGGAGATATTCGTCCAAACTTTTTGACACTAAGGTCAATGTCACCAAGGTCAAGGTCAGTCGAATTACGCTGGTAGATATCAAGCAATGTGAAGAAGCTATTGATGAAGTTTGGAGATGATCCGACTAATGGATGAAGATATATTCAACGTTTTGATGTACGTCCAAAATGATTGACATAAAGGTCAAGGTCACCATGGTCACGGTCACCCGAATGAGACACTGGGTGGATTATCATCAATGTGGGGAAGCTTGATGAAGTTCGGTTAAGATATGGGAAATTTGGCTACGTCCAAAATGTACGTCCCCCAAAGGTTAAGCTCACCAATGTGAAGGTCCAGGTCACCCAAATGACAGTGGGTGGATCTATTCCATTGTCAATGGGAGAAATCTATTGATGGAATTTGGTAATGATCCGACTAACGGATCAAGAGATATGGGAAATTTGGCTACGTCCAAAACTTACGCCTCAAAAAGGTTAATGTCACGAAGGTGAAGATCAAGTTCACTCGAATGACAGTGGGTGGATAGCCATCAATGTGAGATAGCTATTGATGAACTTTGGTAATGATCCGACTAACGAATCTAGAGATATGGGGAATTTCGGTACGTTCAAAATTTACGTCCAAGAAAGCTCAATGTTACTAAGGTCATGGTCAATGTCCAGAATTTACGTCCCAAATTGTTGGCGACACAGACACCGACGACGCCCACGATGACGCCCACGACGACGAAGCAGAAATTGTGACCGCTATATCTCACTTTCTACTAGCTTGGGTGAGACACAAATAGGCTGTGACAGTTGTATGCAATTTGCTTTAGTTGGGGTATACACTCGTGTTGCGTTCCACAACTTACCCATATTGCATTTGTACTTTAGAGCATGGGGCAACACATTTACTGTCAGAGATGAGCTTTACGAATGATGTTGTTGTTCAAACAGTTAGTTAATTGAAAAGCATAAACGGACTGTATTAGATCGATGGCATTGGGCCGACGATAATATGGTGCGAACAGCTTGAAGATCTGCGTTTTAGCTACATGTATGCACGATTTTAAACCGTTGTGCATATGTTTTATGCGATGTCGATGTTTTTAGTATACCGGGCAGTATGCCAAAAAAAAATCTTTTTCCGGCACGGTCTATCAGTCGCACAGCTGTTTTTTTTATTGTTTACTGCATTATCAAAGTAGTTATTCACAAGGTCAGCATTGGTTAGGATGTTCGCAATGTGCCACCAGTCGCACAAAGGCTTACACATATGCTTGTATCTGAGGCACGCCATGTGATTTCAAGAAATACGTTTACGAAAATTACACTAGTTTTCATAAATAAAATCAAAAGTTGACAGAATGTTCATGTAAAATATTGTAAATTTTGTAAACGTATTTCACGAAATTACGCAGATGTCCGAAGGTACAAAAGCCCATGGCTTGTCTCATATTATTATATATGTGGCCCTGAATAAACAATCAACATCCAGAAATGCAGATGCAGGAATTCATTGAATACTAAACAAATGGAAAAGTCGACAGAGTAAACCGGCATTTCAACGTTTTAAACACAAAAACAATTATGTGCTGTATATGTGCTAAACTACAAGTCGTATGTCTGGTATTGACTAATATGCTTCATGTAATAAATATCCAAATGTCCATTCCTAATTTGCATTTTCTGTCAGGTATTATCAATCTGTAATATTTCAGTTGACGCCTATGCTGCTCTAAACTATATATTTTACAAACGTCTGAAGGCATACACCTGCAATTGGGTGTACAGAATAAAAATTTATGTACATGCCAAAAAATGCCAAAACATGCCAAAAAATGCAATTAACACTATTATGCATAGACGTGGCTACACGCATTTTGATCAACCTTCATTTAAATACCGTCGGCATCTTAGGATTTGGATCAGGTTTTGTTCGTATTGATCACCACACGATTAAGAAGAATGTTACTGCATGTAACTGCATGTTCCACCCGATATAATATATAAGTATGTTCACACCATATGACTTTATTAACATGATCACTGCATAACTTGTTCGATGTAGGACGTTATGTTGTTTGGCAAATAATGTTGAAAATGGCCGCCAATTGCTCAATCTGACTCGGAAAAATTGGCGCCATGTCTAATTCTCTTTCAAATAACATGTGGAGCATGCTTCTGTACTCAAAACAAAATGTTCAAACTGTTCTAGAAATTCCCTCGGCAGAACAATTGATTACATACTATTTGAGGAATGTATAGCACACCTAATCACACACATCAGAATTCGGCAACTTTATGGACTTTATTTCCGGGCATGGAAGGGTGTGCATCTAATTCACACAATTAAATATTAGCTAACCCGAGTAGTTACCCATATAATAACATATTTTACGGTGGAATCGGTGGGGTTGACGTCCAGTTGCCTACTGTCTCTTTCACGAAACCTGTCCACATGTTACGGCTATATAAACAATTCAATAACAATAATTATTTTTTGATAATATTAAATTTTATAAAAATTTAAGAATGAGCCTTCTTTTTATTTCGTGAGATTTGTTTTAAATATGTATTTTTTTACGACAAATTATTTCCCAGTGAGAATTTAACATGTGGAAAATAACTACAGTATGGCGACTAGATTGCTTGAAAATGATCTAACGAAAAAAACAAAAGTTACATTTTGAAAATCGGTCCACTATTTCTAAAATGTGAAATAAAATCCCCATGTTAACCCCCATTGGAATGTATGTGAATGTAAGATGGTAACTTTTGTTTTCGCACTAAAATCAATATTGGACCAAAGTTCACGATATAAAAATAAGGCTGTAAACTTGTGGCAAGCTTCGTGAAACAGAACGTAAGCAACGCGACGTCAATCCGTCGATCTCCGCCACTTCTAGCGCCGAGGATGACCCGGAAGCAGTAATAAGCGAAGTTATTCGTTGATTTTCGAAGTTCGGTGACCAGGACTTGTATATACATTCTAACATTTTGATGTGTCACAACTTCATTTCTTTCCGCATTAGATAGCCCAGATAAAACCAATCGCTTGGATGACTCGACCTGTAAACTTGTAGACGCGTTTCTGGCTTCACATGTTTGACACCCTCGTCCGAAAACATGGCAAATACTACTTGTTGGTCGGTGTTTGAAAGGTTCCGCGACAGAAAATAGTTCACTGCTCTCATGAATTGTTGTTCAACACGATATATTACGTCTCCTGTTCCAAGGAATAAGCCACCTCCAACCCAGACACGATTATTTTTGAATACCTCTTCCGGCGAAATTGTCATTGGATATTCTTTTATAAAATTCATTGCCAACCGAGAACTGTTAAATTCTGGCGGAAGATCAAGTTGAAAAAGCGTTTGATCCGACACATTGTCTCTAAAATAACCGACGTCCAACCATGCGAAGTAGTCAGTATGAAAGTAGTTTTCACGAGCCGCCCTGGCGGTAACGTCATACTTTGCATGTTGTGCGCATGCGTATTCGGAAACAACAGTATTGGGATGGTGCTTCGGGTATGCTTTATGTGAATAAATTCTCGCAATGACATCGTTATTTTGGAAAGCCCACGATGTATTTCTGTTTATTCGTATAAACTTTGTGCTATTGGTCCAATCTCGTCTAATGCCCCGCATTAGAGCATCAAAGTCATCTGAGTCTGTATACACGACAAGGGGGTTCATAAGGTATGTAAATACCCGCGCCCAGTTTCGATATGTAGCAGTTGAAAAATGAGTTCCGCTTCCTCCTTTCCTAAAACTTCCAAGATCAAAATATGCAGTAACTACGGTTATTCTCCCTTCTGAATTGCTCTCGTTTATATGAGGATATACAACTTCGATAATGTCAGATTCACCCGAGCTGACATCATGATCAAGTTCGGGAAAATCATATATGCGTTTCTGTGGCAGGCTCGTTGACATTGAACTGTCGTTAGATGTTCCGCCCACCAGCAGTTGCTGCTTTTGTTCTGTCACCGTCAGCTGGAGGCCTCCGTTCACACTTGAGTATGGCTTCACATGATTCTGCAAATAACAATGGGCATACCATATGTACGTATATATATTATATACTATATTGTATACACGTATATATATGGGCCGCGCTCTGTGAAAACCAGACTTAATGACAACATTTTCGATTTGCACTTTTTTACATTTTTTGATGCGGACATCTTTCAAAAACAATATGCTGAAAATAAAATGCAAATTTGTTTCATAGTTTTCGTTTTACCTCACTTTTTGTAGCACCATGTGAATCACGCAAGGAAAAAAAGTAACGTGATCGAGAAAATGACGTTATGGAAACGCCCACGTTTGTGCAATGCAACACAACAGCCTATGTTAGAAATGCGTGTTCATAGACTCATTGACTGTGCATTCTATAAACTGTATTTGCTGATAAGCTACACTAAATGTATCTACAAGTGTTAGTATGTACATACTATTAAACATTAAACAGCATAAAACTATGATATGTACATGCAGTGAGCAAACCAAACGCCCCACTATCGATTTTAAATATATAATTAGCCAACCTGTGATTTGCCACCATCGCAAACTATAATAGATTATGCATATACCGTCATAAAGATACATTGTAAATAATTAAGAATTTAGTTCTGAATCTAATTGACGTCAGCTACGTAACAGTTAATTCTGACGAAAATTATTGATGTAGACATTACGTCACTCACCATAGACCAAATAAATAACCGACATTCCTGGTATTTGAAATTGTAAATTATATGCACATTTTTCTGTAGAAATGAATGACCAGAATTTCGATATAATTTGGATAGGCAAATGGTTGCACATATCAATGACTTCAGCGCCCGATGGGGTCTAGAGGGTAGTCGGACACCCCCGGGGATTTTTAAGTAGATTAAAAATTGACTGTCCATTCCCGAGTCTCGGAATTAAATTTACATTTCAGAAAGCGGGAGGAACGTTTACCTGTGTAGCCGATATGATTGACGGACGGGCTAATGCACAGTCATGTACATGTACCCTATACTAACAGGTGGCAGGTCTATGGGAAAATGCTGCGCTGACCCCCACTCCCTTGGCTGCCTACCGCCGCCACTGCCCCCCCCCCATACACACCTACACTGTCTGTTCCACATTTTGCTGCCGACGAAATTTTGGAGGGGCAGGAGTAAAAAAAAAAAGAAAAATGGAAATTCACTCCGAAACCTGTATAAATAGCTTGGAAATGATGTAACTAAGAAAACAATAGTTCGATTTTGAAATCGGTCCACAAATAAAAAAATGTATTTTTATACCCACTTTTTTTTGAAAAAAAAATGGGTGTATTGTTTTCGTCACGAGTGTCCGTCCGTCCGTATGTCCGTACGTCCGTACGTCCGGGCACACATTAGGGTACTTATGGGGTAGGGGGCGTGGCCTAAGACAATAGAAGACAATGGAACTTATTCCGTACCCCGTAAGCCTATTGTGTCTTACGGGGTATTTCCTTTGATCTTTTATATAGCAAGTACCCCCTAAGGTCCGAAATGTAAGTTCGTCCGTCCGTACGTCCGTCACGTTTCTTGTAACTCGAAAAACTTTTTCACCTTCATACCTACGCGCCTGATATTTGGTATGTAGCTTCGTTATCATGTGCAGATGCGCAAAGTGAATTCGGATTTTTGATCCGACCCTCCATCATGGATTATCTCCCCCTTTCGGACTCAGAATTTCCTATTTGTTCCTTGTAACTCGAAAAACTTTTTCACCTTCATACCTACGCGCCTCATATTTGCTATGTAGCTTCGTTATCATGTGCAGATGCGCAAAGTGCATTCGGATTTTTGATCCGACCCTCCATCATGGATTATCTCCCCCTTTCGGACTCAGAATTTCCCATTTTTTCCTTGTAACTCGAAAAACTTTTTCACCTTCATACCTACGCGCCTCATATTTGCTATGTAGCTTCGTTATCATGTGCAGATGCGCAAAGTGAATTCGGATTTTTCATCTGACCCTCCATCATGGATTATCTCCCCCTTTCGGACTCAGAATTTCCCATTTTTTCCTTGTAACTCGAAAAACTTTTTCACCTTCATACCTATGCGCCTGATATTTAGTATGTACCTTCGTTATCATGTGCAGATGCGCAAAGTGAATTCCCATTTCTGATCCGACCCTCCATCATCTATTACCTCCCCCTTTCGGACTCAGAATTTCCCATTTTTTCCTTGTAACTCGAAAAACTTTTTCACCTTCATACCTACGCGCCTCATATTTGCTATGTAGCTTCGTTATCATGTGCACATGCCCAAAGTGAATTCGGATTTTTCATCCGACCCTCCATCATGGATTATCTCCCCCTTTCGGACTCAGAATTTCCCATTTTTTCCTTGTAACTCGAAAAACTTTTTCACCTTAATACCTACGCGTCTGATATTTGGTTCGTAGCTTCGCTTTGATGTGCTGATGCGCAAAGTGAATTCGGATTTTTTATCCGACCCTCCATCATGGATTACCTCCCCCTTTCGGACTTAGCATTTGGGGAAAGTGGGTATATTGCGATGGCACGCCATCGACTTTTTCTAGTTTTATATTTGTTTAGCCCCCATGTTAAATTCCCATATGAAAATCGTTTTTTTCGCAATAAAATCAATATTTTACGGAATTTCATCAAATCAATTTTGTTGGGGAGTGTGACTTTTTGTTACTGATGTAAAAGTACTTACATTTAAATATGTTTTTGATTTAATGTATTTAATGTTCAACAGTTCGTCGGCAGCAAAACGTGGAACAGACAGTAGGTGTGACCGCTTAAGAAAGTTATTGTGCGTGCTACCCGTCTCGATCCTATCTATGTATTTACTGCAGGTACTGATTTTGTTACATAATTTTTTCAAATGTTATAAATGTCATAAATAAATGTTATTTTCGTGACTGATGCCCGCGCGACAGCATGCGTATTTATTTAGAAAATGGAATATTAGTTGTTAAAATCAAAAGTGGTCAACAGAACATTCACAGCAAACTTATTGATTAATGTGTATTTTTATATTTGTGTGGGTTTTAAATTTAGATAATGGGTTTACCATTTGAAAAAAACAAACATGTATATACATGTACATAGACCTGTAATATGTATGTGTCAATGTCGTGAAAATGTGGCGATGTGACATACATGATTGTATAATTGTTACAACATTTCCCGATGAAAATACCGGCAGCAAACATAATAGTACTTATGCGTGTATATATACATGTGTATCCTCTCGTCGGGAATAATTAATTTGGAAACGAAATTTGCAATTTAGTTTTGTTTTGCCAACCAAGCCATGCTAAAAAGCACCGTGGCGTACGTACAGTCATGTAGTTTCAATTCATATATGTATCCAGTCAGTGATTTACACACTAAATTTGTCCCGATTACAAAATTGATTTCGTTGGAATGACGCTGCACCAACTTGACTCTACCACATTTATTTGAAGCGGCTCGTTTGAATTTAGTCCCGTTGAGTCTGCAAATTTCATTCTGGAATGTGTGTATTTGCTTTATAGTATTCACACGCCTCCGACTAGAACGAGCCTTTGATGAAAAAACAGTGTTTAGTAGTAGTAGGTATTTAAAGTCGGACTTATTCAATTTATAAATGTTGGAGACATGTGCATCTGCGCATCCTGATCAGGGTCTGCAATGCTTGCAAATCTACTAGTAAAATATATGCTATACATTCATATAACCATATTTACAAGTGGTAATTTTAAAGAATATTTAACATTGTTATCAAACGACAATCGTACGGCTGATATAATGTGATATTTTTGAAAGTCGCTAAAATACGTGACAAAGTACATGCAAGTGACAGCAGATACAGATACAAATCAGTAGGCTAGTACATCTCTGGTGGCTACAAATATGTTCGCAGTAAATATGCATGAGACACAATAGCAATACACTAAATACTAAAACATGTGTCAACATGATGCGATATGCCATTAGCACTACCATAATTTTTATCTGTGATACGATTATTATTTTTCTGACATTTTCCAAATTGTATTTTATGTTGATTTTCGAAATATTCGACAGGTGAACCAGTAAATCAAACGAATTAAGACCTATGCCCAGTTATATTCGTGGCCAAGTTTATCCAGAATACGTGTCCCAGTTAATGAGCAAACTGTTTACATTTTATTGTGTAAAAGTAACGTTTGCGGGTATCGCAGTCCAATATCCGCACTTCCACTTAATCTGAACAGGACCGTTTAGCACAATTAGTAAAGAGCGCACGCATGCGCCCCGTGTTCGATCCTCAACTTGTAAGTACATGTATAGCTGATGGTGGTCGCCAGACAGGAAACGTTTGTTGTCTTTGAGTATTCCGGTTAAGAAAGATGCAGATGCCTCCATCTACGCGGACTACAATGTTCTCGCGTTTGTTTGTAATATTTATATAAATATATAAATAAAGTTTATATATATTAGCATTATGATTATATAATACTGATTTTGTGATGTGTTATCTAAAATGCCGGTCGTATGATTATTTAGTGTCACAAGTCGTCCATATAATATGTTATAAAAATAATTTGCAATATGCCCATTTGTATAAAAATAATCGACAAAATCATTACCTGTTTCCTTGAAGGAAACGAAAAAAAATCAGACAACTATCTGAACCACTATGAAAACAACTGTACAATTCTGCCACGCGTATCCAACCTTAAACTATTTGTGAGCCACAATTAGTAAAGCGTACGGCTACACATAGGACAACTCATTGCAATGACCCAAAGATTTTAAGTGTCAAAATCCGACGTGACGTTGGTAAATTTAAGCGTAACTTAGCGACGTCATTTTCAGGTTTTCGTGAGTTGTCATTAAGGCTGGTTTTCAGAGAGCGCGGCCCATATATATATATGAGCCGCGCCGTGCGAAAACCGGGCTTAATGACAACATTTTCAGTTTTTACTTTTTCGCGTATTCTGAATTGTACATCTTTTAAAAGCATTATGCTGCCAAAATTATCAATGTATCCCAATTATGGTTCATTTTATAAGTAGTTTTATGACGCGTGGTAAAAACTTATATGACGTTTTAGATCAATGACGTCGAAATTACGACTTTTTTATCAACGGCTTATACAAGGGGTGTTGATCCGGACAAGTCCTATATATTTGTCATCTTTTATCGCATGTCAACCAAATTTGGATATCTTGTAGCCTGGCCAAGTGTCCCCCATTAGGCCAAGACAAAGTATGAACATAATGTTTATGGCTCGTGGTGCAGTTGCTAATGTAACGTTATGTTTTGGATTGCGGCCCAAGTAACGTAATTTCGTATGAATCATTTTAAAATAAGGCAGAGTGAGGCGTTTTCCTGTTGTTTGCTGCTGTCTGAAATAATTTTGGGGAATAATAGCGACATCATTTAACATTTCGTATACGACGACATATTTTAAAGTAGGCAGTAGGCCGCTTTTAACATTAACTTTGTGACAAAACACGATACAGGGCAGATACCTTATAATTGTCGCGGTGTGTCTTTCTTGAGGATCGTATTACCATCGCCTGATATACATTAGTATGCAGTCAAGTGATAAACTGATGATTTGATACTACAAAAGCACTTTCGACTACAAAAGCAAGTTTATGACCATCACATTTCCAATTAATATGTTGATGCATTTATTTTAAATTCAATACAAACCCCGGATATTTATGGCATTATATAGATGCCTGTCTACCTCAATTTATGATAAAATGAGTGGCATTAAATGGCGTATCATTCGCTCTGTACTGGATAGAATTGTTCAAAAGTCTCAATTTACCAAGATAATAGATGGTAATATCGTTGGCATACACTAGGTTGTTCATATTTAAGATTATTTAGGAATCAAAGTGCAGTGTAAGCGAAGACTTCTCTGATATGTAGCCAGTTAAATTATGCGTTCACCATTTTGAATTCATAAGGACAACCGACGAAAAATAGTACAAATGTCAAAGAACGACAGTTCGGCGACAATGTACAGCGCCTGAAGCATTTCTAAGTCATTGATGCTGCGAGGAACTCGTGAAAGTATCCTTGCTATAATATTTTGTCACGACACCATGGCCATAACGTCAAACATGTATTCACGTTAAATGACGTCACAAGTACGTGACGTCAAGTCATGACGTCATAATATGTGTACCGAGGTACAAGGTATCGCGTCTCATATTAGTGAAAGTTTCAGTAAGTTATCATTTTCCGTTTTCTGTTCACACTTAATGTTAACTGACACCAGTAAACGTAAATGGGAGGGCAAACTGTGAACTTTTACGGCGACGCTAAACAATTTGAAACGTCGTTTTTCCGACGTCGTTTACCGCTTTTCATGACGTTGTCATTAAGCCCAGTTTTCGTATGGCGCGGCCCATATATATATATTTAAATTAATGTTGAGACGCATCACGGGCCATTAGATATCAGAAAAATTGACAGTAAAAAGTATATATATATATAATGGGCGTTCTGGACCCACTTTTAGCCCAAATAAACAGCTATTTTTTTTCAAAATTGTACAAATAATTATAACACGCTTGCCCTCTGGACCAACCCAACAACATTTTTTTAGCTGAAATAAACCCAATGTCGTAAAAAAGTAGCATGCCCCAAACATGCCGAATATCATATTTTTACAATTTTGCTCATTTGAATCGTCTCTAAGAGACATCACTATATAGGTTTTTAATATATCTTTTCATATGTTTTCTTTCTATTGTTCTTTTCACGAATATTGCGACAACCACAATCGATGCAAATATGATAAATGGTACTTGTACCTAAACCGAATTTTAACCACGGAACAACTTTACTTTTATTATTTTTCGTTATAAATTTTGACAACGATCACTATCATTTGTGAACTTAAATATTGACATGGTTCACGGTGACCAATTGTAAGCATTTTACAATGACGTTCCATTATTTAACAACAAGATTTATTAGTTTAATACAGGTAAAAAAATACACATATTAATAATTTAAAAAATGGCGTATATTAAACTAATGATTTATTATATATAAATGAAATCCGATGTAAGATATCTACTATGATTACACCGTGAAGGAAAAATTGATGATGAAGCACTTAATGCCTCATTTATAAAAGTTTGCACCTAGGAAAAGACCTACATTTCGAATACCAAAACGAGTAAATTTTAGACCAAGAAGAATAGAAAAAATAAAATTAGAAACCAAAACCTATAGAAACCGTATCTACAACCTTAGAAAACTTGCGTAAAATGTATAAACAAAAATATGCAGCTGTAATCAATGAACTTAAACATAATAAAAGCACTGACTTCTTAATTAGAACTCGTAGGTAAAGCAAAATGTGGATATTTCAAAGCATACGAAATATATGTTAAAAAAATACAAAGACACTCAAAAACTATTGTCTGATAAGAAAAATATTTTATAAAATCCACTTATAGAAGAGTTAAAAGGATTACAATTTCAACTTAGTCTTACTGTAGATTTATACATAGATGATGGTGAGGAAACAAAACGAACAACAGGAGTATTCTATAGCGAACAATACGCTATCTTGAGTTCAGAAAGAATAAGTGACTTTTACGAACAATCGTCTTCACAAATTCAAAAAGGTATTGAAAACTTCACAAACACGGTTACAGGTATGATGCTTGCCCACTGTAATAAATTGTATTGAAACATTAAAAGGTTCTTCTTATATTCCTCTACCTAAAGAAATAGCAGATATAAAAGCAATAATTAATGTAAAAAATAATGATGACAGATGCCTTATAGGCGCTATAAACTCAGCTCTTAATCCTGTTTCACAGCACTCAAACAGACTATCATCTTATTCAAATCCTGAGTTTATACATACTAAGGAATTGCGTGTCCAGTCCAAATTTCTCAAATTCCAAAAGTATAAAAAAAAAACAATTTGGCAATTAATTTTTAAGGGTATACTATATCACTGAAGAAAATAAATGTTGATATTTTCCTTTATTTCATTTCAGAACAAGTTAAAGAAATAAAACAAAAATTACTCCTAATATGCGAAGAAGATAATGAAGATTCAGATAATGAAGATTCAGAGAATGAAGAAATCGAAACCAAATATAGTTATTGTCGGATAAAGAATTTAAATCGATTATTTTTCAATCAAAATAAACATCATGGAAAAACATATTTCTGTGGACGTTGCCTTCATGGATTTACTAAAGAAGATATATTAAGCAGCCATAAAGAAGACTGTGAAGGTACTAATGGTAAAGGAGTAAAATCAGAAATGCATGTAGAAGGTAAGAACCACCTTAAATGTACAAACTATCACAAACAGATGCCTGTACCATTTGTTATATATGCAGATTTTGAAAGTATTATTAAACCAATTAATACTTGTAAGCCTGTAATGTATAGAGGTGAAGATACTGTTGAAGTATTCTTAAAAAATTTACAACGAGAACAAAGAAAAATCAATAATTGTTTCGTCCATCCTAAATCTATAATCATGACAAAACAAAATAAAATTGATTACGAAAAAGCAAACCATTGTTGGATTTGTGAAGAAAAGATAATAAAGAAAATGTATGGGATCACTGCCATTTTACAAGAAGATATCAATGTGCGGCACATACAAACTGTAATCTAAAATTAAAAAAGAATACCTGGAATTACTCCAATCCCTGTAGTATTCCATAATCACAAAGAATATGATGCTCGTCTCATTATGCAACAAATAGCTAAATTAGCAGGTACATGTTCTTGTCTTGCAAATAATACTGAAAAATGTATAACATTTTGTTTAGGACAACTTAGATTGTTGGATAGTTTTCAGTTTATGTCATCATCATTAGAAAACTTAGTAGAAGCCAGTAATGATGTTAACATTAATGAAGCAGAATTTGGATTTAATGCAGATTTACTTATAAGGAAAGGAGTATATCAATATGAATAGACAGTTTTGATAAATTTAATGAAACTGAATTACCACCCATTGAAAAGTTTTACAGTAGTTTAACCAATGAAAATATAAATGAAGAAAACTATGAATATGCACTAAAAGTATAGAAATAATTTAATTGTAAAACACTCGGTGATTATCATGATTTATATTTGAAAACAGATATAACATTATTAGCAGATGTATTTCAAAGATTTAGAAAAATATGCATGAATGCATATACATTTATAGGTCAATTACACTACTTGTCATCTCCATGATTAAGCTGGGATGCACTATTAAAATATGCAAACATAGATTTAGAATCATTTACAGATATTGATATGCATTTGTTTATTGAAAAAGGTATGCGTGGAGGAATAAGTATGGTTGCTAAAATACATGCAACAACAAATAATAAATATATCAATGGTTATGATGCAAATACAGATCTGATTATCAAAATTAATTATTAGAAAACAATAACAAGTCTATGTGTGTGTCGATGTAAACGATACACATTATGGGTAAATGAAATGAATCAGAGGTGTCTTCTCACTAAAATATTCGAACGACCGTCATAGTATAACGCAGAGCTCCAGATAAGTTTTGTGTCTAGAGAGTATTATACCCCTGTGTTTCGGGTTCAATGCGTATTCCACTTTTGCGAATGTATTATAAATTTTCTTCCTTATTAAATAGGAACAAATGATAAAAACAAATTGTTTTTTTTCTAGCATATTTGAACAGCTCAACTAGCTAAAATTCAACTTCATTTGTGATATTGGCACTACTCAGTTTAAGAATCAATGCGTATTTTCACATTGCTGTGAGTGATTCGTACTTCCACTTGTGGTAATCAGTGCGTGTTCTGCTAAAGTGGGTGCGTGAAGCACGCCAATGCACACCTTATCTGGATTTTTTCTCGTTTTTTTGTTGTTGTTGTTTTTCCTTTTGCCACAGGAATAATCAGCTGATGGCAACTATGAACAATGTAATCTTGGATCGGTCCATGCACGTATACAGTCTGATCATGATCTGCATTGTTCGAAAAATAATACCATACATATACTGATTTATCGAGGGTGCATGCGGACTCAAAGGCACAAACTGTTCTTTATATCAGATACATCATCTGGGACATAGATATTCATTCACCATTGGCCTACGTATTGATTGGCATTATTATACATTTTATATCGGACGTAAATGTCTACACTGATATCGGGGACGGTGGCCGTGTTTTCTTGGGATGTTGACGGAAATTGCTATTTGTTGTCTATATCTATTTTTTGATGTGCAATGCTCATACTATGTGGTCTGTCAAATTTTTTTTTTTTATGTCACGCAGTTAGTTAGCATAAATAATTAAAATGTATCATGCCTCATTTGCATATGAAAATAGCCCGATACCACCGCGGTAAAATGTCGGTAAAATGCATGTTACTAAATGATTATGTCTGTGTGGCGGGGACTCGTATTTTTTAGAACTGATGGAATAGTGACACAATTGTACACTCATTCATTTCCTATAAAGAGCATTGTGTGCCTACTGAGTGGGCATGTACTTTAACGAGCCTTTACAAATGTATACGAATGGGTTTCTAAAAGTAAATGTGTAAAAGTAAATATTATGTATGAAACCAATATTCCCTGATTTCCCTGTAGTGAGTTACACTGTAAACAAGTCATGACTATATTTTATTCGTGAATGGAAAACAATTGCTTTGGCGACCAACATAGTAATGGAGCGGCCCATATAGAGAGAAGGGATTACACTGTCAGTATACGTTGTTGATTTTTATAGGAAGGTGCTACATTGTCCGTGTATGTTGCTCATGTATCTGGGAACTGCCCACGTATATTTCATGTATGTATGTGGTCTTACTGAGTTTGCGACAATGGTAATTATATACTATGCTGCACTAAATGTATTGTCATAAGGTACATTTTGCCAATCAGTTGAAATAGTCAGGTGACCAAATAAGATGTGTTCAGTAAGAACTCAACGGGTAACACAGGTGTCACGTGGTACGTGTTCATGTCCTGTTTTCACTCGTTGTCCCTACATGTAGATAACCGGTTGGCCACATGACGCACGGGCATTCGGCGTGTTTCGGCTTTCGTCGGTATAACTCTATATATATGTTCATATATGTGGGGTTGTGCCGCTGGGGGCCGAAACGCGCCGAATGTCTGTGACATGACAGACAGTTTATGTATGGAGTGTTTACGAGCTAAATATAGAGATAATTACGCACGTGTACATATACCGATAGTATACACGAGATGGACCCAAGTAAAGGCATATGTACCCATGTATATATGACTTTGGCATGTGCACTTTTTCATTATCCGCTCGCTGAGGGATGTATCGTCAGTCCAGCTACATGTGTACGTACGTGCATGCGTACGTGCGTACGTTAGAAACACATTACATTGCCCGCGCGATAAAATCCAGTAGAGTTGGCAACGTTACCCGCCACATAGGGACACTCTGGTAACCCGCCAAATAGGGGCCCTTTTTACCCGCCAAATAGGGGCCCTGGTACTACTGCGAAATAAGGCCTCTGGTTACAGTGCAGTCTGCGTTTTTGTTCCACCGTAGACAACACTTGCAAACTCAACGCTAACGCAACGCGAACGCAACGGTTTGCTGTAGCGTTGTATACGTTGTTTAAACGTATAATACGTTCGTAACAACGCTGTAATAACATTGTTTCAACCGTTTGAGTAAATCTAAAAAGCGTTATGATATACATTGTGTAAACGTATAATACGGTTCGTACACGTGTAATACACATTGTCAAACCGTTTAGTTTAAAAGCGTTGTATACGTTGTTTAAACGCATAATACGGTTCGTACACGTGTAATACACATTGTCAAACCGTTTTAAAGCGTGTAATACGTTTAGCTTCAAGGCGTATAACACGCTTTGTCGTATACATATGTAGCGAGGTAAAAGCGTTGAAACGTGTACAACGCTTTACCTGGAAGCGTGTCGCTATATGAAAGCGTTGAAACGTGTACAACGGTTACACGTTTTAACGCGAATACCTGTTCGGCCCCGATCGCTTCGAGGCGGCCTTGTTTCGTCCCTTTTAAAATATCGCGAATACATGTACCTGTTCGGCCCGGATCGTTTACAGGCGGATCGTTTCGCACCTACATGTACCACCATTCCGCACATGCGAATTATTGTAAGGCAGACTCATTTCGCCCCTGCTATGGAAAATGAATTATACGGGTATAAACAACAATACATTGCAGCTCCATTATAACGCGATGGTCGGGGTACGTTGTATAGTGCTCACAATAGAAGAAGAAGAAGAATGTTTTGTTTGACTTAAACTGAATACAGTTCCTCGTCATGAAACAACATACAATCAATATAATACATGATAGGTATGAGTGAACATGAGCTGAGATGGATTGCAAGGTAAATACTGTTCTAGAGGGTGATTTTTTCTGTTCTGATAACTGTCAATGTTGAATAGGTATATACAATGACCAGCACTTATTTGGTAGATACATGCAATGTATACTTAATGCGAGTTGTATTCTGACAAAGTGGGCCATGCCACAACCGCGACCAGCATACATCCCGGCCAGCCTGCGTATTCACACTCTGACAAGGATGTAGACGGATCAGGAGCAGGTCCCATTTTGTCAGGACACGCCTCGCAACAGACAAACGCTTATTACAATGTATAATGCTCGCGATCAACAGGCGCTTAAAAGGATTAATTGATAATAAATAATGGTCACGTGTCCTGCCTATTCATGCGGACGATTAGCTGTTGATACGTGCATAATCCCACCGAAATTCCGCATGAACTCTGAATTTTGTGTCAACTTTTCAACACCATTTACGGAAAATATTTTCGAAATCAATATTGGCGAAATATGGCGACAGATCTGCGTATAATCCAGTGTTTTTTTTGTAATCCATTCCTTTCGGAATACACATTTACGTGTATGAAATTATTAAATAATTGATTTTTATTTTTGTTATTTCTCAATGAAAGTATACGTTGTGACCACTCATTTGAACCGTCTCGACGAGACGGTTTAAATGGTGCTCGTGGCATATACTTCTGAGTGCATAGAAGGAAAATATTTTCCCGCAAACATAATCGTATCCTCAGCATGAAATGGGTTACTGCATGATTGCACCATGAGTCACACGTTCGCGACGTCTGCGGAACATCAAAGGGCGTGTTGACCAATCAGTAACATTTCAAAACATAGCATAAAGGAGTGGTCACGACGCATTTCTCGTGCTGAATGATGTCATACAATAAGCACCTGTTAGTTGACACGGCTTAGTGTTATTGATTTTTTTGCACAAAGCAACACACACATCTCGTCTGTGTAATATCACAGGTTGAAGTAACGGACCGAGGTCTATAAATACATTAAATATGCCTAAAATCTTCAATGAATGAAGAAAAAAATAATAAGAAAATAATAATTCTTCATTCATTGATGCTTTTAGGCATATTTAATGTATTTATAGACCTCAGAAATGGCGAGTCTAGGAACTCTCGTATCTTTACGCTGAAGCCAGTCTATATCAGTCACTAATCCGCTATACACCTGTCCCACGCGTGTGTTAAAGAAAAATCGATATTTGGAGAAACTGAATACACAGCGAGCTGCACACTGGTTTAACACGGATATGGCCCGCGGATATGTGTCATAAATTACTTGGTGGTCAAAACCGGTAAATTTACAAGGTTTATAGCGACTGGAAATTTTTCTCGGACCGATTTGTAAGACCAGTTTTCAAATCTCAATCGGTCTGAGAGTTCAAAAATCGGTCCAGAACCGGAAAACTGAAAATTTTAGAAGCCCTGCAGTCTAGAAGTATATATACACACACGAAGAACGATCTGAGCATGCGCATTCTACACGATACACGGTTGGCATACCAAAACGTGTAATGCGTTAAAACCCGTGGAAACGTGTTATACGTATAGTGTTATACGTATAACACGGTTTCATCTGTACGGTGCTGTGTACATGTAGAAGCGTGTAACCGTTCGTCAAAGAAAGCGTTAAATCGTTTAAACGGTTTACCGTAGCGTTGTATACGTTTACAACCGTTGTATACGTTTACAACCGTTGTACACGGATTACACGCTTTTGAAACTCAATGCGTTGTTTACAACCGTTGTATACGTTTACAACCGTTGTACACGGATTACACGCTTTTGAAACTCAATGCGTTGAACACGGTTTGTTCGACTTTCGCGTAGACGACACACGGTTTGAAACGCAACTAACGGAAACTACACAGATACGCAACGCACAACACTTTGTACACGGATAAACCCGGAACATTTTGACAGAAACCACTGTACATGCAAACAAGAGGCCCTGGTTATTATATCCACTTTTTGAAGAAACGTGAGTATATTGTTTTTCTTATGTCCGTCCGTCCGTCCGTTCGTCCGTCCTCCGTCCGTCCGTCCGTCCGTCCGGGCACACATTAGGGTACTTATGGGGTAGGGGGCGTGGCCTAAGACAATAGAAGACAATGGAACTTATTCCGTACCCCGTAAGACTATTGTGTCTTACGGGGTATTTCCTTTGATCTTTTATATAGCAAGTACCCACTAAGGTCCGAAATGTCCGTCCGTCCGTCCGTCCGTCCGGCCGGGGGTTTGAGAGCTTTTAATATGGGGTAAAAAAAAATGTGTCCCCAACGGCAATTGTTGAACAAATTGAAATCGGTGGATTCATTTTTCCGAATTTTGTAAATTCGAAATGGAAGTGGATGTTGACGCGGCCGCGTCTGACAGAAACGCCGTGTTTAGTCAATATATGAGAGACCGCGCCCATGAACTCGCGGCTGGGATCGATCTGGAGAAGATTCGGCCATTTGAGAGGACTCCTCTTATATATTCGGGAAAGAGCCTCGGCCACCTCCTTAGACTATTTAGTGGCCAACGGCTCAGCCCCCTTATACAGACTCGCTACGTCAACGATTGTCAGTGCGTACTTGTACGTCTTGCGACCGACGCGATCGTCAGGGAGAAACAGGAGGTCAGCTTGGTGGACTTCGTTCGGCACCGGCACGTCGAATTTCGGCCGCGGAATATTGTGAGGCGCGGGCAAATAGATCTGCCAGATGGCCTGCTTCTTGAGCCATTCCGTGGCGGCGTTTTCGGAAACCTCGGTCGCCGCCTCGAGGTTCTTGATGGCCGCGAGTCCCTTCCAGTAGCTGCGGGGGCTGTATTATGTGTTCGCTAACTTGCGCCCTAGGCGAACCGATAGTTTGGTATCAAGCTTGCGCGTGTCCATCGTAGGCGAGGTATTCTAGTAGGTCGAACAGTCTCCAACATGCCCTCGCCAGATCGTTCGGTAACTGCGTCGTCGATACTAAACATTTGTTAGAAGTTTCGCTGCAGCTGCCGGTTAAGTTCCCCCAATTCACGAATTGGAACAGGAGCGGGAACTCGGAGGAATCTAATATCCTCTTGGCGAAAAGGGTGTCCGCTTTTTCGTCCTCGCGCCACGTCTCGAGAGAATCTTGGGTCAGACGGATCAGACCCTTTGCGCCAGCTAAACGGTGTTTAAGGGCCGTGTAGCCTACATCGATTAGAGCAAAATAAAGCTCGTAAACTAACATCGTTCTATATATACATATTACTTAAAAAAGTTTTTTTTTAAATAATTATTACTTATTGCTTTTGCTTATTGCTTTTTCAATATAGTAGCTGACGAGACTTGCCACACCCATTCCCACGACGATGAACGCGATCTCGCGGTCTTTTTGGGCCTCTGACAGTACATATAAATCTGAAAGTTGGGGCTCGGGATCCAGCGGCGCGAGAATTTTCTGCGGATATGCCAACGCGTATTCGCGCATGGCTTCGTCAACGTTCCGGAAAGTTTGCACGGCGTGATTCTCGCGGCGAAGCTCTTCGTTGATCCAGTCCACACGGGTGGTTAGTTTTTCCGACCATGCTTTCTTTGCGCTATTAAATTGTTCTGTAGCTAAATCGTGACGCTTGCGCTCCTCATCCGTGTCCGAGTTTAGTTTCGAGAATAAATAGTTGCTACCACCGAACGACAATGCGTTCATCACCACTCCAAATATCGCTTGTCCGGCCGCAGTAGCCATTTATTTCCATATATTAGCAGGTAGAATTCCAGCCTTAATTAGATAATCTTGAGTCAAAATTGCGGCCGCTACATCTAAGGTCACGAGCCCTACGTCTCTCACGGTCATGTCCAACTTGGGAGCGGGCCCTCCGAAGGCCATCTTTGATAGTCGAGTAAACCCGATACTGAGACCCGATATCATCACGGCGTGAAGCTCGGCGAGTTTTATCTTGTTTAGCTCTTCGGGTGGCAGCCGCTGCCCGCCCAGCTGCCTGTCTGTTTGGGTTTTTGTGTCGTGCAATTGGGGGAACTATCCCCAACGCCGTTGGAGAATCAATCGGAGTTGGAAGTGCTGCAATCGGGGATTGCTGTTCCGTCACTCTCGCAGATGCGTCTTGTGTCATCATTTTCTGAGCTTATAGTTCGTGGGCATATATGTCCAAATTGACAGTGCTTAGCCGTGGTCAACGCCGTTGTCAGCGGAGCTAAGTACATTCCAAACTTGTGATAAATTGAGCAGCAAGCTGTTCTAAGAGTGTGTCCTACAAAAGGGTCAGTCTCTAAATCACCAATCAACCCCGCGGTGTCAGATATAGGGAGAATTGCACTGACAGCGGTAGCGTACAAATGAATAGCCGCCGCCCCAAGAGTTTTCATCATCTCTGCCCCCAATTTAGATGCGTATCGAACATACATTTTATCAACCTCTACATCTGACATCCTGTCCACCTGACAAACTGAGAGACGCCTACCGAAATACTGCTCCGATTGCCCCCAGCAACCAGCGCAGCTAGCCGCTCGCGTCGCGTTGTGTTTTCATTTTCTTTCACCCCACTGTTCCAATTCTTTCAATCGCGATTGGATTGGGGGTGCGGTTGGATAGATACCGTATCGGCAGTCGGACCATCTTTCAGGAAAGATACCGTATCGGCAGTCGTGTCATCTTTCAGGAAAGATATCGGAGCGACTGTTTCTTCCATTAGCTGATCGAGAAGTTCGTCGCAGTTCATTATTCCAACAGTGTTGGGTGTACTATTCTGACTAGTCTTATAAGTTTAACATCAAACTGTTTGTAATTTTCTTAAAATTAATTATGAGTAACTAGTAATAATTCAGTAATATTTAGTAAATATTCAGTAATTCAGTAATTCAGTAATAATTCAGTAATATTTACTAAATTATTTAGTAGATATTAGTAAATATTAATAATTATTTAGTAAATATTAGTAGATATTACAGAGTGGCCTGCGGTTCTCTTACCAGGCGAATTGCAATTCCTGGAGCGCAGGATTGCAATTCGCGTTCCCAATAATTGCAATTGGACCGCAATCGGACTGCAATCATGTGACTACGGTCCAAAGAGTTGGTTGCGGAATTGCAATACTTATAGCACAGTTAGCGCTGCGCTCTGCTTTTAATTGCAGTTTACGCTCCTTTTTTTCTTTAAACTGCGAAAGAATGACCGCTTTACGCTGCGCTCTGCGGTCAAACCAGCGGACCGCTCTGCTTGACCAATGCGGCAATAAAATCGAACTAGTTGACAAACGTATCCGTGTTCCAATCCAAAATTTTATCCCATCTATCTAATTCAAAGTGACTAGAAAGTCGCGGTATTCGTGATCTGTTTTTTTTGGTGCGCAAATATAAATCGGCGGGTTATTGCAAGACAAACAGTGAAACATTGACCTTGACAATTTCTTGGACAAAACAAAATGTCGTCACTCACTCACTGCCGTTCCGAATATCAAGAACAAATTAATAGACACCACCATACTCACAATATATTTATTTTCATATAAAATCAAATTATAATGTGTGGTCTACGGTATAATATAGCAAAACAAAGCATCAATTTTGCGCTTTGTTTAATTTTTCGTCGGTATCAAATTACGTTTTCCTATTCTGTTAACATTATTTCGACGCGATCCTATAGTCGACATGACAATTTCTGAGATCAACACAACTTTTCATAATGTCTTTCAATTTCAAGCTGCAAGGAGACTGTGAATTGCATATTAACCATAATAACATGGTGAACATATTGATAATAATTTTAAAAGAAAAGCATATTCTAATTTTCGAAACCTGATCATAAAAAAAATATTTTGGAATTAGATTTCTATTACTGCAAACGTTCTGTTCTGGCTGTTGATTTCTATTGGCCCGAATCAAATTTTGTGAAGATAATATTTATTCCGGTGGTAGCCATTTCTTTAAAATAAAACGGTTTACTTGTGTCACAGAGTGAGAAAGATAAATAACGGCCCGGAATCGAACCAGGGACCTCATGTTTACCGTACCATGCCCATGGCTCTACCGAGCAAGCTAACAAGGCACAGATCATACACACTTCATCCCCATGGTCAGTTGCGTACTGTGACATTCTCCGCCAAATTGAAATTCGTCCTCGAATTCCATGTTTAATTTTTGTCTCCGAATTCCATATGTTTGGATATAATTTTGGGAGTATTTATCAGTCGCGGTCCTTTGTTGGGCAACAGCATACTCAATTATCGTCCGTACCCAGAGTTACGGTGCACCATAGGTTTTTACCGCAGAGTACCGAATCGGATCTCATTCCCGCTTTAACTGTTAATTGTGACATATGTTTCTGTACTTATTACACAGAAATGAATAAGTATAATACTGACATTTCTTTTAATTGAAAAATACAGAAAATAAGTCGCAATTAACAGTTGAAGTGCAAATCAGATCTGATTTGGTACTTTGCAGGGGAAACCTACGGAGAGCACCATAACTCTCGGTACGGACGATGCGGGAGTATTCTGCAGAGTTACTTCCCGCAACTACGTTGGGCGCTAAATGTCACAGGGTGAGAAAGATGCGCACCAGCCCGGAATCGAACCGGGGATCTCTGGTTTACCACACCATCGCTCTACCTACTGAGCAAACCGAGCACAAATACACACATATTCACCATAGTGATCACTTCTTTTGCCTCACCACGATAGTGGAGGGGGCATTTAGTGTTACCCTTGTCCGTTCTTCCGTCCGTCACCAACCTAGTAACTCGTAAAACTTTTAAACCGTAATAGCTACATACCTGAAAATTGGTACATGTATGTTTGATTCGACCCCATGGTCATGGATTATCTCCCCCTTTTCAAGTTAGAATTTTCCAATTTTGTCTTGTAGCTCGTAAAACTTTTAAACCCTAATGGCTACACACCTGAAACTTGGTATGTAGCTTCCTTATGATGAATAGATTTGCAAAGTTTATTTTCATTCGACCCCCGAGTCATGGATTATCTCCCCCTTTTTGAATTAGAATTTGAAAATGTTGCCTTGTAACTCGTAAAACTTTTGTAATAGCTACAGCACTGAAATTTGATATGTAGATTCCTTATGATGAGTAGATGCGGAAAGTTTGTTTCGATTTTTGATTCGAACACCATGTCATGGATTATCTCTCCCTTTTGGACACTGGCATTTTGCCTTGTTTACTATCAAAGCGATATGTGGGGTATCCGTGTTCTATGAACACATTTTCTAGTTTAGTTATCTCCCTATCTTTTTTCGCGCACTAATTTGTCCGGAGCATAACGCGAACACCCTTTGCAATATTCTTTATGAAACTTAACACATGCATAGGTCTCACTGGACAGGGCGGAGCTAGCGTTAAAGGTACATGCCCACTCAATAGGCACAAAATGTTCTTTATGTCAGAGACATCATCGGAAACATTTTCTGGCCAGATAAACAAACATTTACCATTACCCACGTATTGTTTGGCATTATTATACATTTTATATCAGAAATTTCCACATTGATATCAGGGACGATAACCGTGTTTCCTTAAAATGTTAACGGACATTACTATTTATTTTCTGTATTTATTTTTTGATGTGCAATGATCATACTTTATAATCTGTCAATTTTTTTTCAGTTGATGCATTTAATTAGTATAAATAATTTTAAAATATCATGCCCCATTTGCACATGAAAATACCGATACCACCGCGCGTCACTATCAGTAAAATAAATATTACCAGATGATTATATCTGTATAGCGGGCAGTCGTAATGTTTAACTAGTGGAATAGTAATAATTATACACTTATTTAATTGCCATAAAGAGCATTTTAGCCTACTGAGTGGGCTTGCACCATTAAAAGGGGTTGGACAATTGTTGTCGCGACCGCCTGCGGACAGTGCATTGACGTCCATCCGTTGTTTTTTTGCCGAGCCTGCTTGCGGATAGCGAGACTTAGTGATCACAATGACGTCCGTGCGTCAGTCCGTCCGAAATCGGTGTATGTTTTTAAATACCATATCCTAAGTCACATTGACTTGACACATCAAATGCTTATTAGTCATCATCCATATATTCATCCTGTGTCCCACTCATGCGGCCCCTGTGCCCCAAGGTCAAGGTCAAATGACTTTGAAATTTGTGTTAAAGTTTTTGCATACCTTATATCTCCACAACACTTACTCAGATTTGCTTCAAACTTCAGATAATTATTTATTATCATCCATATTTTCATATTATAGCCCACGCATGCGACCCACATGCCCAATATCAAGGTCAAATGACTTTCAAATTTGCGTTAAAGCTTTTACATACCTTAATTCAAATTTCAAATAAATATACTCCGAGACCATCAAATGCCTCGGTGGGCTCGACATGCGGGACATGGCCATCTGGTTTTTATTTACCGTAGGTTAAAGTTTTTAAGAACACTATATCTCAGAAACAGCTTCGCCAATTCACTCGAAGCTTCACATGTGTGTTTATCATTATCCATATTTTCATTCTATGCTGAACCCCTGCAACCCCTGTGCCCAATATCAAGGTCAAATTATTTTGAAATTTACCTCAAAGTTTTTGGCATGCCTGCATGTGGACAGTGCGATATAGTTGTCACATTGGCCTACATACGTACGTACATCCATATGTACGTCACTTCGTGCGTCTGGTTAAAATTTGTTTGATTTAAGGTTAAAGTTTTTAAAGGTACATGCCCACTCAGTAGGCACAAACTGTTCTTTATAGCAATTAAATAAGTGTATAATTGTGTCACTATTCCACCAGTTCTAAAAATTATGTGTGCCCGCTATCCATATATAATCATTTAGTAATATTTTTTTACTGATAATGACTAGCGGTGGTATCAAGCTATTTTCATATTTAAATGAGGCAGGATATTTTTTAATTATTGATGCTAATTAAAGGTGCATACCCACTCAGTAGGCACAACAATTAAAGTTATGTGTATTCTCAGTTATTTGTAGGAATTAAATAAGTGTATAATTTTGTCACTATTCCACCAGTTCTAAACATTACGAGTGCCCGTTATATGGATATAATCATTTAGTAATGTTTATTTCACTGATAGTGACACACGGTGATATCAGGCTATTTTCATAGGCAAATGGGGCATGATATTTTTTAAGTATAAGTTAGATAATGTACTCGAGTCGAATATGGTTAGTTAACAGCGCATGGGTGGGTGAAAATCTCGATCTGGGTGGGTGAAACGCAGTTCTTATTTATTTGTGGCAGTAACTTTGTACAAGATGGACGCGTCAGACGACTTGTTATTGTCACAAGCGTTGGATTTATGCGAAGGGCGGCTTGACACAGAGGATATCATTTGTTCTCAAGCTTTGAATATTTATGAATCGGACATTACGGATATGGTATCTGTCTATGATGTGGGCTATGTTGATGTGGACAGTACCAATTTCGGGGATTTCTCCATCTTCAACAGTGATGAAAGCCGGTATGTACGTCTATTTATACCACCGGCATACGAATTATGTCTATGGGTATATAGTGTTTTCATTCCGTCCGTCAGTTCGTTCGTTTGTTCGTCCGTCCGTCAGAGTTGCGTCAAAGTTTTTATTCGTCTGTCCAGGTGGCTTCCTGGGGTATCCGTTAGCCTCTGTTCGCTTGCTCTGGTTTACTATTCAACGGCACATAAAACGTTCTTGCACCAGGGTTAAACACATATGGAAATGTTTGCTGTTGAACATTTAATTTCAGCAAATGGCTATTTAACTTGAAGTTCATTAAACGGGAGACAACTGTATGCTGATTGATCAGGTCCCTCAAAGGACACCACCACCCCACATTTATGTCAACATTCTATTGGTGGGACAGACATATTTGTAGCAAGGTCTCTATAATTTCAGCGATGCGGTAGAAGCTCCAGTTCAGGGTGACCCATCAGTGGAGACTGTACAAAGAAAATCAAAGCGGAAAACATTAAAGACGCCAGAAATGCTGTCGAAAAGCTCAGTGTGCAAAATGAAGAAGCTCCTGACCTTGGTCATAAAACATTTTATAATTGTACATTTAATGATGGCCGAATGTGAATTTGTGTGGTTAATAAGTGTTCTCATGTCGTGCATTTTTTTTGGTTTTTTTTGGTTTCTTGTGATTACGTGTTAAATACAACAGGTGTTAATACCTCAGTTTGTCCCATGTATTTTGCCTATTATTATATTATTGTTGAGCACGTGCTGTAATTTAGTGACAATTTGCGCATGCGTAAGATTCGCTGTGTTTGATACGCTCATAATTTCCTCATGTCACTGACCTTGACATGCCACTGCACAGTCACGTGTTCAAGTGACACACTGAAATTATGAGCGTTGGCGCATGCGCAGAAGGCGAAGACATTTGCACTTGCTGCCACAATTTAAAAATCGATATAAGCAGTTTGCGTTAGTATTCCAGTTAACGCACGCTAGACAGTGCGTCTCCGTGAATTAACACACGGGGGAAGTGGGCCAGACAGGTCCAGACAGTGATCTCCGGCAGTTAGCACACTGCGGAGATCAAAGGATTTCGCCGCATCCGTGCAATAATTACTTATACTAATTAAATGTGATCCCCTGAAAAATGATGTTTTCGACAGATTATAAAGTATGATAATTGCACATCAAAAAATAAATAGTAATGTCTTGGTAACATGTTAAGGAAACACGGTTATCGCCCCTGATAGCAGTGTGGAAATTTACGTCTGATATAAAATATATAATGATGCCAATAAATATGTGTATTAATGGTGAATTAATGTTTATTTTGCCCGAAAATGTCTCAGATGATGTCTTTGATATAAAGAACATTTTGTGCCTACTGAGTGGGCATGTACCTAAGAACACTATATCTATGAAACCGCTTCACCAATTCACTCGAAACTTCACATACTGTGTATTTGTCACCCATATTTTCATTATTATTTATATGTGCCCAATCTCACGGTCAAATCACTTTGAAATTTCCCTTAAAGTTTGTGTTGGGCCCGCTTGCAAACAGAGCGATATAGTCGGCACATTGGTGTGCATTCAGGATAAAGTTTTTAGTTAAAGTGTTTTTTTAGTTAAAGTTTTTGGTTATACTATCAAAGCCTCGGCGGGTGCGGCATGTTTTTTACGTCAACGGGCTAAAGCTTTGTTGCAATACAAAAATGGTTTGTACTATCAAATGCCTCGGCGGGCACGACATGCAGGCCATGGCCATCTAGTTATTATGGCATGCGATTTGATCAGTCGGCCATCGCACCATGACTAGTTTAGCACTTGATCAGTCGGGCCATCGCACCAGGACTAGTTTAGAACTTGATCAGTCGGTCATCGCTCCAGGACTAGTTTAGAACTTGATCAGTCGGCCATCGCACCAGGACTAGTTTAGAACTTGATCAGTCGACCATCTCACCAGGACTAGTATAGCACTTGATCAGTCGGCCAACGCACCATGACTAGTTTAGAACTTGATCAGTAGGCCATCGCACCAGGACTAATTTAGCCCTTGATCAGTCGATAATCTCACCAGGACTAGTAGAGCACTTGATCAGTCTGCCATCGCACCATAACTAGTATAGCGCTTGATTAGTCGCCCATTGCACCATGCCCAGTACGTACAGCACTTGATTAGTTGGCCATCTCACCTTGCCCAGTATAGCACGTGATCAGTCGGCCATGCCGAGCATAGCTCTTGATCAGTCGGCCATCGCACCAGGACTAGTAGAGCACTTGATCAGTCTGCCATGGCACCATAACTAGTATAGCGCATAATCAGTCGCCCATTGCACCATGCCCAGTATAGCACTTGATCAGTTGGCCATCTCATCATGCCCAGTATAGCACGTGATCAGTCGGCCATGCCGAGTATAGCACTTGATCATTCGGCCATCACATCAGGACTACTTTAGCACTTTATCAGTCGGCCATCGCACCAGGACTAGTATAGCACTCAATCAGTCGGCCATCACACCAGGACTAGTTTAGAACTTGATCAGTCGGCCATCACACCAGGACTAATTTAGCACTTGATCAGTCGGCCATCGCACCAGGACTAGTATAGCACTCGATGAGTCGCCACCGGTACAGCTACCAGGTAGACTGATCAGTAGAACCTTGATCAGTCGGCCATCGCACCAGGACTAGTTTAGAACTTGATCAGTCGGCCATCGCACCAGGACTAGTTTAGAACTTGATCAGTCGACCATCGCACCAGGAATAGATTAGCCCTTGATCAGTCGGCCATCGCACCGATACTAGTTTAGACCTTGATCAGTCGGCCATCGCACCAGGACTAGCATAGCACTCGATCAGTCGGCCATCGCACCATGACTAGTTTAGAACTTGATCAGTCGGCTATCGCACCACGACTAGTTTAGTTCTTGATCAGTTGGCCATCGCACCAATACTAGTTTATTCCTTGCTCAGTTGGCCATCGCACCAGGACTAGTTTAGCACTTGATCAGTCAGCCATCGCACCACGACTAGTTTAGAACTTGATCAGTCGGCCATCGCACCAAAACTAGTTTAGCCCTTGCTCAGTCGGCCATCGCTCCTGGTCTAGTATAGCACTTTATCAGTCGGCCATCGCACCATGACTAGTTTAGAACTTGATCAGTCGGCCATCGCACCACGACTAGTTTCGAACTTGATCAGTCGGCCATCGCACCAAGACTAGTATAGCACTTGATCAGTCGGTCATCGCACCAGGACTAGTTTAGCACTTGATCAGTCGGCCACGTCATCCTGCGTTACAGACAGAAGTGGGGGTCGGGGGGGGGGGGGAGGGGTGTAGTGTAGTCATAGAAAAAAAACTGGTGGTGGCGGTGATACACATTGTTCCCACTGTGGGATATAGACCGGAACTATTAGGACGCCAAATGTAGATGGCTGGTGTGCGTGGGGGATCATTGTGTTGTGTCCCCGCGGTGGTGCGGAGTACAGTGATGAATTACTGATGAATTACTGTATTGAACACACATGTATATGCACTGTGATACAGTACTTCACAATCCTCAGTTTTAAATTGTTTCTGTATCGTAAAACTGAAAATTTATTCATTTTGTAAAACTTAAAATTGTGGCAGATGATCTGAATGAAAACCGGATGTTTATGCGAAATTAACCGGTGCATCGGTATATTTTAATCACACGATGACCCACTGTATATTCTTACCATATCCGTACGGATATATCGTATATACGAACGGATATCGTATGTTTGTATAATATTTGTATAGTACGTTTGTATAATGTAAACAAACTGTACTATACGATGATAGGTAAGTTTTTACCGCAAATAGCGAAAGAATGACCGCACAAACGGTATCGCGAAAGAATGACCGCACGAACTGGACCGCGAAAGAATGACCTCACAAACAGTATCGCGAAAAAATGACCGCAAAAACGGGACCGCGATTGGACCGCAATTAGACTGCAATTCCAGAGGGGACGAATTGAAATTCAAGGACCGCTGGATTGCAATTATTGGTAAGAGAATCGCAGGCGGGACTGTAGTAGATATTATTAATTATTCAGTAAATATTCAGTAATTCAGAAATTCAGTAATTAATTGATAACTTCATAATTTGTTGGTTGATCAGTCTTTAACAGAAGCTTGGCGTGCTTAGTTTCCGGAAGCATCTGTCGAACCTCCAGGCGCTCCTCGCGCGTTGGGATAACGTCGTTCTATCGAAGACAGTCATCGAATGAGTCTCGGTCCTTGCAGTGAAAGAGGGCGACCCATTTCGTTTGCTCGCGCAGATCCTTGAGGACGGCGTTGTACTTCTGAGTGGAGATCCATACGCTTTGCCCAGCATGCCGGCCAGAAAATGCGAGCTCGGAGAGCATGTTCTTCTTTTTGGTCATCACCGCCTTGGCCGAGCAGTCGTCAATCACGTATAGGGTGGGCTCTCCCTGGAATCTTTGGTAGAAGCCGCACAGCCAATCGTGAAGCCTATCACCGGGGTCAACGACGTATACCTCAGGGTCGGTCCATATCCACGGGCGTCGCTGATAAATCTCGTTGTGCCGCACAGTGCGGCACAGGATGACAATGTGTCGAAGACATCGCGGTAGGACCCCTCGAGCAAGTCGAGGATGAAAACCGTTTTTCCACATCCTGTCTGCCCACATATTATGGCAGAGTGGGCATCACAAACTTTATTTTTATTTAAATCTTTAGATTTAGTAGAGCGCTGAGACGTATCGACCATCTTCGATGTTTAGTTGTGCGTCTGTGATGATATATAAGTACGCGTTCAATGGCCCAGCTCCATCCGCCTCTTTGGTTATCAGGATCGTCAAACCCTCGCTAGCGTTCTCAACTTGGCGTCCACTATCGTGCATTTGGTCGTCGTCGCTGACTCGCATGTCTAGCCATAACGCGTATTTGGTACTCAGGAACTGCGGGAGGGAGACTTCCGAGAGCTGCAGGTCTTTGGCAACCGCGGCAACCTCTGGGGAGCGTTTAGAGCCGGCAGCAAACTGCTTTCTGACTTCGTCCCACTGCTGATGCACGCGAAGGCCCTGGCTGTATAGTTGATAGTTGATTGGGGACTCCCTCGATCGTCACCACTACCTTTGTGATTTTGGTGTTATAGAATTTATCGGTTTTTCTATCCCCGAGCGCGAATCGACCCTCCTCGAACAGCATCAGTATACCTTTTATCGAGCGGGCGGGTACGTTGACGTTAATATTCCACAATGTGTCTTTCGTCATCCTGCGGTGGCGAAGAACTCGGTCGTAAAGCATGGCAACGCGCCCGGCGTACTGGGATCTGATCAATCGCGCGAGTTCGGGCATCGTGACCATGTCGTACTCCAATGAAACATTAGCGATCGTATACGTCGATGTCGTGTCGGTGGCTATGAGAACTCGGCCGTAGTCGTTGAACATTAGTTCGTATTCGAGGCGGTCAGCCAAAGCGCTCTGATAGTAGGGGATGTGACTCTCCATCAACTCAAAGTCGAGCGGGATGTAGAAGCGGTTGCCGTAAGCGGCCGCGATCGCGTTGTCGCTCGCGACGTTATCTGCCTTGTCACCAGCCCCGATTCTAAGTCTGGTTATGTTCTTATTTCGGTTGGTGTCAATACCCTGATAGACCGCATTTTCGTACTCTTGCGCCGTCTTCCACAGGTCCTGATATCAATGGTAGACGTCGCTGTCGTCGATCGACACCACCTCATTACCAGAAATCTTTATCATGGTCTTCTTAACGATGGCGCGACCCAGGTTCTGAACGACTGTTCGGTCTGCGTCCGTCGACGTCAGCGAAATAGTGAAAGCGAGGCGAACAGTCCCCGGCACAATGACGTCGTTAGCTCCGAGGTTGGGGAAGCGGGCCAAGAGCTGCTGGTTCTGGTTGATCGTCGATGGGTTGTTCGTAATAACGACGCTCTGTCTGACGCCTTCCGCCCCAGGGGGCTCCCGCAGTCTGCGGTATGGATTGAATTTGCGGCCGTATTGACTCGTATACATTTTCAGTGAAACTAAATACTCTATTAAACCCGTATGGTTTTTGTCGCGCCCGCTTGCGGAAAGCGCGATATAGTCGGCACATTGGCGTACGTACGTACATGTGTCCGGTTAAAGTTTTTGGTTAAGTTGTTTGGTTAAGTTTTTTGGTTAAAGTTGTTGGGTAAGTTCTTTGGTTAAAGTTTTTGGTTAAGTTTTTTGGTTAAGTTTTTTGGTTAAGTTTTTTGGTTAAAGTTTTTGGTTAAAGTTTTTCGTTATACTATATCTCTGCAACAGCTTTGCCCATTACCTTGAAACTTCACATGGGTGTTTATCATCATCTATATTTTCATTCTACCTCCTTCCGTGCGGCCCCTGTGCCCAATGTCAAGGTCAATCTACTTTGAAGTTTTTGGTTAAGTTTTTTGGTTAAAGTTTTTGTTAAGTTTTTTGGTTAAAGTTTTTCGTTATACTATATCTCTGCAACTGCTTTGCCCATTACCTTGAAACTTCATATGGGTGTTTATCATCATCTATATTTTCATTCTACCCCTCTCCTGTGCGGCCCCTGTGCCCAATGTCAAGGTCAAATTACTTTGAAGTTTTTGGTTAAGTTCTTTGTTATTGCGCCCGCTTGCCTAAAGCGCGATATAGTCGGCACTTTGGCGTACGTACGTACGTGTGTCCGGATAAAGTTTTTGGTTAAGTTGTTTGGTTAAAGTTTTTGGCTAAGTTCTTTGGTTAAAGTTTTTGGTTAAGTATTTTGGTTAAGTTTTTTGGTTAACGTTTTTGGTTAAAGTTTTTCGTTATACTATATCTCTGCAACTGCTTTGCCCATTACCTTGAAATTTCTGGGCCCACCTCGCTAAGCATTGTCGCTTTAAATCTCTTCTCTTTTTTAGGCTTAGCGAGGTGTTACACTCACATATATTGGACTGTCCACCGCGGACCCCTCCTCATAAAAACCTTCATCCGCTAGAATGCGTAGAGCAGCCGAAGTGTAATAGACATGGCGAATATATCAGCGCTGATATATATATAGAGTACTGGCGTCCCAGTAACGTAAATGTGTTTATTTCTCGTATATAAACCTAACTTTGTTGGGGGCAGTTAAGTATGTTTTATTATTTGTTTTATTATGTTATATTATGTTTTCTATTTAATAATAGGGGTGTTCAGTTTTAAATTAATAAAACATAAAATAACGAACCATCCCGGAAGTTTGTGAACTATATAACCTCGCTAAGTGTTTATAAATAACCTGTGTAAATCGATAACCTGTTTACATACCATCGATAAGGAGAAATACACTCGATTATACACACATGTTCATAACCCGTGTAATTGGAACATTGTCATCTGCTTGGTGTTTGTGATGCGTACACCAAATATGCTTGTACAGCGGAACCTCTCTAAATTGGAAACTTAATATACATTTAAGGTGGAACCTCTCTAAATTGAACACATAATATGCTTGTACAGTGTAACCTCTCTAAATTCGAAACTTAATATACATGTAAGATGGAACATCTCTAATCTGGACACCTACAGTGGAACCTCTCTAAATTGGACCCCTAATTGTGCATGTTCAATTACCCGTGTAATTGTAACATTGTCGTCTGCTTGGTGTTTGTGATGCGTGTGAGGAAACAAACTACACATCAGATCGTTCTATCTTTATAACTGACTTTCTGATTTGAATTATTACTAAACGATAATACTTGCGAGCACGTAATTCCTTGTTAACCATTCGATGAGTAGCCTGAGTGCATTTCACCTTATCGATTATTGGGATAACAGTGGGGGAAAACTTACAACACCATCCTCAATTCGCGAATTGCGTCGGGTGCAGCACCAATATCTCCAATCGCCATTGGTGTGTTGATGGATTGGGGTTGGACAATTGGAGGGAATTGTGATATTTTATAATTAATTTTATAATTTTCTTAAAATTAATTATAAAATTAATTATGATCCAATATTATTGGTATTGAACATTAATATCTGCGTTTGTATATACACCCTCAATTCGCGAATTGAAAGTGTTGAAATCTGTTCTTGATCACACCGCTCTGTTAGATATTGCCGGGGCTCGGGGAAATGTGCCTGCCTCATGGGGTAAAAGGAAATACCATATAGGATCTCGCCGGCTTACCAATTTGTGGGCCAAAGAGCCCCCAATCACCCAATCTGCTCCCGAGCTGATTGGTGGAGCAGATTGGATATTCGGAAATCCTGGCCAAGCAGGAGGCCCAATTGGGGTTGGAGGATTTATCGGGCCGAAGAGACCAGCTTGTCGCCCTAGGGGTACCAAAAATCCTGTTATAATCCAATAATTAATTAAATTTTAAATAAAATCATTAATTAAAATATTTTTTTTGTTTATAATTAATTTTTAAGAAAATTATTAATTTGAGAGCGTTTGTACGAATACACCATATTGAAGAAGAAACACAATCTCTTTATAATTATTAATTGATTCCCAGGATTGGAAAGTATATTTACTAGTATATAGAAAGAGATTATGCCGACTGTCATCAAAAATACGAGACGGATGACGTGGAAATCTAATTTATCTCACAAACTGGTCAGTGAGTTACACTCCCGCCTGCGATTCTCTTACAAAGAATTGCAATCCAGCGGTCCTTGAATTATACAAATGTACTATACGAATATTATACAAACATACGATCTCCGTTCGTATATACGATATATCCGTACGGATATGGTATGAATATACAGTGGGGTCACCGTGCTGTTGAAATATACAGATGCACCGGTTCATTTCGCATGTAAACATCCGGTTTTCATTTCGATCATCTGCCACAATTTTAAGTTTTTCAAAATTAATAAATTTTCAATTTTACGATACAGAAACAATTTAAATCTGAGAATTGTGAAGTACGGTATCACAGTGCGTATACATGTGTGTTCAATACAGTAATTCATCAGTAATTCATCATTGTACTCCGCACCACCGCCGGGGACACAAAACAATCATCCCCCACACACACCAGCCATCTACATTTGGCGTCCTAAAAGTTCCGGTCTATATCCCACAGTGGGAACAATGTGTATCACCACCACCACCAGTTTTTGTCTATGACTACACTACACCCCCCACCCCCACACCCCACCGACCACCACTTCTGTCTGTAACGCAGGATGACGTGGCCGACTGATCAAGTGCTAAACTAGTCCTGGTGCGATGGCCGACGGATCAAGTGCTATACTAGTATTGGTGCGATGGCCGACTGATCAAGTTCTAAACTAGTCGTGGTGCGATGGCCGACTGATCAAGTTCTAAACTAGTCATGGTGCGATGGCCGACTGATCGAGTGCTATACTAGTCTTGGTGCGAAGGCCGACTGATCAAGGGCTAAACTAGTCTCGGTGCGATGGCCGACTGATCAAGGGCTAAACTATTCCTGGTGCGATGGACGAATGATCAAGTTCTAAACTAGTCCTGGTGCGATGGCCGACTGGTCAAGTTATAAACTAGTCCTGGTGCGATGGCCGACTGATCGAGTGCTATATTAGTCCCGGTGCGATGGCCGACTGATCAAGTGCTAAACTAGTCCTGGTGCGATGGCCGACTGATCGAGTGCTATACTAGTCCTGGTGCGATGGCCGACTGATCAAGGGCTAATCTAGTACCGGTGCGATGGCCTACTGATCAAGTGCTAAAGTAGTCCTGGTGTGATGGCCGACTGATCAAGTTCTAAACTAGTCCTGGAGCGATGGCCGACTGATCAAGTCCTAAACTAGTCCTGGTGCGATGGCCGACTGATCAAGTTCTAAACTAGTCCTGGTGCGATGGCCTACTGATCAAGTGCTATACTAGTCCTGGTGCGATGGCCGACTGATCAAGTGCTAAAGTAGGCCTGGTGTGATGGCCGACTGATCAAGTGCTATACTCTGCACGGCCGACTGATCACGTACTATACTGGGCATGGTGAGATGGCCAACTGATCAAGTGCTATACTGGGCTTGGTGCAATGGGAGACTGATCAAGCGCTATACTAGTTTTGGTGCGATGGCAGACTGATCAAGTGCTCTATTAGTCCTGGTGCGATGGCCGACTGATCAAGTGCTATACTCGGCATGGCCGACTGATCACGTGCTATACAGGGCATGGTGAGATGGCCAACTGATCAAGTGCTATGCTGGGCATGGTGCAATGGGTGACTAATCAAGCGCTATGCTAGTTATGGTGCGATGGCAGACTGATCAAGTGCTCTACTAGTCCTGGTGCGATGACCGACTGATCAAGGGCTAAACTAATCCTGGTGCGATGGCAGACTGATCAAGTTCTATACTAGTCCTGGTGCGATGGCCGACTGATCAAGGGCTACACTAGTCCTGGTGCGATGGCCGACTGATCTAAAGGGCTGGTAAACTAGTAAAACCTGGTGCGATGGCCTACTGATCAAGTGCTAAACTAGTGTGGTGCGGGATGGCAGGACTGATCAAGTGGTAAAGTAGTCTGTCGATGCTGACTGATCAAGTGCTAAAGTAGTCCTGGTGTGATGGCTGACTGATCAAGTGCTATACTTGGCACGGCCGACTGATCACGTGCTATACTGGGCATGGTGAGATGGCCAACTGATCAAGGGCTATACTGGGCATGGTGCAATGGGCGACTGATCAAGCGCTATACTAGTTTTGGTGCGATGGCAGACTGATCAAGTGCTCTATTAGTCCTGGTGCGATGGCAGACTGATCAAGTGCTATACTCGGCATGGCCGAATGATCACGTGCTATACTGGGCATGGTGAGATGGCCAACTGATCAAGTGCTATACTGGGCATGGTGCAATGGGTGACTAATCAAGCGCTATACTAGTTATGGTGCGATGGCAGACTGATCAAGTGCTCTACTAGTCCTGGTGCGATGACCGACTGATCAAGGGCTAAACTAGTCCTGGTGCGATGGCAGACTGATCAAGTTCTATACTAGTCCTGGTGCGATGGCCGACTGATCAAAGGCTACACTAGTCCTGGTGCGATGGCCGACTGATCAAGGGCTAAACTAGTACTGGTGCCATGGCCTACTGATCAAGTGCTAAACTAGTCCTGGTGCGATGGCCGACTGATCAAGTGCTAAAGTAGTCCTGGTGTGATGGCTGACTGTTCAAGTGCTATACTCGGCACGGCCGACTGATCACGTGCTATACTTGGCATGGTGAGATGGCCAACTGATCAAGTGCTATACTGGGCATGGTGCAATGGGCGACTAATCAAGCGCTATGCTAGTTATGGTGCGATGGCAGACTGATCAAGTGCTCTACTAGTCCTGGTGCGATGACCGATTGATCAAGGGCTAATCTAGTCCTGGTGCGATGGCAGACTGATCAAGTTATAAACTAGTCCTGGTGCGATGGCCGACTGATCAAGGGCTACACTAGTCCTTGTGTGATGGCCGACTGATCAAGGGCTAAACTAGTCCTGGTGCGATGGCCGACTGATCAAGGGCTAAACTAGTCCAGGAGCGATGGCCGACTGATCAAGTTATATACTAGTCATGGTGAGATGGCCGACTGATCAAGTGCTAATCTAGTCCTGGTGCGATGGCCGACTGATCAAGTTATAAACTAGTCCTGGCGCAATGGCCGACTGATCAAGTTCTAAACTAGTCCTGGAGCGATGGCCGACTTATCAAGTTCTAAACTAGTCCTGGTGCGATGGCCGACTGATCAAGTGCTATACTAATCCTGGTGCGATGGCCGACTGATCAAGTTCTAAACTAGTCCTGGTGCGATGGCCGACTGATCAAGTGCTATACTAGTCCTGGTGAGATGGTCGACTGATCAAGTTCTAAACTAGTCCTGGTTCGATGGCCGACTGATCAAGTTCTAAACTAGTCCTGGAGCGATGGCCGACTGATCAAGTGCCAAACTAGTCCTAGTGCGATGGCCGACTGATCAAGTTCTAAACTTGTCCCGGTGCGATGGCCTACTGATCAAGTGCTAAACTAGTCCTGGTGCGAAGGCCGACTGATCAAAACGCATGCCATGATAACTATATGGCCATGGCCTGCATGTCGTGCCCGCCGAGCCATTTGATAGTACAAACAATTTTTTTATTGCAACAAAGCTTTAGCTCGTTTACGCAAAAACATGCCGCACCCGCCGAGACCTTGATCGTATACCCAAAAACTTTAACTAAAAAAACACTTTAACCAAAAACTTTATCCCGAATACACACCAATGTGCCGACTATATCGCTTTGTCTGCAAGCGGGCCCAACACAAACTTTAAGGGAAATTTCAAAGTAATTTGACCGTGACATTGGGCACATATAAATAATAATGAAAATGTGGGTGACAAATACACAGTATGTGAAGTTACGAGTGAATTGGTGAAGCTGTTTCAGAGATATAGTGTTCTTAAAGGTACATGCCCACTCAGTAGGCACAAAATGTTCTTTATATCAGAGACATCATCTGAGACATTTTCGGGCAAAATAAACATTAATTCACCATTAATACACATATTTATTGGCATTATTATACATTTTATATAAGACGTAAATTTCCACACTGCTATCAGGGGCGGTAACCGTGTTTCCTTAAAATGTTACCAAGACATTACTATTTATTTTTTGATGTGCAGTGATCATTCTTTATAATCTGTTGAAAACATTATTTTTTCAGGGGATCACATTTAATTAGTATAAGTAATTAAACAATATCATGCCCCATTTGCCTATGAAAATAGCCTGATATCACCGCGTGTTACTATCAATGAAATAAACATTACTAAATGATTATATCCATATAACGGGCACTCGTAATGTTTAGAACTGGTGGAATAGTGACAAAATTATACACTTATTTAATTCCTACAAATAACTAAGAATACACATAATTTTAAGTGTTGTGCCTACTGAGTGGGTATCTACCTTTAATTAGCATAAATAATTAAAAAATATCATGCCTCATTTGAATATGAAAATAACTTGATACCACCGGTAGTCATTATCAGTAAAATAAATATTACTAAAAGATTATATATGGATAGCGGGCACACGTAATTTTTAGAACTGGTGGAATAGTGACACAATTATACACTTATTTAATTGCTATAAAGTTTGCGCCTACTGAGTGGGCATGTACCTTTAAAAACTTTAACCTTAAATAAAAAAAAAATTAACCGGACGCACGAAGTGACGTACATATGGCTGTACGTACGTATGTAGGCCAATGTGACAACTATGTCGCACTGTCCACATGCAGACATGTCAAAAACTTTGAGGTAAATTTCAAAGTAATTTGACCTCGATATTGGGCACAGGGGTTGCAGGGGTTGAGCATAGAATGAAAGTATGGATGATGATAAACACACATGTGAAGTTTCGAGTGAATCGGCGAAGCTGTTTCTCAGATATAGTGTTCTTAAAAACTTTAACCTACGGTAAATAAAAACCAGATGGCCATGGCCCGCATGTCGAGCCCACCAAGGCATTTGATGGTCGCGGAGTATATTTATTTGAAGTTTTAATTAAGGTATGTTAAAGCTTTAACGCAAATTTGAAAGTCATTTGACCTTGATATTGTGCATGTGGGTCGCATGCGTCGGCTATAATATGAAAATATGGATGATAATAAAGAATTATCTGAAGTTTGAAGCAAATCTGAGTAAGTGTTGTGGAGATATAAGGTATGCAAAAACTTTAACACAAATTTCAAAGTCATTTGACCTTGACCTTGGGGCACAGGGGCTGCATGAGTGGGACACAGACTGAATATATGGATGATGACTAATAAGCATTTGATGTTTCAAGTCAATGTGACTTAGGATATGGTATTTAAAAACATACACCGATTTCGGACGGACTGACGCACGGACTGACGCACGGACGTCATTGTGATCACCAAGTCTCGCTTTCCGCAAGCAGGCTCGGCAAAAAAACTACGGATAGACGTCAATGCGCAGACTATATCGCACTGTCCGCAGGCGGTTGCGACACAAATTGTCCAACCCCTTTTTAAAAATGCTCTTTATGGGAATTAAATAAGTGTATAATTGTCACTATTCCACTAGTTATAAACATTACGAGTGCCCGCTATACAGATATAATCATTTGGTAATATTTATTTTACTGATAGTAACGCGCGGTGGTATCGGTATTTTCATGTGCAAATGGGGCATGATATTTTATAATCATTTATAGTGATTAAATGCATCAACTGAAAACAAAATTGACAGATTATAAAGTATGACTATTGCACATCAAAAAATAAATACAGAGAATAAATAGTAATGTCAGTTAACATTTTAAGGAAACACGGTTATCGTCCCTGATATCAATTTGGAAATTTTCTTCTGATATAAAATGTATAATAATGCCAAGCACCACGTGGGTAAAGGTAAATTATTGTTTATCTGGCCAGAAAATGTCTCCGATGATGTCTCATAAAGAACATGTTGTGCCTACTGAGTGGGCATGCACCTTTAACGCTAGCTCCGCACTGTCCCGTGAGACCTATGCATGTGTTAACTTTCATAAAACATATTGCAAAGGGTGTTCTCGTTATGCTCCGGACAAATCAGTGCGCGAAAAAACAAACGGAGATAACTAAACTAGAAAATGTTTTCCTACACGGATACCCCACATATCGCTTTGATAGTAAATAAGGCAAGATTCCAGTGTCCAAAAGGGAGAGATAATCCATGAAACGGGGTTCGAATCAAAAATCGAAATAAACTTTCCGCATCTACTCATCATAAGGAAGCTAAATATCAAATTTCAGTGCTGTAGCTATCACAAAAGTTTTACGAGTTACAAGGCAACATTTTCAAATTCTAATTCAAAAAGGGGGAGATAATCCATGACTCGGGGGTCGAATGAAAATAAACTTTGAAAAACTACTCATCATAAGGAAGCTACATACCAAGTTGCAGGTGTGTAGCTATTAGGGTTTAAAAGTTGTACGAACTACAAGCCAAAATTGGAAAATTCTAACTTGAAAAGGGGGAGATAATCCATGACCATGGGGTCGAATCAAACATACATGTACCAAGTTTCAGGTCTGTAGCTATTACGGTTTGAAAGAAAGCATTACGAGTTACTAGTTTGGCGACGGACGGAAGAACGGACAAGGGTAACACTAAATGCCCCCTTCACTATCGTGGTGGTGCATAACAATTAGTGAGGCAAAAGTTGTCATATACGAGTAACTTACCTTAATTCACCAGTTACACATCAGACGATGAATGAACTTTAATTCTGGTGTAGAATATTAAAGTTATTCATTATGTTCAATAGTGCTGCTTTGACATGACGTGAAATTAAAACATGCATGACATGATCTGGAAGAATAACCCATACCAAGCACGCATATTCAGAATCACGTCTGTCGGTTCTTATCCAGCTCCGATTTCTGTCACCTGTCCACAAAATCCAGAATCCAACATTGTCGCAAATTTAATTCTCTATGTTGGTGTACGTTAGAACAAAATGTCACTTAGAGTAGTATATAAGAGTCACAATGATACCACAGCATGATGGTATCATTTGTGACTCTTATATACTACTACCGCGAGACCATATATTTATGACATGAGAAGATACACCCTATTAGAGATAAAAATCCCTATGTTATACTCAGTATATATATACAACAATCTGTCATACTTTTATTACGAATAAAATAACAACTGACACCCTATTAAAGATAAGAAATCCATAAGTTATACTCAGTATTTTACACCAATCTGTCACAAATATAAACTGACACCCTATTAAAGACAAGTTATCCATAAGTTATACTAAGTATATTACAACAATCTGTCATACTTTTATTACGAATAAAATATAAACTGACACCCCATTAAAGATAAGAAATCCATAAGTTATACTCAGTATTTTACACCAATCTGTCACAAATATAAACTGACACCCTATTAAAGACAAGTTATCCATAAGTTATACTAAGTATATTACAACAATCTGTCATACATTTATTACGAATAAAATATAAACTTACACCCTATTGAAGATAAAAATCTATTGGTTATACTCAGTATAATGCCTACCATAAAGCAAATGAGAGAGCAAGCTAAGAGTTGGGGAATTTCCCTAAGAGGTTTGAGAGTCAAGAAAGATATAGCAGATAGGATAAGTGACGCGCGAGCCGTCGTCTACGAGGAGAGGCTGCGACGTGCGGTTTCGACCGGACGACTGCCCGCCCACCCCGAAAAACGCTCCGAGAAATTGGAGAACGAGACGACGGCCAGTCTGCGCGCCACCGCTTACGCGCAGCGTGTAAAAGAAGATCCCACCGCACGTAGAAAACCCCTATACAAGGCGTACTACAATAAGATTTATCAAGGGTTGGTGGGGAGACCTCCCAAGAAGAGGAGAGATATCGCCAGAGCTTTGGTGGAGGAGGGTCCCAGGATTCTCGCCGAAGAAGCTGAAGTTAGGGAAACTGTTGATAGGGGTAGGAGGAAGATAGTATGGACTTTCGAGAGGGGGGTAGACGGGGAGATCGCTAATCGCATAATGAATAAAATTCGCCCAGAGATGACCACGGCATGTTATCTCAGGTATTCGTGCTCGTATCGTATTACGAACATAGAGACCGACGCTATTATGATCTATCACAAACAATCAAAGGGCAGTCCGTGGATAAACGAGATCGCCAAAGCCGAGAGTTGGATATCCGATAGAGAGAAAGGTCGAATGGACATCGACAAAGTCGATAGACCAAACACAAAATGGACCTTCGTTCGTTGGATATCGGTCGAGGTGAAGATGATCATCGACGCGCAACAACTTCTGATGGGAGCGGGAAAACTCCCCGACTGGTTAAGACAGAAAAAGGGAATGTATTCCGTCGACACGTACGACGACTACTTGTGTCTGTTTAGGTACATAGCCATCCAACGTGGAGGGAGACCAGACCGCTGTTGTGAGAAGGCACGAGCTCTGGCTCGCGAATATCTCGGGCATGATAACGGACCGGGTAGCCAGGGAATTCCCCTGGACGATATTAAGAAGGTCGAAGAGCATTTCAAGCTGGGTATTTGCGTTTACGAGCCCACCGCCGATGGAGTGTGGTACCTCGTGAAGGTTCCGGCAAATTACGACGTGGTTGGGCGGAAGACAATGACGATAGGAATGTTTGGAGGTCACTCGTTCCTCATAACGAATCTTCGCAAGATGACGAACGAGTACGGGTGCACCGGATGTCAACAACGGTTCACAAAGTCGTGTAACATGCACAGGCACGCAACCACCTGCATGGGTGGGAAGACCGTGGTGACATGTCCAGGCAAGAGGGTAGAGAGACCGCAGTCGGCCTACGAGAAGGCGTTCTATCCTAAGGGGTCAGCGAGTGTGAGGTCGATTCAATGGTTGAGCAGAGAAGAAGAGAGGGTGGGAAAGCACATACATCACGCCGACTGCGGTCACGGTGGTGAGAGGTGGGTGGCCGGTGATCCGGTCGATGGTTATTGTCACGAGACCGAGACCGTGTTTCAGTTTCACGGATGCTACTGGCACGGGTGTCCGAGGCATTGCATGAGAGGTAACGCGAGATCGCTGTACAAGAGGACGAAAATTCAAGACGCCAAGATAAGGAAGGCGGGTTACGAGCTGGTGGTGATGTGGGAGTGCGAGTGGTTGAATGAGGGGAATACCTACTATCCACAATCGCCACGCGAGGAGGAGACGACTCTGTACCCTCACCAGATAGTCTACGACTTCGAGGCATATCTCGTTCCTATATCGGTGTCGTTGGGGGATACGATGCATGAAGGGATCACACACATATGCGAACGAGATCCCGACACGCTAGTCGAGAAGTTCGTGACCGAGCTGCAGATGAGAGGCAATGCAATCAGGGAGGGGGTTAGGAAGAAGTATCTGCCGGCCGACATAGATATGTTATGGAAGTCTCAGCAAGCAAAGATTATCTCTTGGATTGACCAAGTCCCGGTGGTGGGGTTCAACTGTAGCAGGTACGACCTGAACCTCATCAAGCAGTACTTTGTAGAGAAGTTGGCGGCCACCGTGAATAAGGTGATGGTCGGAAAGAGAGCCAGCACGACGATGTTTCTGCTTACCCCGGAGTTTAGATTTCTCGACATCATCCAGTATCTGGGACCCGGTACCACGTACGACCGGTGGGTTAAGGCGTACGACTGTAAAACGGTAAAGTCACACTTTCCGTACGAGTGGTTCGATAGCGCGGACAAGCTCGACCATCCGGGGCTGCCAGACTATCCCGAGTGGTACTCGAAGTTGAAGGGTGAGTTCCTTCTGTCGTTGTCCGAGTGGAAAGAGTGTAAGAAGGTATTTCGAGAAAAGGGGATGAAGACGTTCAAGGAATGGTTGCAACACTACAACGACTTGGATGTAGGACCGTTCCTGGAGGCTCTGACTAAAATGACGGAGTTCTACAGGGGAAGAGGCGTGGACATACTCAAGGATGCTGTGTCTCTGCCTGGTGTTTCCCTTCAGTACCTACTCCGCGGGTCGATCGATGGGAAGGCGGACACGCCCGAGTTGTGGTCGCCGAAGTCTGAAACTTACGAGATGATGAAGCAGGGATTGGTCGGTGGTCCGTCCATAGTATTCTCCAGATACACCGAGGCTGGAAGGTCAACGATCAGGGGTCAGGTGGGGAGTCGGGAGGAGAAGATGTGCAAGGCGGTGCTGGGGTACGATGCCAATGCTCTATACCTATCTACTCTGTCGAAGGACATGCCGTGCGGGGAGGAGCAGATATGGACGTGTGACGACCCGGAAAGACAGTCGTATATAGACTGTTTCGTGAGGGAGATCAGAAATGAAAAGTGGTTCGGATTTGCGGAGTTGGATATAGAGGTCCCGGAAACGTTGAGAGACAAGTTCTCGGAAATGTCACCGCTGTTCGTTAATCGAGAAGTCGATGAGAACGAGGTTCCACAGCACATGAAGGACTACCTGGCCGGGACCGGGAGGAAAAGAGTCGAAGGACAGAGAAAGCTCGTGGGGGCAATGTCCGCCAAGAAGATGATCATATACTCCCCGCTGCTAAAGTGGTATCTGGAGCACGGTCTGATCGTCAAGGCGGTGCATAGGGTGATAGACTACACGCCCGGCAAACCGTTTCAATGGTTCGTTAAAGAGGTCACCGCTGCTAGACGGACGGGGGACGTCGACAAGAGCAAGGCGGTGTTGGCGGTGATATTCAAACTGGTTGGCAACGCGTGTTGTGGCAAGCTGATAGAGGCACAAGAGAGACACCTGAACACCACTTATACGAAGGATGAGAAGACTGTCGACCGGGCACTGAGGTCGGCGTGGTTCGAAGCCATGGAGGAGATTGGAGAGGCTTACGAGATATCGAGCAGGAAGACTCGAGTGGTGATAAACAGACCGTTTCAGTGTGGCATAGCGGTCTACCAGTTGGCCAAGCTCCGGATGCTGGAGTTCTACTACGACTTCTTGGACAAGTACGTGGATCGCGGAGATTTCGAACTTATACAGATGGACACTGACAGCATGTACTTCGCGGTGTCGGAGAAGATGCTGGCGAAGGTGGTGAGGAAGAAGATGAAGAGAAAGTTCAACAAGGAGAAGGCCGAGTGGTTGGCGTGGGATAAATGGAGCGAAAGAGAACCCGGACTGTTCAAGCTGGAATTCGAGGGGGGATAGAGCCATCGCGCTGTGCAGCAAGTGTAAATACGTGACCGGTAACGAACAAACTAAGCACTCGGCCAAGGGGATGTCGAGGATATCTAACGATCTGACTTGGTGGAGGTACAAGAGCACTCTCGAAGGGAGAAGGGACATGGCGGAGAACAGGGGATTCCGAATGGTTGACGATGTGATGAAGACGTACAATCAGAAGAAGTTTGGGCTGTCGGCGTACTACGATAAGAGGAGAGTGATGGAAGACGGGGTACACACCGAGCCTATAGATAGGTAAAAGAAAAGAGAATTCTGAAAAAAGGGGAGAATACTAAAGACACTGACGAGAGTCTGACCGACTATGACGACGGATGGTCCGGGGTAGCTGGGTGTCAGAAGGCACCGCGAACAAACCCGCGCGATGGACCACTGTCGATGTAGTAGAGCACGGGCTCATCGGGTTTGGTAATAGATCGATCCAGATGATATACATTGAGAGACGACACGGGATCAGTCGCGCGGCGGCGACCACCTTCGAGCTCTCCCGGTTGATAGAGGTACCGGACGGCAACATCCGATGGACGCCGTTTCTCCGCTAAACAAACGGGTTGCCCGCGCGAGACGGCAGATGGCTTGTGCGTCACCTTTTTTGCCTTCATGGCATCTACGGGCTTCTTACCGATCAATCTGGTCACCTCGCCGTTCAGTGCAGAGACCACGGCGGGCAGCCTGGTCACCCACTCGGTCGATCGCGTATGAGGGTCTACAAGCTATTTGGCATATTGGTGCGGCTGGTTGTCTCGAAAGGTATTTCCGCAGCGGGAAGGCACACAGGGTGCCCACAACTGCCAGACCACCACCAAGAACCCACGGGTTGATCCAGGTAGGAGCTACAATCTCCGACAGTTCCTGCGGAGATTGAACCGCAGCTGTCTTAAGATGTTTTGCTGTTGTGCAATCGGAGATTGCTGCCCCTCCTGAGCTGGTGCGGTTGGAGCTGGAACAAATAACGACTGTTTGGCCTCTCGAAGCTCGGCGAGTATTTTATCTTGTTTAGCTTTTCGGGTGGCAGCCGCTACCCGCCCAGCTGCCTGTCTTTTTGCGTTTTTGTGTCGTGCAATCGGACACATGCTGCTCCTGAGCTGGAGCGGAGTTGGAAGTGCTGCAATCGGGGATTTCTGTTCCGTCACTCTCGCAGGTGCATCTTGTGTCATAATTTTCTGAGCTTATAGTTCCTGGCTATATATGTCCAAATTGACAGTGCTTAGCCGTGGTCAACGCGGTTGTCAGCGGAGCTAAGTACATTCCAAACTTGTTATAAATTGTGATAAATTGAGCAGCAGGCTGTTCTAAGAGTGTGTCCTACAAAAGGGTCAGTCTCTAGATCGCGAATCAACGCCGCGGTGTTTGGTATAGGGAGAAGTATACTAACAGCGGTAGCGTACAAATGAATAGCCGCCGATCCAAGAATTTTCGTCATCTCCGCACCAAACCTGGATTCGTATCGCGCATACATTTTATCGATCTCCGCATCTGACATCTTGTCCACCTGACAAACTGAGAGAAGCCTACCGAAATACTACTCCGATTGTCCCCCAGCAACCAGCGCAGCTAGCCGCTCGCGTCGCGTCGTGTTTTCATTTTTCACATAGGCATAGCTTTTCCGTCGGCGTCGGCAACGGCGGCGTCGGCGGCGACGTCAACATTTCACGTTAAGTTTTTGCGTTTAGCTCAGTTTCCAGAAAACTATAACTCCTACGACCTCTATACTTGGTATACATCAACACTGTGATGTAATCATCTCACACAGTGGGAGCCCATTGACATTGACCTAGTTTTCATGGTTTATTGACCTACTTTTCACATGCATTCAACTTTAAGTTTTTGCGTTTAGCTCCGTTTCTAAAACTTAACGCTCAGGTTAATTCATTGTAACTTCTGTTTACCTCTATGAAATGCTTTAATATTTCATACATGAATTTGTAACAACATCTCGCATCATTCTACATAAATCCCATGGTGGCCGCTAACCCCAAAGGTCAAGGTCACTGACTTAGACATTTCCGTGTTTGGAAAAGTTAACGCTCGGTTTAATGTATTACAACTTCTGTTTCCCTTGATGGAATGCTTCGGTATACATCAACACTGTGGTGTAACCATCTCACACACAGGGAGCCCATGTGACATTGACCTATTTTTCATGGTTCAATGACCTACTTTTCACATGCATTCAACGTTAAGTTTTTGTGTTTAGCTCTGTTTCTAAAACTTAACTCTCAGGTTAATTCATTGTAACTTCTGTTTCCCTCAATGGAATGCTTTAGTATTTCAAACATGCATTTGTAACAACATCCCACATCATTCTACTGAAAGCCCATGGTGCCCGCTAACCCCAAAGGTCAAGGTCGCTGACTTAGAAATTTCCGTGTTTGGAAAAGTTAATGGCCAGTTTATGCTTTAATATTTCATACATGCATTTGTAACAACATCCCGCATCATTCTACAGAAAGCCCATGGTGCCCGCTAACCCTAAAGGTCAAGGTCGCTGACTTAGAAATTTCCGTGTTTGAAAAAGTTAACGCTCAGTTTATGCTTTGATATTCCATACATGCATTTGTAACAACATCCCGCATCATGCTACAGAAAGCCCATGATGCCCGCTAACGCCAAAGGTCAAAGTCACTGACTTAGAGAAATGTTCGTGTTTGGAAAAGTTAGCACTCTGTTTATGCTTTAATATTCCATACATGCATTTGTAATAACATCCCGCATCATTGTACAGAAAACCCATGGTTCCCGCTAACCCCAAAGGTCAAGGTCACTGAATTATAAATTTCCGTGTTTGGAAAAGTTAACGCTCGTTTTATGCTTTAATATTCCATACATGCATGTGTAACAACATCCCGCATCATTCTACAGAAATCCCATGGTGCCCGCAAACCCCAAATGTCAAGGTCGCTGACTTAGAAAGGTCCGTGTTTGGAAAAGTTAACGCTCCGTTTTAGCGCTCAGTTTATGCTTTACTGTGTCATACATGCATTTGTAACAACATCCCGCATCATTCTACAGAAAGCCCATGGTGCCCGCTAACCCCAAAGGTCAAGGTCACTGAATTAGAAATTTCCGTGTTTGGAAAAGTTAACGCTCAGTTTATGCTTTGATATTCCATACATGCATTTGTAACAACATCCCGCATCATTCTACAGAAAGCCCATGTTTCTCACTAACCCCAAGGTTATTACAAGCTCCTTATGTACTATCAAACTGCACTAGGCGGGAAATTTTGCTCCGCGGAGCTCTTGTCTTTCAGGAAAGATACCGTATCGGCAGTCGTGCCGACAGTCGTGTTGGCAGTCGTGTCGGCAGTCGTTCCTACAGGTCCAGTCGTGTCGGCAGTTGGGGGCAGTCAATACGACTGTTTCTTCCATTAGCTGATCGAAAAGTTCGTCGCAGTTCATGATGTTTATTCCAACAGTGTTGTGTGTGCTATCCTCAGTAGTATCATAAGTTTAACATCAAACTGTTTCAAAAACATAATTTCTATGAAATAAATTAAATTACAATCATCAAACAGTTTCAAAAACAACTTGAAATTAGACAGTCTGTAATACCAACTTATTGCGAGCAATTACGAGTAATTACGAATAATGTTTTTAAATAACGAGTAAAAATTCAGTAATAATTCAGTAAGCAGCAACTTGTTGTTGGTAATATTCGGTAATGAGCAACTTGTTGCGAGTAATGAGCAACTTGTTGCGAGTAATGAGCAACTTGTTGCGAGTAATCAGAAACTTGTTGCGAGTAATCACTTGTTGCGAGTAATTCAGCAACTTGTTGTGGGTTATTTGATGCATTTATTTAAAAAATAACTTCATAATCGTTGGGTTGATCAGTCTTTAGCATAAGCTTGGCGTGTTTTAGTTTCCGAAAGCATCTGTCGAACCTCCAGGCGCTCCTCGCGCGTTGGGATAACGTCGTTCTCTCGAAGACAGTCATCGAATGAGTATCGGTCCTTGCAGTGAAAGATGGCGACCCATTTCGTTTGCTCGCGCAGATCCTTGAGGACGGCATTGTACTTCTGAGTGGAGATCCATACGCTTTGCCCCACATGCCGGCCCGAAAATGCGAGCTCGGAGAGCATGTCCTTCTTTTTGGTCATCGCCGCCTTGGCCGAGCAGTCGTCAATCACGTATAGGGTAGACTCACCCTGGAAGATTTGGTATAAACCACGCAGCCAATCGTGAAGCCTATCACCGGGGTCAATAATGTAAACCTCAGGGTCGGTCCATATCCACGGGCGCCGCTGATAAGTCTCGTTGTGCCGCACAGTGGGACACAGTATCACAATGTGTAGAGTACTGAGACGTATAGGGCATCTGCGATGTTTATTTGTGCGTCTGTGATTATATATAAGTACACGTTCAATGGCCCTGCTCCATCCGCCTCTTTAGTTATCTGGATTGTCACACCCTCGCTAGCGTTCTCAACTTGGCGTCCACTACCGTGCATTTTGGTCGTCGTCGCAAGCTCGCATGTCTAGCCATAACGCGTATTTGGTAGTCAGGAACTGCGCGAGGGAGACGTCCAAGAGCTGCAGGTCTTTGGCAACCGCGGGAGCGCTTAGAGCTGGCAGCAAACTGATTTCTGGCTGCGTGCCACTGCTGGTGCGTGCGAAAGCCCTGGCTGTAGAGTTAATTGGGGACTTCCTCGATCGTCACCTCTACCATTGTGATTTTGGGGTTATATAATTTGTCAGTTTCTCTAACCCCCAGCTCGAACCGACCCTCCTCGAACAGCATCAGTATACATTTCATCGAGCGGGCGGGTACGTTGACATTAATATTCCACAATGTGTCACTTTTGTCTTTCGTCATCTTGCGGTGGCGAAGAACTCGGTCGTAAAGTATGGCAACGCGCCCGGCGTACTGGGTTCTGATCAATCGCGCGAGTTCGGGCATCGTGACCATGTCGTACTCCAGCGAAACATTGTCGATCGTATACGTCGATGCCATGTCAGTGGCTATAACTCGGCCGTAGTCGTTGAACGTTAGTTCGTATTCGAGGCGGTCCGCCAAAGCACTCTGATAGTAGGGCATGTGACTCTCCAGCAACTCAAAGTCGAGCGGGATGTAGAAGCGGTTGCCGTAAGCAGCCGCGATCGCGTTGTCGCTCGCGTTGTTATCTACCTGGTTGCCAGTCCCGATTCTAAGTCTGGTTACGTTCTTATTTGTGCTGGTGTCAATACCCTGATATACCGTGTTTTCGCGCTCTTGTGCCGTCTTCCACAGGTCCTGGTAACAATGGTAGACGTCGCTGTCGTCGATCGACATCACCTCATTACCAGAAATCTTTATCATGGTCTTCTTGACGATGGCGCGACCCAGGTTCTGAACGACGGTTCGGTCGACGTCTGTCGACGTCAGCGAAATAGTGAAAGCGAGGAGAACAGTACCCGGCACAATGACGTCGCTAGCTCCGAGGTTGGGGAAGCGGGCCAAGAGCTGCTGGATCTGGTCGATCGTCGATGGGTTGTTCGTAATAACGACGCTCTGTCTCACGCCTTTCGCCCCAAGGGGCTCCCGCAGTCTGCGGTATGGATTGAGTTTGCGGCCGTATTGACTCGAAGACATATTTAGTAACTCTATTAAACCCGTATGTTAACGATGGCTGGTTACGATATTGGTATGGACGAATTCGGCCGAGACGATTACCTCGATGATGATTACCTCGATGATGATGACCTCGATGATTTACTCGATGATGATGTCATCGATGACGATAACGAAACGCCCTTCATAGAGACTCCAGCCGGCGAGGAAATAGGTGGCGCTACCAACACCATTAGTCTAAGCCAGGAATTAGTCAAGTCAGCTGTAGACGACTACTGGTCTCGCTCTCTCTCCGGTCGCTCGGCCACGGAATGCCGCGCAATGGAGTTGGATGGTGATGAGTATGCCTCGTCGAACCACCGCAACTGGTCTGTCTGGTCGCTCAGTTTGGCAGAAACAGGTATGGTCCCATCTGTCGGCCGCGACTACACCAAGTTCGAATAGGATCTGCGTGGTAGGTTGCGGCTAAAAGCATCAAATGTCCCAATCATTAACGTGAGGACCGGAAAACCCCTAGCGCTGACCACCGTTGTCGGAAGTCGGGGCGGTGGCCAAATCACAAGGAGCGAACTAGGTTTCCCAGATTGGAAGCGTGGTAAACGAATTATGCAGGCCCGCGTTGTAGATGCCCTACAGTCTACCGACGAAACGATGGCGAAGACTGTCGCCGGGATAGAAACTGTTGAACTCAGCGAGCTCCCTCGTGTAGCCACCGACGCTATTCGCACACTGGAGATCAGCGAAAGTGAGATAGACGGAATACTCAGCACGATGGATGACCCACCGTTACCTCTTCGCGAACTCCGGGGACTCGATAGGATGCTGAGGATGGCCCAGACGAATGTGCGAATGGAGTCGTTGAGGCGGGTAACCCCAGCCCTGGTGAACCCCTCCCCCCTATCCAAAAGGAAAGTCCCCCAGCCGATCTCGACGTGTTCGCTCTGTTCTATGTAGTCGACGCGACGTATGACAGATGGAAGGTATTTACAGCCGGCGAAATTAGTCCAATGGTGGATCTGAAGACGCGCCGAATGTCATGGTGTTTGAATCGAAACTTCCCCCATTGCGGGTTACGATATTTTTGTTTAGAAATATATCACCTAACCCACCATTTTTAGTAACTGTTTTCTGTTTCCAGTCGGTATTTTTAGAAATCTGAAATTCGTCACATATTCTTCCGTAGGCTTTGTGGTCGTACGCGTTGTATAGAGGGTTCCACTTATCCTCTTGGGGTAGTTGCGCTTTCATCTATTGTATGATTCTCCTGATCGTGTAGTAGACGTGAAAAGTATAAGCACTTTCACTGAAAGCGCTCTCATTATGCTCCATGTGGTTTATGGAAGAGACACCACACTCGGTTGTGGTCGTGTTACCGTGTGCCGCAGTCACCTCTCATATATATATCTCCTCGATACTTTGGTGCATATGGTTAAACCAATACACAAAAAAATACACCGGCGGTTTGTGAACAGGTAATGTTTATCTCCAGGTTTATGTTTCATAACTGTCTTGGTGGTTGTGTGTGTAATAAGGAGCGTTCCTATCCGACCGCCGTTAAACTGTGCCATAAATCAGCCGAATGCCGATATAAGGAGCGGTGGTGTAGTGACAATGCCCGACAAATAACAAGGGCAAAATAGTCTTACGGGACTTATCAAAAACTACACATCAGATCGGGTCTATCTTTCTATCTGACTTCCTGATTTGAATTATTACTGAACGATAATACTTGCGGCGAGCACGTAATTCCTTTTTAACCAGTCGATGAGTAGCGCGAGTGCCACCGCACGGTGGACATAGCAGTGACTCGGATCTTGTCCCTACCCCACAATGCCGACATGGACGAGGCGAAACGGACCCTCTTCGCATCCATACCCGGTGATGCTTGCAATACTCGTAAATACCGGTACGATAACATCTCTCGTGACTACCTGTCTTCAACCACGCACAATTAACTAGAACCATTGTGTGGTTACATACACTGAGTATAACCAATGGATTCTTATCTCTAATAGGGTGTCATCTCGTATCATTGATAACTTCTCATCCAGTCGAAGAAGTATATGGTCTCGCGTTCCTATCCGACCGCCACTTGTCTATATCGGGCACACCCACAAAGAAAAGGGCTGGTCATGTCTGACTGGACCACCTTTTTATTATTTGTAGCAGCCGACAATGTTTCAATTACACGGTTATGACCATGTGTGTATTTATAGCCGAGTGTATTTTGCCTTATCGATATTGCACAACACTAGGTAGTGTTTATCTTCAGGTTTATATTTCATAACAGCCTTCGTGGTTGTGTGGGCGAAGGCGTCACTCTATGGAGAATGAGATGCCTTGTCGATGAACCTATGTAACCTGCCAAATAGGGGATAGTTCCTGGTTATGCTGCATATTAATTATTTCCTAGTTACTTGTCCATTGTCACCTGCTAAATAGTAGCTGTCAGATATTGGCTGCTGCCTGGTTATGCTCCAAATGTGCAAGATATGTGTCACCGGCCAGCTAGTGGCTACTGACTAAATATGCTCCATACGTGTCAGATGTGTGTCCATTGTCACCTGCCATATAGGATCTAATGTCTGGTTACGTTTTTCGTGCATATTCACATTTTAGAGAAGGGAATTTACATGTGATATTTGCGACAGGCCCATGTAAGTTTGCATGGCACGACGCATGCGCAAACTCAGAGGAGAACTGTCATATATTCGCGGTGCTTGTCCAAAGTGATTTCCAGACAAGTTCATTTCCACACAAGTTTACTCTGACGCGACACATGCGTATGCTCACAATATTCTCCTGTGAGTATAGGTATGTGTCGTGTTAACTTGTATGGAAATGCCTGGTACAAACACCACACATGTATGGCAGTTCTCCTATGAGTATAGGTATGTGTCGCGTTAACTTGTATGGAAATGCCTGGTAGAAACATCCAACATGTATGGCAGTTCTCCTGTGAGTATATGTACCGGTATGTGTCGCGTTAACTTTTATGGTATGAGTCGTGTTAAAAGTAAACCTGTCTGGTAATGCCTGGTACAAAAACCACACATCTATGGCAGTTTTCCTGTGAGTATATGTATGAGTCGTGTTAAAGTACACCTGTCTGGCAATACCTGGTACAAACACCACACATGTATGGCAATTCTCCTGTGAGTATAGGTATGAGTCGACAATCAAAATGTACTTTGCACATGTACACACCATAATGATGTTACATATGTAGTATAACAGCTGCAGCTATTATACTTTAAAAGTGTTCAGATTTTCTAGGAAAGAATGAACGGACGGACGTACTGACGGACGGACACACATGACAAAAGCAATACACTCATGTTTCTTCAAAAAGAGGATATAATAACCAGGGCCACTATTTGGCATGTAACCAGAGCCCTTAGTTGGCAGTTTACCAGTGCCCCTATTCGGCTGGTAAAAAGGGCCCATATTTGGCGGGTTATATGGGGCCCCTATTTGGCGGGTTACCTGGGTGCCCTATTTGGCGGGTTACATGGGTGCACCTATATGGCACGTGCAGGGCCTCTATTTGGCGGGTTACATGGATGCCACTATATGGCGGGTTACATGGGTGCCCGTATATGGCATGTGAAGGGCCCCTATTTGGCGGGTTATCTGGGAGCCCCTATATGGCAGGTGAAGGGCCCCTATTTGTCGGGAATCTCTAAAAACCATACACATGAAACAGAAGCGACATACCAAGTATGACGCCTGCGGCTATTACGGTTTCAAAAAGTTTCACAACTTTAAGACAAAATTGTCAAAGTCTAAGTAAAAAAGGGGGAGGTAACCCATGAACAGGGGAGCGAATCGACAATCAAAATGTACTTTACACATGTACAAACCATAATGATGTTACATACGAAGTATAACAGCTGCAGCTATTATACTTTAAAAGTGTTCAGACTTACTAGAAAAGAATGAACGCACGTTCTAACATTTCGGGTTTATGAGCTATTTGTTCTATAAAAGATCAATGGAATAGCTCCTAAATTTCAATAGCATTAGGATTTTACGGAATGAATCAAAGGAATATATTGTCTTAGGCTCCGCCCCTTAGCTCTTAACTCCTGGATGTTAGCCCGTACCGACGGACGTACGGACGGACGGACACACATTACAAAAGCAATATACTCGTGTTTCTTCAAAAGGTTTACCAGGGCCCCTATTCGGCTGGTAAAAGGGGCCCCTATTTGGCGGGTTACATGGGGCAGGTGAAGGGCCCCTATTTGGCGGGTTACATGGGTGCCCGTATATGGCATGTGAAGGGCCCCTATTTGGCGGGTTATCTGAGTGCCCCTATATGGCAGGTGAAGGGCCCCTATTTGGCGGGTTATCTGGGTGCCCCTACATGGCAGGTGAAAGGCCGCTATTTGTCGGGAATCTCTACAAACCATACACATGATACAGAAGCGACATACCAAGTATGACGCCTGCGGCGATTACGGTTTCAAAAAGTTTCACAACTTTTAAGACAAAATTGCCAAAGTCTAATTAAAAAAGGGGGAGGTAACGTATGAACCGGGACAGGAATCGATAATCAAAATGTACTTTGCACATGTACACACCATAAGGATGTTACATACAAAGTACAACAGCTGCAGCTATTATACATTAAAAGTGTTCAGACTTGCTAGAAAAGAATGAACGTACCGACGGACGGACGGACTGACGGACACACATAGCAAAAGCCTTATTTCGCAGTAGTACAAGGGCCCCTATTTGGCGGGTAAAAAGGGCACCTATTTGGCGGGTTACCAGAGTGCCCCTATGTAGCAGGTAACGTTGCCAACTCTACTGAGAAAAGTTAGATTAAAATTGAGAAGAAATGTGTATACAAAATGTGTTTGGTTCTATCCATTCCCCAGAGTCAACAATACGCACTTGCGGATTTCAAGTTTTGTTTGTGTACTTAATACGAATACGTAGATTATCATACAAAGCAATGCAATATATATGGGCCGCGCTCTGTGAAAACCAGCCTTAATGACAAAATTTTCAATTTGCATTTTTTTACATTTTTCGATACGGACTCCTTTCAAAAACAATATGCTGAAAAGAAAATGCAAATATGTTTCATAGTTTTTGATTTATCTCACTTTTTGTAGCACCATGTGAATCACGCAAGGAAAAAAAAGTAACGTCATCGAGAAAATGACGTTATTGAAACGCTGACGTTTGTACAATGCAAAACAACAGCATACAGTAGAAATGCGTGTTCATAGACTCATAGACTCATTGACTGTGCTTGCTGTAAACTGTATTTGCTGATAAGTTACACTAAATGTATCTACAAGTGTTAGTATCTATACTATCAAAGATTGAACAGAATAAAACTATGATATGTACATGTAGTGAACAAATCACTATCGATTTTAAATCTATAATTAGCCGACCTGTGACTTCGTAATTTGCTACTATCGCCAACTATCACACATTATGCATACAGTGTATATATGTACCGTCAGACAGATACATTGTAATTATTTGAGAATTTAGTTCAGAATCTAATTGACGTTATTTACGTAACAGTTAATGTTGACGTCATTTATTGATGTAGACATCACGTCACTCACCAAAGACCAAACACAAACAACTAAACGACATTCCTGGTGTTTGAAATTAAACAATCTGTTATTGAAACACATGCACTTTTTTCTGTAGAAATGAATGACCTGAATTTGGTTAACATTTGGATAGGCCTATGACTGCACATATCAAGGACTTCAGCGCCCGATGGTGTCTAGAGGGTAGTCGGACACCCCCGGGGAGTTGTAAACCAATTTTAAAAATGACTGTCAATACCCGACTCTCGGAATTAAATTTACATCTCAGAAAGCGGGAGGAACGTTTTCCTGTGTAGCGGACGGTCTTATGTACATGTACCCCGTACTAGCAGATAGGAGGTCTATGGGTTAATCCTGCGCTGACCCCCACTCCGAGAGGGCAGATATTGTTAGCTGTGTCCGCTTAAAAAAGTTATTGTGTGATCCTGTCTATGAATTTACTGCCGGTACTGATTTTTTTATAGAAGTTTCTTCAAATTTTATAAATGTACGCATTTATCAACCGTACTTTGTAGATTCCTTCATATGTTTGTTATTTGCGTGACTGATGCCCGCGCGACAGCATGCGTATTTATTTAGAAAGTGGAATGTATAGTAAACTTAAAATCAAAAGTGGCCAACCGAACATTCAGGGCAAAATTATCCATTACTGTGTATTTTTAAATGTGTGTGGGTTTGAATTTTTGATAATGCGTTTGAAAACAAATATATATACATAGACCTGTCAATGTCGGGGAAATGTGGCGATGTGACATATACAAAGTGTTCTGATAAAAATACCGGCAGGTTGATATATTATATTGCGCATGTTCATTTCCCCGTGAGTTTTAAATTTGCGACAAACAGTGCAGAAAGTATGGCCAATACGAATTAAATCGCTTTCCATAGAATTACATCTACGGAAGCCCATTAGGGCCACTTCACATTTTTTTAATTTCCATTTATTCAAGATGTTTTCTTGAATTTTCTTGTCTCTTTTCTTGAATTTTCAAGTCTCTTTTCTTGAATTTTCGAGATCTTTTCTTGAATTTTCAAGACACTTCCTTGAATTTTCGAGATATTTCTTGAATTTTCAAGTTCTTTCTTGAATTTTCAAGATCTTTTCTTGAATTTTCAAGTTTTTTTCTCGAATTTTCAAGATGTTTTCACGAATTTTCAAGATCGTTTCTAATAAAGGATGTTTCAAGATATTTTCTTGAATTTTCGAGATATTTTCTTGAATTTTCAAGATGTTTTCTTGAATTTTCAAGTTCTTTTCTTGAATTTTCAATATCTTTTCTTGAAAATTCAAGATTGGATCTTGAAAATTCAAGAAAAGAACTTAAAGATCTTGAAAATTCAAGAAAAGAACTTAAAAATTCAAGAAAACATCTTGAATAAATGGAAATTAAAAAAAAGTGAAGTGGCCCTAATGGGCTTCCGTAGACATCTGTAAACCAAGACCTTTCATAAATAGGATCATGCAATATGTAAATCTACGTAACACATAATTAAGTCATGAATACACGAATGCAGATTTACCTCGGCACACACGACACAATACGAATTTGGAGAATGCGGTCAGAAAAATGTATAAGCCCGCGCCCAGATAGCTCTATATCAGAACACCGAATACTGTAGACACTGATCACACTGCGCATATGTGCAGGCCGGGTTGGTTTAGCAGTGACTTGCAAGCGGAGTAATACGGTTCTGTCATGTCATGCCCCCTAAATTTCCCCCATGCACTGTTAACTAACCACATTCGACTCGAATACCTTACCTAACTTATACTTAAAGCCCCTATACGGCTCAAGTTGCCGAATTTGCCCTCCTATTGGGTTTTCCCACACATAAATCCAACAGGTTTCTATTTACACACACTTTGAAACTGTTTGCATTCATTTTGGTACAAAAATGAGTTTGTAGTCGATGAAAATATCAATATTTGTTGATAGTTGTTGATAAACAAACCGCAGGTGCGTGTTCAAAGTCCGATCGATTTTCCGATAGACGCTCGAGTCAACTGCTCAACTCCCTGATTCGCGGCCGATGAATTCCGATAGCCGGAGTTTATCGACTCGCTTCCGAGCCGAAGCCGTTGGGTTACGGAAATTAATTTGTCAATATTGACATTTTGCACTGAGTGGTACACAAAATACAGCTTGCGCGAAGGCAAGACTATTTATGTACGAACTCATTTTGGAACACCCATACATTGTTAGCAATCACTGTTCGTCCGGTCATTCAGTTCAGTTATGTACATCAGGCGGGACACGTGTGTTAAAAATAAAGTTTTTGTTGTCTTCACATTGCGATTAAGATGTAAATCTCAAGACTTGAGATGTATCTATTAGGCAGTATATGTTAGTTTTGTGTACTAAATCAGTTGCCAAACATGTTTTTGTGTTTGAAAAAATCGGAAAATTGTAATACTGAGCCGTTCAGGGCCTTTAAGGCTTGTCACGTTCAAATAAAAGTTAGCGTGACCCATCAAAATGCGTAATGCAGTATAATCTATAATAGTGCAGTTTTGTGCACTTTTGGGAACAAACATGAAACTGCGCACAGGTAGATATAATAAATGTAAGCAGCATATGCTATAGAACCACCTCGACAGCACACGGTGGCGCCCTGTGGCGCCACATAATGGCGCACATGGTGGCTCACATTCCCACGTGAATGGAATGCCCATAGTACAGGTTTAATTGTGAGTTTTCAATCTTATTAGAAGCCAGTACACCAGAAATAATTTATACGTAACTTTGCGACGTCATTTTCAGCCTTTCATGACGTTGTCATTAAGGCTGGTTTTCACAGAGCGCGGCCCATATATATTTTTTTTATTTTTTTTTTTCGTTTATGTGTCGATGCAATAACGCATGTCTACACAATAGCGCCAAATGATGTTCATCAGCATAGATTTGACACTGTTATATCGTTGTGATTGTATAGTTGACCTGAACAACGCCGTGATTGTATAGTTGACTTGAACAACACTGGGAATTACTAGTAATATTTGACTATAACAACGCTGTGATTTTATAGCTGTATTTTCATAGCATTTGTTGTATGGGTACACTACCAGCTGCGTTAATCGTACCATATATGCAAAACGCGAGTAAATCGACACTAGATGTGAATTTAGAGTAGTAGTAGTAGGCCTACAGCATTTGTATAAGTTGCCGTCCCCGAGCACGGCTCATGCCCATCCAGTTAACTTGTCCGAGTATGATTTCTCAACAATTCATTCATATATATATAGTATTTAGTGCTTGAGATAAAAGTACAACCAAAGTTATATTCATATAACAGCGATCTAATCTAGTACGTATTTATCGGTAATATAATATGTGTGCATTTTACAAAAAAAAAGAAAATATTTTGGTGATCATTTTCAAACGACGATAACAAAAATGCTCAAGGATGACAGCGTGTCATCCGGTGGATTCTGTTTAAGGACATATTAAACTACCGAAATCCATCAAAAAACGTTAGTAGTACCTTAGTGCAAGGTTGGCCCATTTTTGGGGGTCCCACGTCTCGACTATATAATATGAAATGGTGTGGCCCTTTTTAAACATAGAACGACATGAACACGTATTGGACATTACCCGTTCACGAGACGCATTATGTGTCGCGTGAGCCATACATTATATTACACATGGTCTGACAAATGTTTTATAACTACATGTACATCAAAGTGCATGATCACGTGGTTACAACAACAATCACTGAAACTTCCAGAAACGCAAATGCAATATCAAGGAGTAAACACCAAATTCCCGTATTGAAGGCGGCGCAGTTGATCTTGGTCAACACTGTTTGCATTATCTGATGACACATTTTCTCTTATTCCGGCATACAAATACTTCTGTTATGCTTCAAATCAACATTATTTTTCATAAATATTTCACGGAACTCGGCCGAGTGGTCATAACTCCTCCAAATGGACAACACATTTGTAGCTGCTAATGAGTGACACACAGTGTTGACTCGTTGGAAATGCGGCGGCTGGTCTGCGTCTACACTGTTGTCAATGCCAGTTCCGAGTGATAATTACCCCATTGCTCCGGCCATTTAATGTATAAGTGAATTGTGTACATAATGTATTGTTTTTAATTTTAAATTAGAAAGCACAACTCTTAAAACTACAGGTGTGAACATTCATATTACATTTAAATTGGATAATAAACAGAAACAAATATTTGCAGTTACCCCGGTTTGAACTCGGAGACGTTCGTGTATTAATCCAGCACAAAACCACTCGACCACCAAGGCCGACATGGCTTCATCGATAAACTGTTTACTTTTATCGATCGGCTAGGGAAGCAACTCGTATTGTATAATTATGGGAAGCAACTCCTCTCGGTTACTATAGTAACGTGTAAACAACCTTGTGAAATCCGCCTCAAATCGAATGTTCAGACAAAATATTAATTAGTTAACAGTTTATTTTCTCTTTGTAACAAAATAAATATGCTAAACTAGTATGTGGTGACAGAAACACTATGTTGTTTGCGTTCCTTCCTGAATCCAAAACGTTTGTCAAACGTAGAAACGATTCGGTAGGCATACTCAGTCTCGGTTATGTAGTCAGTATTCATCAATTATATAAAGACACAAGAGCTCGTGAATCGTACTAAAATCAATGATGAAACTATATGTAAAGTTTACATTTAGATCGAAATCGTCCACTCTCGGTTTCCCAGCTAAGTGTGTCACATAAATTGACGTTAGACGTTGAGCGACTCCATTCTGAAAAAAACGTCATCGTCTGCTCCACAAGGTGACGTCAGAAAATAGGGATTTCCGACGTAACGTTATTTTGAGCCTAACGTTGGAAATCGCACTAACGTTGGAAATCGCACAGCGTCGCTCATATGCATGTGCATGCATAAACATGCATATTTGTATATATAGTCCGGAGTGTATATGCATGCAGCTCCATACTATGTAACAAGTACATGTAATGTTGTATATGTATTTGTTGAAATGTATTACTGTTTGCTCAATGTTTTGGCAGCCGTCTCTTGTAATTCTTTTAGAATGGAAATTGTATGTGTGCCTGTGTTGTACTTTGTTCTTTGTTTTATGATGTACAGTTGATGATACGTAAATAAACAATTTAACAACTGTGAGTTGCGGGCGGTTGACTAGGAACATGCAAAGGGTAAATTTAACAATGGGTTTCGTCCTTGCCTGAATCCTATATCCGTGTTTTGCCCCTCATGTACATTTTTAGCTCACCTGAGTGAAGCTCGTAACCATTGGGCCTATAGTCACCAAACGTCATGGTCATGGTCCTTAGGTAGGGGGATTACAAAATTGTTAAGATGACGTCATTACGTAATCCAAGATGGCCGCCGTCTAAAAATAATACAAATTCTTCAAAAATCTTCTTCTCAAGAACCGCCAACCGGATTTCGACAAAACTTGGTAGGAATGATCGATGTACAATGCTCTTTCAAAGTTGTTAAAATAGTGACCCCCGGGTCAAAAATAGGCGTGGCCCATGGGGTCAAATTGGGGTCAAATTTTATTTTTGACCGAATATGGTCATGTCATATGAGCCGCGTCGCGAGAAAACCTGTCTTCGGGAGTCTGACGACGTCACAAGATATGAAGTCGTGAACTTAACTGACGTAATTTCAGCCGAGATTTCCAATTATCAACGTTTGTCAGACCGCCATGTTAGGTTTGTTCCGTTGTGTTAAAGTTATCTAACGAACAGAATATATCTATAATCTGGCGTATGTGTTTGAAAAAAAACGAAACAGTCTTCGATCTGTCATGGATCCTGTCTGAGAATGTATTAGATGAACGTTAAACTGCCGTACTAACGGTCGTACGATCGAAATCCACCATTTTTAGTCGAAACTGGCACATCTTATATTATGTTTTTATTAAAAATAATGGCGTAAGGGTATCACATATAAAAATGTTTGTCATTTCCCCATGTTAAATCCCCATAGATATCTTCACGGAGATTGATATGTGTTTTTTATGTTCCGTTATTTTGACATATAATATTTTCTTTGACACAGTTTACAGATAACTGTCCACATTAACTGCTATCGACCACCATTTACAGGACTGGTGAAAACTCTGTGTAAGCAACATTTTTGATTTACATACAGATGTAGACGCAGCATATTTGTAGACCGTTATAGCCTGGGCTCGGTTTCCCGCACAACTATATGTTTCAGATCTGGTTAACTCGACGCGAATTTTCAGTTAATTGCTCAATTCATTCTTTCTACATGTAATATACATGTAATGTATGAAATTAACATTTAGCGCAACCTTTACCTGCAAAAACAACAAAGCCATGGATGTTACGATGTCTCATCTGTGCATATGCACCGTCTGATCAGAACATAGGATGTCCGCCATTCAGTCACTAGGGAATCCTTTCTCGATTACCGACAGGATATGTGTCGCCGATCTAACATTTATTGCAGATAGTGTAAGGTCCGTTTTTTTCAGCAGGTGGTCCAAGTACAGCTGTAAGCGGGGCGATGTCGTGATCATTCGACATTTCTGTTCACTGTATATGAAAAGCTTAAATCTGAATGCACACTGACGTGTGAGTCATGTTAATATAAGAAATAGATACGGTGGGTGATATTTCAAGGCAACATATGTTGGAGACATTAGTATCATGGAAAGTGATCTGCTCCACTTGAGGATATTCTTTATTTTTTGCAAAATGACCCCCTTTTCTGCATAATGGAAGTCTCAAACTTAATACTAAACAGTTAATTTCAGTTACTTAGGGGGTTACGTGTTAATCGCCAAAGGTTGTAGCAGCATTGTAAATGAAAAAATAGCAGTATGGACAAACTTTTAAAAATCTAATATCATATCCACATGAATCTTCGGAATATCAAATTCTTGGTGGATTAACTGTGCAGTTGGTCTAAGACATTCACTGACGGACGGATGGATTGACGCATGCACAACGTGTGATTACTGATATTTAACTCATTTAATTGATGGAAGTATCTCCCCTGTGTATGACAGTCTATTATAGTATACCAGTGATTCTATATTTTATGTACATTTGGTGTCCCGGTGTAATTTACTGACAAATCACACAATTTATAAGTAAAATTATTTTTTTTCAGTAAAGAAACTATGTATAATACCAATACATTAAGAAAACAGTATTTACAATTCTTGTTATGTATGTTTAGTTAATATTTTCTGTTGTTGGCATACGTATGGTGCACCAAATGGGCATGTCCCGATCATCAATCAGCACAGTTCACAAGACCGTAATTCTCAAATCTTGTCCATTTGTACATTACTATACATTGCATCTGTTACATTTGCATTTGTATATTTTAGATGTATTGATGTTCTCATGAAGCGCATGAATATAAGTATTAATTAATCCAGCTTATATTGAGGCAAATCACACAGCCTTAAAACATAGTGCTGGAGTATTAACCATAGTATCATATATTATTCATAAGTATATCACTATTAAACATTAATTACAATATGTATGCATATTATTAAAACAGTAGATGCTACCGCTGTTTCGCTATATGTGATATCATAGGCGGCGGAAGCCGAACATTATTAGTTTAAACAATATTTATTTCAAATAATATACATGTATATATATGCATCAAAATACATATAAAGTAACAGTGAATAAGGATTAGAAAACAAGCTCCAAGAGCTTATGTGAATTCTTCTCCTTGAGTAAAGCATCAGTAAATGGGAATGTGGCAAGAATGCATATAATCTATACATATGTAAGTTTTGTTTGATAATTGAAGGAAAAAGAGTTATCCCAAGCATGCGCTCCGAACCATAGGCATTGAATTCAATTGAACTGTTATAACGATATACGACTAACATTTGTCCTGCTATTGGCAGTTTACAAGATAATCGTTACAAACCGTTCAGTCGCAGGGGCAGTCTCCCGTCATGCAGTGAAACGTTTAGAGGCAATAATGAATTGTTGAACCCTTTGGAATACAATGCTGTTTTCATTGTCCATTAAAAATTCGCTGCCGTAAATTAAGTTATTAAGGATCGGTGGACAAGGAAGAGATGACAAATATCTTTGTCTTTGATTTGTATAAAGGGGACATGAGAGAATGTAGTGATTAGCATTTTCGATTGCGCCACAGGCGCATGTAGCGCTATCAACTATTGATTTCCGGAATAAGTCGTAGTTAAGCGCGCTACACCCTAGCCGGATACGAGTCAGGAGAATTTGGCCTTGTCGATTAGTAGCTGTGTTGTAGTAGGTTAACATTTAGTACATTCTTAAACGAGTTAAGTGTTGGGCTGTTTCTTGCATTCGAGGATAGGGAATTCCATTCTTTTATGGTAGATGGAAGAAATGAATCTTGATACAGTTTAGTACGTGTGTGTATTAATGGAATGTCTTCGTCGTTTCTTAGCCTGTATCGAGTTTGTGTTTGTTCGGGGATTAAATTACTCAGATAAGTTGGTGTCATATTGTGTTTCATTTTGTGGAATAAAAGTAATTTGTGTTTTCTTCTTCGCTGTTCGAGGCTTTCCCATTGGGTTTCTGTGTAAAGTTTGTCTATACTGCATAGTTTAGTTGCACCCAGTAACAATTCGTGCGGCCTCAATTTGTATGGATTCTAGTTCATTTTTTAGTTCTATTGAACAATTATCCCAAGTACTATCGCTATATTCGAGCAAGGGGCGTATGATGGAGAAGTATGCTTTTTCTAGTGACTTTCTATTTAATGTAAATTTTAAACAACGAAGCAATCCAATGCGTTGCCAGATGCGACTAATGACCGATGAAATGTGAGGCTGCCATTTACCAGTATCGGAAAATACGATACCTAGGTGTTTATGAGTTTCAACTTCTTTTATTACGGTATTGTTCATAAGCAGGGGAGGATGAAGTCGTCTATTTTGTTTTCTGGATATCAACATAGCCTCTGTTTTATTTGGGTTAAAGTCTACAAGCCATATCGTCGACCAATTATGTATTCTGTCAAGGTCGCCGTTTAGAATACGCGAAGCAGTGATTGGTTCCTCAACTATAAAGTAAAGACTTGTGTCGTCCGCGAATAATCGTATGTTTGAATTAATCTCATTAACTATGTCATTAATATAGATGAGAAATAAGAGTGGCCCTAAGATTGAACCTTGTGGTACACCAGCATTAATATTGTTCCACTCAGAATGTGTGTTATGTATTACTACACGCTGCTGTCGTTTGGAAAGATAGGAAGAGAACCATTTATGAAGGGTACCGATAATACCAATAGATGAGAGTTTCGCTAGTAATCCCCGATGCCAAACTCGGTCGAATGCCTTTGACATGTCGCAGAAAACTACCCGGATTTCTTTACCTTCATCTAAAGCTTTGCAAATATCGTTGTATATGTAATTAAGTTGATTAGTTGTAGAATCACCACGTCTGAAGCCCGATTGTTACTTGGTTAATATGTTGTTGGCAATTAAGTAATTATATAAGTGTTTGTGGATACATCGCTCCATGATTTTACCAATACAACTAAGTAGTGATATTGGTCGGTAATTCGTGGGATCTGCCGGGTTGGATTTCTTATATATCGGAGTAACATTGGCAATTTTCCATGCGAGTGTGAATTGACAAGTAGAAATCAATATATTAAAAAAGTTTGCTAGGGGTGTTGAAAGTCGAGGGCTTATTGCGTCGGGGCCAGATGCCTTTGAGGAGTCCATTTGCAAAATTGCATCTTTTACTTCCTGATTTGATATAACTATAATTGGTAGTGAGTTATTAGTATGTGTAGCTAAATGCGGTGGATTTTTGTTTTTATCATCTACGTTTGATTTTTACAAAAATGTTCATTCAACAAGCTTGCTTTTTCTTTATCTACAGACGCGGTTGTGTCGTTCTGAATTAGTGTTGGAATCTGATTACTCAAATTATCACTGGTTATTAAGGATTTAGTCATTTTAAACCAGTTTTTAGCTGTAATAGTGTTCATTAATTTTATCTATTATGGATTGTTTATAGTCATGTTTGGCTTTTCGTATATGTTTTGTTACTTCATTTCTCTTGTTTCTGAAAGTTTGCCAAGCTTGTTCAGTGTTGAGGTTTTTCGCTTTTTTATGAAGCCGTCTTCGTTGTCTGATTAGTTTTCTAACATTGCTCTTCATCCATGGTATATCGTTAGGGCGCATGGTTACTATTTTATTAGGTATATACTGTTTTGCTGCGTTTATTATAGTAGAACTAATGTTGCTGACAGACGTGTCTATGTCATTTATTGTTATTTTGCTTTCCCAGTTTGTATTATGCAGTTGCTGTCTATATTTATCAAAGTCACCTTCATCATATTTCCAAATGTGACGTTTGAATGAGGTGGGCTTAGGTTTAGGGAATATGAGAAACTACTACTATAGGCGAGTGGTACCTTATAAGATCCGGGACGAATGGATCCGTAACAAAACTCGTGAGAACGGTGCGTGGATTCTTTACGATGATGAGGTCTATTAGAGTTTGTGAGTGTTCGGTGAAATGTGTTGGTTCGGATATGAGTTGGGTAAAGTTGTACGAAGCTATAAGATTGTCTATCTTAGATGCCGATTGATTGAGAGTATTTATATTAAAATCGTCAGTGATGATGATATTGTTAATTGATGTGTTATACCCTCTGTCAAAACTCTCTTCCAAGAGGGACCAGTAATTATTGTTAGAGTTTGGTGGGCGATAAAATCCAGCTATGAGAATGTTTGATTGATTATAGTTTGTTTCGACCCATAGTGCTTCGAGACCTGGAATGGATAAGTCGTTTCTGATTAATCCGTGCATATTTTCTCTCAAGTATATTGCAACCCCACCGCCTGATCTGTCTCGTCTATCACATCTAAAAGGGCGTCCAAAGTTAGGTATATGTATGTTATCGTTAGATATGTCTTGTGATAGCCACGTTTCAGTAAATACTGGGACATCATAGCATTGTGATTCTACTTCTAGTAAGTCGAGCTTGGGTCTTAAGCTTTGTATGTTTAAATGCATAACACTTAGCCCACTATTTAGTAAGTTTGAGGAATGGTCTGAGCATGATTGAGTCTAATGTGTTTAGCGAGTCATTTAAGGACTGGATTTGGATGAATATCTCCCGATAATAACAATAATGAAACAGCCATGCATCGAAAGGGGTCACATAATGTTAGAGATGCCTCTTGTCGTACAGGGTTCATCCGCCTTAGCGGTTCACGTGACAAAGTCATTTTGTGTAACATGTAGTGACGGCCCTGCACGCCAACGTACTACGCTGCATGACGGAAGCAGGCCTACTGATTGGTGGAGAACAAAGTTATGGTAGCAAGGGTTCGTAGTGCATGTTGGGGTTGATACTATACATACTGTACTTGTTAAAACAAGCGCATGTATGTAAGAACAAAAATACATGTACATGTACAAGTTCGGTAGTAAACTGATTGAACTATTAAATTGTTATCTAGTTATGTTAAACCATCTGATTTTGTCGAGCCGTTTTGCGTATCAAATTAGGGTTGTGTCAAATTAATATGTCCTGCGAGGTTGCTATACCCTGTGCATTTAACCAAGTTTCAGGTTATTGACAGTACAAGTATTGGTATGTGGTATGTATTTTGACATCATAGAAATTCCAGGTTGGCTTATACGCGTGTATATATGTATATCAATTGAACACGGTAGGGAGTCCGTGCTGATTAAAAAGGTTTTTGTGAAGTATAGGGTACGCAACTGATGAAATACTATTATCTGGTAATGAGTTATCTCCCTTACCGTGCAACAGACTAACAGTCCGTGTATACCGATTCGCCAGACTAAATCAACAGTCCGTGTATATATGCACGTGTCCGATTTACTTTTCCGTTATTTTGTACATGTATACATGTATATGAGCAATGTGTTAGTGGGCAGTCGATGACAGACGGCATGGATGTGTGCTAGTATACCTGGATATGTCACCTGCTGGCTGCTCATTACCTGTGTAGTCTAACCAGTTCAGTTGTTCGCAAAACAGCTCGACAAGTGGGATCTGTGACCGTCATTGTATTTATAATACTGTGTACAAGAACGATAAGTACCGGATAACTATAATCGTATTTCGTCGTCGGTGGAAGCAAGTGACTGGGTAAATTTGATATGCGCCAATATGCAATAATGCTGCTCCATGCATTTGTACACACCAATCCAGGTTTGACACAGATAAGCCAGCACAGTATGTACATATTCTACAAAATGTAATTATTTAGAGAAACATAATAGTTATCATGAAAGCGATATTACTGTTCACCATAGTCGATCGTACACTTTTATGGATCGGTATCGACATGAGCAAAATCAAATCGTTATTTCCTTACAATGTATATGCATGTAATTCAGTAAGCGTGACGAGATTCATCTCGCTTTCCATACGCAGACAAAGCTACGTTCTATCTGTGACTGTGCAGTCTGATCTGGGTCCAACATGGATTGCCCGATTCTAATTTACTTTTATAATTAAACAAGTAATACATTTTGGTTTTCGCATCCATCAAGTGTTCTGATTTCACAAGGAACGAGGCTGTGCCGAGCTTCCTATGATATCAGTCAAGAGTCACTGTGATGATACACTGCGAAAACACATTTTGCACTGATTTTATACATATAATGGGGGTATTTTTGGATAGTGTCAAAAACAGTGGTAAACCTCCGTGTAGATCAGTGAGTACGAGGCTGTGCCGAGTTTCTTATGATATCAGTCAGAAGTCACTGTGTTAATACCATGCAATGCGAAAGCACATATTATGCGATGATTATTGTACATACAATGGGTGTATTTTGGGATAGTAACAATAACAAATCAAAGGACTGAAAGTCCTGAAATCCTTCGCAGTACGTGCTCAACCATTTTTAGTTAATATTTCACACAAAAAATCATATATACTCCATTTAAAATCAATATATTCGTTGAATCAGTATACATTATCAATGCTGCAAAAACAATATTTATCGAGACAGAGTATTTGGGCAGTGTATCAGAGCATTAACGGCCAAGAAAATGGATCTGAAGAAACTTGGGAAGGGCAATAAACCTAAAAAAGTGCATGAACATTACACCTGAAGAAGAAGAGAAAATGTATTCATCTGGGTCTCTAGGTACAAGTACACCAAAAAGATTTCAATGAGAGAGCAAGCAGGACCAGGGATGGGGGGAATCTGTCGAATACACGAGAGACCACACCGAAGATATTTGCAACAGACAACACCAGGTATGTTTGCTGGCCTTGTAAGCGCAAAATTTTTTTGAGTCGTGAGATATTGTCGATAGAAAATTTAATAACTTGAAAACTATCACGGTTGTCATGACGATACTTGGAGAATCGATCAAATGTTCACGAGCGTAATGTTAATCGATCCTCAATATATCAGCATTCAAATATAAATATTTGTTTAGTGATACATTTTTTATTAATTCAAATATCTCAAGACACAATAAAGTTAGGTGCATACGAGCGGAGGTCCGATGTATTGTGATCACCACTACTTGTAGTCCATAAAAAGTTATTTTGCTTTTCATACATTCAGTACAGAAAGTTTACTATATCATTGTTGTTAATAAGATAAATAGGTCTGAATTGGCATGGAAACATCAGCGAATAAAGCTTGTTGCGAACGGTAACCTGCAATCTACTCGTGGACGGTATGGGAGCAAATTGCAAGAGTTACCGCTCGCAAATATATCTGGGCCAGCATGTGAAAAAAATATGTTTCTTATCACTGTATTTTGTTGATATCGACTTAAATCCATAAATACATCTGAAGTTGAATTTGAGATATAATTCTGTGAATACAATGTACTGTGAAATTTGTTGGAAAAACTATTATATTTTTGTTTGAAATCAATATCGGCGTCGGCGTGACAATATATGAGAAACATAACATTTTTTATGGACCAATATTTCCATTTCAGAGACCGAGTCGCCCTGTCAAGATTTTTGAGATCTTCAGAAGTCGCCAACCTTCCGAGATGTTGGCTGCTGACAGTCCATTTTACCTGACAGCAGTACCAGAACAACGATTGAAAGGCACAGAAAATGAGCCATGGTATGACATTTATTATGTGAAATAATGCACTATGATTTTTTCCATTTTGTTTTAAATGTTATTTAAACATTATCATAGGACACTGAAAATCATTACGGACAAGGCTTGAAGATCAAATGAAGTTTTATAGAAAGTGACATTAATATTTAGTTAGAAAAGTAAAGTTAGAAAAGTAAAATAGTTATAAATACGACAATGTTTTGATAATTATTATAATTGGTGAAAAATGAGATGTAATTCAGTGCGTCTCAATAGTGATCTTAAAATGATTCTACAGCCTGGTCGATATGCAAGGTTCTCAAAAGTATTTCTTACACATTTTCTCCCAAATAATTTATTTTCAGGTATTACCCACGGCCCATGGGAGAGGCTACACTTGGCAGTCTGATGAAGAATGCTGCAGAGCAAGCTGGAATCTCGTCACGGTTGATAAATCACAGTATTAGAAAGTCAACAGTCACCACTTTATCGAAAGCACGAGTTCCCCCACAAAAAAATAATGAAAATTACCAGCAAACACACGACGTCGGTACAACGTTGTATATATGTTGTATCTAGGTCGCGACGTCGGCGACTCAAATCCAACGTCAATCCGACGTCGAAACCATCATAATTTAGTGTAAACTTTAGTAGGCTGGTTCCATGTTTATGCCATGTAAAGTAATAATTGTATATCATAGACGATTACTTATGCATGTTATGTTGGGCTTGGTGTACATACATAGTAGTCCACTGCAGTCTGGTGCAAATTATCTCCTGTGATCGCAGGAGATTTATTAGCGTGCATGTCAAATGTCATAGGAACTGGTTCCCGCGCCAATGCATACCGGTGAGGAACCATTTCGGAGCTTTTCGCCAAAGGTTATATTTAATTATTATTGCGCCATTTCTCTTTATCTTCGAAGCGAAATCGAGCGGTTTCAATATTAGACAAAGGATCTGGATTATCATCGATTATCATGTAAGTATATTGTTGTATGCGCGTCTCCTAATACGTTTTCACTAACATTTGTAATTCAAATATGCATGACAACGTTTATATAATCTGCATGGCATGAATTATCAGGTTCCGGGGTCATCTCGTACCCAGTCCATGTCGTACCCAGTCCATGTCGTACCCGGTTTGGTCATCTCGTACCCATAGGTACGAAAAAATAAGTAATCTCGTACCCAGTCCAAATAACATATATAAAAGAAATTGCTTTTTATGCATATTTAGACTTGAAATTTGATCTTAACCCATTGCATTCTGAGGATACACTATTAGTAAGAAGAAAATTTTGAATAATTTTCATATTTATGCTTTTATGTATATGTTGTGAACAACATTTGAACCGTCTCGACGAGACGGTTCAAATGAGTGGTCACAACATATACTTTAGATGGAAAATAAAAAAATTATATTAAAAAAAGTTTGAATTTTACATACTCCTAAAAGCGTATTCCAAATGCAATGGGTTAATGCCATTGTTATATAATAATTGAATAGTAGGCCTACGTCGATTGGTTTTGGCCAAAAGTTGATGTATATAGTATACGTATTAAAGGGGTCATCTCGTACCCAGTCCAAACTTTGTGATCCCGGGAACACTTAAAAAGAAAACCTATAAGTGCCATTTGCTTGTGTCGAATTGCTCGTAAATTCCAACATATATTCACTGTTTTCATGGTAAAATAATTGCTGAAAATAGTTCAAATATGTGCAGCAGATGACACTTATTTAATTTGAGTATTTCTGTCTTAAAACTATTAAAATATGTGGTGCAATTTCATTGGAATGGCATCGTTACGATACGTGGCTATTATTTTCGCCTCTAGAACCAATTCACACCCTTAAATATAAGCTTCGTTCATATTAAATAATATATGCATTGTTTTAAATAATAAAACAGTACCTGGAATGAAATAAAATTAAAGAAAAATAAATAAAAACATATACAAAATTACTATGGGTGCGAGATGGTAGGGTATGGGTACGAGATGACCAAGATGTGGGTACGAGATGACCAAACCGGGTACAACATGGACTGGGTACGACTGGACTGGGTACGAGTTGACCAGCTACCAATGATCACAGGCCTTGTAATTCATAACAAAGTTCTGTCTATTTTCGTCATTTGTATCATATTATCACTAAAACAAGTTTTGGCATCACATAAGAATCGTCTCGACTGGAGACTCTTTATGTTCTGCCAACGTATGATTTAGTTCAGATCTATTTAAAATTAATAATTTATACCACGCAATCTTTTCAGTGACATAGCATGATAGCTATTTATAGATGGTTCCGGGTCAAAACGTAACCAAGTCAAAACGTACACAGAATAGAAAGTCAAATCTTTATATCGTCAATGTCCCAAACTGAAACTCCATTATGCTTAACCTACCATAGGAAAATTGTGAATTACAAATTATTTAGATGTCCCATTATGTTTTATTCTGATGCAAACACAATTGAATTTAAAGATATTTTCTGAAATGTATTACATGTTTTTGATTAAAGCCGTTATACAACTAGAGTGATTTGAACATTTGTGGGGGAAAAAAAATCATTTGATTTCTTCTCAAAAGGATATGTTGTTACTACTCATTTGAACTGTCTCGACTTAAGGGTTCTAGTGAGTGGTAACAACATATACTGGGAAACAAAGAAAATAATTATAATTTTCCAACAAAAAATGATCCTTGGGGGTTGGTCGTCTGCTGTTCATTTTTATTTTCAATAATTCTGAGCAAAACCTTTTTTTTTTCATGCGCTGCCAAAACATGTTTATTACAATATAACTGGCGAAAGTTAATTATTTGTTTTATATATGGAAATAATCTTCCTGGAATCCACAAGCAGTGATAATATTGATGAAATTTTAAATCGCAGCAAAGTGTTTATTTTAATATATATATATATACAGTATATATGTAGGTCACATATTTTAACGTGTGTGTATACATGTATAATGTGTTTATTAATGGTCATCGCAGTTTCAAAGAGATTAAGCGTGCAATTTTCACAAACCTCTGTCACAGCGGTCATGGTCAAAGTGTACACAAACGTGGTCAAAACGTACACAGTATAAGATTTAGCAATTGAAATATTGAAAAAGAAGTTTGTTTATTGGTATATAGAAGCGTGATTAATTGAGTTTGACTAAGATTTAGCAATTGCAACATTTATCAATTTACGTGAATATTTATTTAAATGTATGATCAATGTTCTCCATCACCCGAAATTATAAGGTGAGGGAATTTTGAAAATATCTAAAATTAATGTGCAAAATTACTGAAACGAAATTGCTAATTTCTTTTCTTCATTAACCCATAGCATTCTGAGGATACATAGTACACTTATTAAACACTATTTCTCAGGAGAAAATTTTGACTAGTTTTCATATTCATGCTTTCATGTATATGCCGTGACCACGATTTGAACCGCCTCATCGAGAAGGTTCAAATGAGTGGTCACAGCATATACATTGATGGAAAATGGAGAAAAGTATGTGTGAATTTTACATCACCCTAAAAGTGTATTCCGAATGCAATGGGTTAATAGTGGGAATACAAAAAGAATTGTTTAAAAGTGATCTATTGTCTCCCACAGACTATAGTCGGGGGATACTATGTATTCAGACGTCACGCCCACGCCGTCCGCCGACGCAGATACTTTCGTGTTCAGGCTATAAGTCTGAAACCGTATGAAATATTTTAGCGAATCTTCATTCATGCATAGATAACGAGTCAACGACGTGTCATGCAGAAGAACCATAACTCTCGGGTCGCTAATTTTGGAGTAACTCCCCCCCCCCCTTTTTTTTCTGACATGGCGGTAAGGGGGATACAATGCGGTCGTGGGTGACTGTCGTTCTAGGTGAACATATATGTTGATGAATTCAATGCCAGACGTTGATTTGGAAGATGATTGCTATTTAATATAAATGCACATCAAATTTGAGTTTGAAAATTATAATGTGGGTGCCTCAGGACAAGGTGGGGACACCACCTTTATATAAGTGGCCGTGGACAACACTGCATGTACGTGTATATATTATGTGTTTCGTAACTAAACAACTTTCTGAAATTCACATTGACACAGCAAATATGGTCTGATCAGACTGATCTGGGTCTACTATGGTAAAATAAATTGGCATGAGGTATACTTTTCTACAGGTTCATCATACTGCATGGTAGTTTAGTCTCTGACAAAGGTAGATCCAATGCATGTACTCAGTGGCTATGGCTGCATACTTGATTTTTGTTTGCAAACAAAATTCAGCAGTGCTTATTAGCTGTGAAAACGTAACTGCTGCGTAACACTACGTAACATAACACTTCTTACTGCAGCATTGGGTGGTTGGACTGCAGGGGTCGACACTAACAGTGTCCCGGGATCCCGAGGATACCTGTTTTGTGGGAGGAACCCCTGCAATTTCTGAAAACCCCATTCATTTACAATGCCAGGGATCCCAAAAGTTCAATTTTCACACTGCGGGCTCCCTGGCCAAATGTTAGTGTCAAACCATGGTGACTGGTTGGGAGTAGCAAAGGGTAGTTTAACAATCGGTATTCATCCTTTCCGGAATGCCGACTTACATGGTTTGGCCTTCATTTACTGACCCCCTGTACTAGAGAGCTAAATCCTGTTATCAAGGTGTGTAATCACGTGGTCACGACTACAACAACAACAAGAAAAATCGCCTCCGCTTCGAATTTGTATTCTTTTATATTTTCCTTATTATATAACGGATTACGATGTCATATGGAGCACCAAACGCGTATTGTTAATCTGCGTTTGGTGGTATTCTTACATTTGCCCAAACATCTACCGTTGCTGTGAAAAATAATAAACAAATCAAGTGTACGGTATCACTGGAACTTCCGTCAACTCCGATACGGTAACTGATTTTCCACAGCAACCGTAGATGTTTGGGCAAATGTAAGAATACCACGTTCGTCCCGCCCCCTCTAAGCCCAGGGTCAAGGTCACAGACTTAGTGCGTTCAAAACCTTAACGCTGGGTAAATGCCTTATAATTTCTGTTTCCTTCCTCCGATCTGCTTCACATTTCACACACGCATTCCTCCAATAATCCTCTACCGCCCTGTGGCAAATCCACGTTCGCCCCGCCCTAAGCCCAGGGCCAAGGTCACAGACTTGGTGCATTCAAAACCTTAACGCCTGGTAAATGGCTTATAATTTCTGTTTCTTTGCTCGGATCTGCTTCACATTTCACACACGCATTCCTCCAATGGTCCTCTACCGCCCTGTGACAAGTCCACATTCGTCCCGCCCCCGCTTAGCCCAGGGTCAAGGTCACAGACTTTGTGCATTCGAAACCTTAACGCCGGGTAAATGGCTTATAAATTATGTTTCCTTGATCGGATCTGCTTCACATTTTACACACACATTCCTTCAATGGTCCTCTACCGCCCTGTGACAAATCCACATTCGTCCCGCCCCCGCTAAGCCCAGGGTCAAGGTCACAGACTTGGTGCGTTCGAAACCTTAATGCCGGGTAAATGGTTCATAATTTCTGTTTCCTTGCTCGGATCTGCTTCACATTTCACACACGCATTCCTCCAATGGTCCTCTACTGCCCTGTGACAAATCCACATTCGTCCCACCCCCGCTAACTTTACATATTTCACACACACATGGCTGCCAGCGGGGGCATTCGTGTGCCGACAGGCCACATTTCTAGTGATGTTTGCTATGTAATTTAAAAGCATTTTGTACTCATTTGAATTATTAGTTCCGCCGTCTCACACTGTAATAGCATTATTTAATCATTGCATTTGTTGATTTTCCAGATTCAACAACTTTCAAATATTGGAGGAGTGACCTAGCTAATCATATTACGTTGGGGCAGAGTTAAGTGACTGGTGTGGCATGGACCTTGCACCAGGTCAGGATATTCTGATTTCAGGACTGAATATTTAGTGCTGTAAATATGGAGTTCTGATTTTGGGAATTTCTCTCATAGACAGGTTGAATGAGGGATAGTCCAACCCGTTGGCCCGGCCTTATATGACCATAGCTGTTGATATGCCGTTAAACACCAATAATCAATCAAATGTACTAGATGTGAGACGTTTATTTGCTACTTTTTTTACCAGGGTGATGACGAATGATCTGATGGCCAAATACAACCTGAAAGGCAACAAAGGCAAGCTGGCCTTTGAGAAAACAGCCCTCTACCAGGTTATTCAAGGTAAGATTGGGTGGAGTATTCATTATTGTATCCCCCGACGACGAAAGTCGGGGGATACTATGGATTTGACGTTGTCACGCCGCCGCATCCGCCGGCGCCGCAGACACTTTCTCGTTCGGAGTATAACTCTGAAACCGTATGGCATATTTTAACAAAACTTCATCCATGCATAGATAACGAGACAACGACGTGTCGCGCACAAGAACCACAACTCTCGGGTCGCTAATTCTGGAGTTATTCCCCTTTATTCGTTTTTGGTTCAATTTCGTGTTCGGAGTATAACTCCAATACCGTATAGAATATTTTGACGAAACATCACACATGCATAGGTATCGACTCAAAAGTGTGTCGCGCACAAGAACCACGACTCTTGCGACGCTAATTTTTCAGTTATTGCCCTTTGTTCGTTTTTGGTCCAATTTCGTGTTCGGAGTATAACTCCAATACCATATAGAACATTTTTACGAAACTTCACACATGCATAGGTATCGACCCAAAGGTGTGTCGCGCACAAGAACCACGACTCTCGCGATGCTAATTTTTCAGTTATTGCCCTTTGTTCGTTTTTGGTCCAATTTCGTGTTCGGAGTATAACTCCAATACCGTATAGAATATTTTGACGAAACTTCACACATGCATAGGTATCGACCCAATGGTGTGTCGCGCACAAGAACCACGACTCTCGCGATGCTAATTTTCAGTTATTGCCCTTTGTTTGTTGATGTTTTATTTTTGATTATTATTATGCCATTATATACATTTCTTATCTGGAGTATATCTCAAATACCGTTTGAATAAATATTGATGTATATGTACCAGAATGTCGCTGACAATGAGGACAGGTGCCTCGCCCCTACCTGACCAATTAACTATAACACTTGGCTATATTTTACACCTGACCCCACCCTACAAATGACAGAGGATGGCGGTGGTGGCAGGGGATACAATGCTGTCGTGGACGACAGTCGTTCTAGTTTGCCATAAAGTAAATAAGAGTTACAAAGATATATTTCAATTACATTACAAAGGAATGTGTGTTTGACCATGAAGGCACATTCATACAACTGTAATAGCAAGGGAGGAGGGTTAAAATTTGAATAAGACGTGTCCAACAAACTGAACACTGAATGGCCAACCGGGCAGACACCGAAGCGGATTTGGATATGCACGCATATTGTTCTGGGTCTCAACTGTTGGCAAAGCTAATATATACTTTCATTGTTCATATTCTTCCTGTAGAAGAATAAGGACACAGGGTTCATCTTTCGGAACAGAAAAGTGCTGGGCAGCTATAATTGTATCCCCTTGACGATAGTCAGGGATACTATGTATCTGACGTCGTCACGCTGCCGCCGCAGACACTTTGGTGTCCGGGCTATAAGTCTGAAACCGCATGGAATAATTTGAACAAAACTTCATTCATGCATAGATAACGAGTCAACAACGTGTCGCGCACAACAACCACAACTCTCGGGTCGCTGATTTTGGAGTTATTCCCCTTTGTTGAATATTTTCTGACATGGCGGCAAGGGGGATACAATGAGGTCGTGGGCGACTGTCGTTCTAGTTATAATAATGTTATGCAGCAAAGTATTTCTACATAGTGCCAGGAGCCGGTGTGGCTCAGTGGATATAGCACGGTTATTTTTTAGTGAAGGACAAAACACCCTCGGACAAACAGCCTCAGCACAAAAATGACTACATGGACGAAACCCGCTCCATGTTGTAATTTTTAGGTTGAGGTTGTTTTGTCCGAGGGGGTTCTGTCCGGATACCGTTCTTTTTGTGTGCAATACACTTGCATGATAGCCTAACTAACTTTGCCAAACATATACTGTGCCCCCCCCCCCCCCGCCCCCCCCCCTCTACCAATGAGTGTCCCCCACCCCATCCATTCTTCCGTCAAAACTGAATTGGCCCTTAAAGTGACATCAAAATCACTCCCAATTAGTTCATGTTCATTTCAGCAAAGTGCCCAGAAGTCCTTTCCAGGCACAGCAGCCAGCATCCAAACTGAAAAAATGGGGTCGGTTTTGAAGTACGCACCAGACAGAAGAGGTGGTGGCGGAAGAAGGGCTGATCAGTGATCACCTGTAATGAAAGTTCCTGCCATGAACAACCTTTTGCTGTTTGATAAGGAAAAAAATAAAGAATTAAATTGTTCTTCGTTTGTCTTTGAGTGTTGTTGCCCAGCTCAAAAGGTTTGGGAATAGTATATACAAGAGCTTCAGATACATGTTGGGTTTTTGACTCGTTATTTTGAAAATGAAGTGTTATTCTTGTCATTCAAACCTTTTTTCATCAATTCCATGTACATGTATACCAACCCATTGAAATAAGTTAATTTCATTTTTTTACAATTGTCTTTTACGGAAAACTGACACTTATTTGAAGCTCTATGATCAATCCCTCTTGCTGATTTCTATCCAGATTAACAGGTTACAAAACACTAGATGTGCTTCTGTGTGTATGCGACCCAAATGACAAAGTTAGACATTCATATGAGCCGTAAAATATCAATAATCCATCAAACGTGTGAATACAAGGCTGGGCTTGTGTTGTGACTTGTTTACACTGTTGTGTTAATGCCACATTGTTTGACAGTCGTTGCAGGATTGGGATGATTTTGGTGCTACTTCAACGTTAGGCTTGGGTGGTTGGTTGGGAGCAGCGAAGGGTAGTTTAACGATCGGTATTCATCCTTTCCGGAATGCCGACTTACATGGTTTAGCCCTCCTTTACATGCCCCCTGTAACTTGAGAGCTAAATCCTGTTATGCTCCATTAAGAAGTAATAAGCTTTAATATAGCTAACCCTATTACTTTGGGGCAGAGCTAAGTGACTCTGGTGCGGTATGGACCTGGCACCAGGTCAGGGGGAAAAAAATATTATTCTAATTTCAGGACTGAATATATTGTTATGTAAATATTGAGTTCTGATTTTGTGAATTTCCCTCATTGTGGACAGGTTGAATACGGGAAAATCCATCCTGTTGGCCCGGCCTTAAATGACCTTAGCTTTTGATAGGCCGTTAAACACCAATAATCAATCAATCAATCAACGTTAGGTTACGTGGTTTCAACGTCGGTTTGTGACGTTGTTTCAACGTCTGCATGTAACGTTGTTACAACGTCTGGTTTATGACGTTGTTTTGACGTCATTGTGACGTTGTTTCAACGTCAGTTCAAAGTTGCTTAGACGTCATGTTGACGACGTTGTAACAACGTTGTGAAAATGACGTTGATACAACGTTGTGAAAATGACGTTGAATGACGTTGATACAACGTTGTGAAAATGACGTTGATACAACGTTGTGAAAATGACGTTGATACAACGTTGTGAAAATGACGTCATTTCAACGTCAACTTCAACTACTTTTCATGAGACACGAGGTTAATTGTATCATTGCGCGTGAAAAAAATATACTCAAATTAATACATGTCAGTTTATATTATATTAAATCAGATAAACATTTTGTAATATAAATGTCGTACAGAAAAATTAACAACACATGTATTACACTACACAATATAATGTTAGCTCATTATCAGAACTATTTTTCATGGCGTATAACTACGTATAAATTACATGTGGAGCGGTCGATCATTGCGCTAAAAATATAACCTTCCTAACAAAATATTTATTATGAAACACGACAGTTAATATTTTATAAAATCATGAACTGTTTTTAAAAATATAACTGTAGCTGAAAAATAATGTAACTGGCCAAAAATGTGAGTGAAACGTTCATAATGCACCGCTCGCTTTGGAACTCTCTCACGTGGCGTAGCTAGAATCATGAAGCATGAAGTACGTTCGTTGGTCGATAATTACTCATTTGCATAAAACATGTGTGGTCCCAAAAACCGTATAAGGACTATATCTAAGCAAATATGCTTGGATAAAAAAGGGGTAAAAATATGTGTAGATCAGTGAATACGAGACTGTGCCGAGTTTCTTATGAGATCAGTCATAATTCACTGTGTTAATACACAACGAAAGCACATGTTATGCAATGATTATTATACAATGGAGTATTCTGGGACAGTTCCAACAAAGGTGGCTACAAACTATGTGTAGATCAGTGAATACGAGGCTGTGCAGAGTTTCTTATTAAGTCAGTCATAAGTCACTGAGTTAATACACAACGAGGACACATGTTGTGCAATGATTATTATACATTGGAGTATTCTGGGATAGTTCCAGCAACGGTGGCAACAACATATGTGTAGATCAGTGAATATGAGGCTGTGCCGAGTTTCTTATTAAGTCAGTCATAAGTCACTGAGTTAATACACAACGAAAGCACATATTATGCAATGATTATTATACATTGGAGTATTCTGGGATAGTTCCAGCAAAGGTGGCAACACAATATGTGTATATCAGTGAATACGAGGCTGTGCCGAGTTTCTTATTAAGTCAGACATAAGTCACTGAGTTAATACACAACGAAAGCACGTGATTGATCCTACTTTGGAGTATTCTGTGACAGTTCCAACGAAGGTGGTAAAAACAATCTATTATCAGTGTCTACTTTTCCGTATGGTTAAATATTAGGGATTAAACACATAGTTCTCTTGGCATGATCTTCGTCCGGCAGGCACAGTCTGTTCATGGCATACGCCGATTATAGGATTGCTTATAGATTGGTGTCGAGAAATACAGTAATGTCATAAACTGCCTGTTCCTGACGCACTATGATCTGGTTCTGCACTGTTTGCTATGTAAATGGTATGAGTGACATTGGTTTCGCCAGGGTGTATGACCGTGTGTGTCCGTGACTGGAGAATTGGGGTCCACGGGACCTATGCTATGACCAACGTAGCCCCTGATCACATGTCACACTGCAGTAGCATGTTGGCGATCTATATTGTTTGACAGCATCATGACAGGTGCTTCATTGATTAGTTTAAACATATTTTATTTGCATATTAATTACAATGGTACAAGGCGACAATGGAATTTACAATGATATATACAAATGGGATTGGATTGAAAGCAAGCTTATTTAAATCCTCTCCCTACATGTGACTTTTCATCACCGGATGATGAGACCAGTCGTGGTTTAATAAAGGTTTATAATTGGTGAACATATCTGGTTGCAGCACCCGGTGAGTCCGGTAAGTGTACGTTGTTTGTCAATATGTAAATATTCATGTAATAAACTATTTATGAAATGAAATAGATGTAAATAATGAAACAAGAGAATAGTGTATACAGTTGTATACACAATGCAGAAAACAATCTTGACCAGTTCTGATAGAAAAAAATATTTTGAAGCCCCAACGAAAGCCACGGTTGCCACCCTCACATCGACCAATACACAGCCCACTCTACTCCAACCACGACAGTGGGTGTACGTTAGCAGACGTCGGTACATGATCACGAAAAGCGGCCGGTGCTTTGTATATATGTTCTAACACATGCAAATATAGATTCATTGTCGGTAGGATCAAGTTCGGTGTTGCCGTAGAGTAATATATGTAGTGTCGGTTGGCAGAGAATTTGAACATCGTTCATTAGTTGTTCGCGGTTTATTGTGTAACGGGTACATGTGAAAAAATAGTGGTTTGCATCCTCGACCTGTCCGCAAGTACAGTTCGGGGAATCGACAATGTTTTTACGATATAAATCGTGGTTTAGAGCACTGCATTTTGTCCTTAGACGTGTGTGTAGCACTTGGAGATACCGAGAACCATTGTAGTAATAGCTTGGGACTTTGCCGGTATTGATTTTTATTTTGGTTTTGAAACAATTAAGTGATTGTGCGTTTCGTGTATCGTTAGGAAGAGAGTTCCACTCGCGAACTGTCGATGGTAAAAAGGAATTAAAATAAAGCGTGGTTCGCGAACGTACGAGTTGAACGTTATCAGAGTTACGTAAGTTGTAGCGGGATGTGTCTATTTCCGGCGGAACAATGTCTATAAGATAAGTTGGGGAGATACCGTCATTTTAGTAAAAATATATTCAGCTTGTGCGAATGTCGTCTGTGTTCTAATGTTTCCCAACATATTTCGGTATATAAAGAGTCGATAGAGACGAGTCTCGTGGCGCCGATGTTATGCGTGCTGCTTCGATCTGGATTTTTTCAACCGCATCTTTTTCGTATTGGGTACAGTTATCCCAAACAACACGGCGTATTCAAGTAAGGGTCTGATGAAGGAAAGGTATATTATCTCTAGACTTTTTCTATCTAATGTGTATTTAAGTTTTCGCATAATGTTAATTCTGCGCCACGCTTTTGTTGTTATATAATCTATGTGTTGGTGCCATGTACATTCATTATTAAAGTAGATACCTAGATGTTTGTGACTTTCAACCTCTGTAACATTATTACCATTCATTACTATTGGTGGATGTACTAATCTATTACGTTTTCGTGATATTAGTAGTGATTCCGTTTTCTTGGGATTGAATGATACTAGCCATTTATTTGACCAGTTAGTGATTCTTTCTAGATCTGAATTCATGGTTAGTGATGCTGTTTCTGGAGTGTCAACAATAAGGTATAAACTGGTGTCATCTGCGAAAAGTCTAATACCTGAGTTTTATGTTAGTAACAATATCGTTAATATAAAGTAGGAATAGTAACGGGCCTAATATGGAGCCTTGCGGGACGCCGGCTTTAATTTGGTTCCAGTTGGAGTAAACACCTGGTAGCACGACACGTTGCTTGCGCCCACTAAGGTAGCTTTTAAACCAGTCATGTACATTATTAATGACACCTGCGGATCTCAATTTTACGAGAAGACCAGTATGCCAGACTCGATCAAACGCCTTGCTTATGTCGCAAAATACTACTCTTACTTCCTTCCCTTCGTCTAATGCACTGCAGAATGTATTGTAGAGAAATGTAAGTTGGTTTACAGTTGAGTCAGCTGGGACGAACCCAGATTGTAAGGGAGTTAAGACATTGTTGTCTCTGAAATGATTATACAGATGTTTAAATACGGCTCTTTCTAGCACCTTACTAATTGTGCTAAGTAGGGATATAGGACGATAGTTTGACGGAAGAGAAGGGTTACCAGCCTTAAATATTGGGACTACATTAGCTTTTTTCCACTCGTCTGGAAATTGTCCGAGTTGGATAGATGTATTGAATAAATCTGTTAATGGAATGGATATTTCACGTTTTAACTCTTTGAGTATGCGGTTATTGACACCGTCCGGTCCTGATGCTTTTCCTAATGGTACGTTAGCTAATAAGATTTCTATTTCGTTTTGGGTAAGGGTTATACTTTCAAGGTTGTTACCTGTTGTGTATGGTGCGATTGTGGGTGCAGACGTGTCTGGTTCGTGTAGAAGTGTTTGGTCCCGAAAAAAATTGTTTAGTATATTTGATTTTTCCATTTCGTCATCAATTATTAAATCGGCATGTTGGAGTGGAGGTATAGTTTTGTTTTCATTCTCACTTATAAAATGTTTTAGTGTCGACCACCAATCTTTGGAGCAAAGTTGACCTGATTTCAGCTTATCACTTATTCTAGTATAATATTCTTTCTTTGAATCCCGTATTGCTGCAATTACATCGTTCCTGAAATTTCGAAAATTAGTCCAGTGTATATTGTTGTTAGTCGCTCTAGCTTTTTTATATAAACGTTTTCGCTTTCTTATCATTGTTTTTATATTAGTGGTGACCCAAGGTAAATCGAATTGTCTGACGAGTATTTCCTTATTAGGTATATATTTTTCGGCAGTCGATATTATTATGTTAGTAATATTATTTGCGTATTCATCAATGTTTTCCGATTTCAAGTCGTTCCAGGTCACTGATGCAATGTCTCTCCGTAATTGATTGTAGTCCCCCCTATCATATGCCAAATCTTACGCCTAAAAGGTTTAGTTTTTTGCTTGGTGAATTTTAGAAGTCCGTAAATCGGGCAGTGAAAACCGAATATCTTGTTGTAAAAATGGATCGCCTACTCCGCTTGTAACAAGATTATCTCTGTTCGAAACAAATAATAAATCGATAATTGATTCCGATTGTTCGGTGAAATGTGTGGCGGATGAAATACACTGAGTTAACGCGAACTGTGTGCAAATAGACTCCACCTTCCTGTTAGATTGGGCATTCAACGTATTATGATTGAAATCACCAACAACAATAACATCCCTGAGGCCAGTGTCGATCGCCATGTGAATTGAGTTCTCTATTGTAGTACTATATAGGTTATTCGCGTTTGGTGGCCTGTAGAAAATACCAAATAGGAAATGCGTTTTTGTTGGATACAACTTCAATCCAAATCGATTCAATATTGGCGAGTTCTAGGTCAAGTCTACGCTTATGAAATAATGTGTCTCTTATGTATAATATCACACCCCCATGTCGATCACTAATTCTATCTTTTCGTTCAGGTGTTTTGAAGTTGTGAAATAATATATCGTCTGATTTGTGTTCTTCACTAAGCCATGTCTCTGAGAATGCTAGGATATCGAAATCCGGGAGCTCAGCGCGAAGTGTATCCAGTTTCGGGTACAAACTTTGGACGTTATAGTGTACGAAGGACAGGTGATGTGATATGTCTTGTGGTCGCGTAATATATTGTGCATGTGTAGATGAGCTAGAGATGGATGAGTCGGAAGTGACGTCAAGTAGGCCAATGTCGTCTATTGGCCCAGGGTTCGAGTGGATATCACCAGAGAGCATGATAAGTAGCCATGTCGCCCATGTTATGGCGCATATTAGTAGACATGACATATTGTTAAAGTGGATACTACGTTCCATTGTGGCAATGTTTGCCACCAAACGATGGTAGTGGGTGGGTTTGAGCATGTATGAGCTATTAGCACTATATCGTATGGAGATCAGTAAGCTATATATGTGAGTCGTCAGTAAGCAAGTATAAAAATAGAAATACATGAAGTGTGATCGCGAATCTGCCACGTACACGGTAATTACTTCTGTTTAATACAGTCGAGCGACGAGTGACTATGGTCAAGTGACTGCTGAAATCAAGATTACGAACATCGCTGCGACCGTACCAGACAGACAAGAATACGACTTATAGTTGGTAAACAGGCGCGGACCTAGATCGATCGGGCGAGCGAGCGGACACGTGGGCTTCCATTGTAAGGCTAAAAACGTGACATAAAAATGGTAATAAGAGATGCATCTGCTGTGAGTTGAGTTTCCAGGACATATTGCGGGGGAAAATGTACAACATGGTCAGATCAAGGTGATAATGTCCGCCATCACGAGGTTTCGGAACTTGTTTCCATATTTGTTTTGGATACAATCTACATCATTTATTTAGTATTTAGTGGGTTCGTATTCATGAGATCAGAGCAAAATTTCCTATACATGTTACGTTGTGTTCCTAAATCTCGTGATGACATACGTCAATTTTAGTGAATTTATTTGGTAGAGCTGGGAACGCAATCGATTATTCAAGTTGAGATGCAATAATTACAACGTTGGCTAAGTGGTAGTCCTAAGGATAGATACCAGCGTTCGAATATAATGGTGAGATTTTTATATCCCTCGAGTACATGTATGTAGTACACCGGTACCAGATATTCTTATGTGCAATCATGACGTTACCAATACAATGGCTTAGAAAGTAGTCCTAAGGGTAGATACCAGCGTTCGAATATAGTGGAGAGATTTTTATATCCCTCGTGTACATGTATGTAGTACACCGGTACCAGATATTCTTACGTGCAATCATGACGTTACCAATACAATGGCTTAGAAACATTTAATGTTTCGAGTTGCGTTCCCAGCTCTATCAGAGTACAGTAGATTTGTTTAATGTTTAAGTTATGTGGCATGTGCATATTACATACCAAGGAATTACGTACAAGTAACATGTTAAAGCACCCGGCCCAGTAGGCCTGTATTTCGCCTTACACTCACTAACAAGTAAGTATATACATGTACATTTATAGAGCGGATGTACTTAAAGTTTCCTAATAAGCAATAATAATATAAATACAGTTCACTTTAATGTGCAGGTCTGGACGTGATTCATAGGTGCAGACCAATCGGCTGGTACAATAGTGCCCTGAGTACTAACAATCGCTCCGATAATATACTAACACGCTCAGCTGCGTACGTAACTGTGCTAACCCTTTCACCCCTAAATATCTGCAATGGACTAAACTTGCTGCTAGTGCTACCAAATCCAGTCATCACAGGATTGTTCGGACTAGTACATTTAAGGATGGGTGTGTTCTTTTTAAAAATTTCTAAATATTAGAAATTACTTCAAAAAGTGCAGATCCCGACGAGACGGTTCTCACGAGCCGGCTGATCTGGATCTACACTGTTTTGCCAATACTACATTACAAGGCCTGTGGGTTTGAAAGGGTTAGTAGTTGTCACAGTATTGTTTACTCACCATTGTCAACCGTTTGTCCATATCATGGATAATCGACAGACGTGATCAACGGCCAAAGTCAGTTGTCTGATCTCCACAAAAACACACGCATACTTATCATACACATACTCAGTGTGTGTAGAATGAACAATTTTCTGGTTGAATATATATGTTTAAATAATAACAATGGTTTACAAGTGTACACATATAGCAGGATATGTTTGCCGGCCTGAGAAAAGACGGCATAACAGCACGCGTGACAGGCTAATTAGCAACCATCCTGCGCTACCGCGCAGTCGAGTCAATCATTCACTGGTGGTTTCACGTTTTGGTTCAATTATAAGTGTACATTATGTGTACATTATATTATCAATGAAGTAGGTCTTAAATTGTCGCGTGTGATATTTGTCTCTCTCATCAGGCAACACAATAGTACATGCAATCCAAGTGGTGTGAAACGCCATTTCCTGCATTCTCAGCAAAGTTCTCAGCAAAGTTCCCAGTGCTCATGATTACACAAATATATTAGAATAAAAAATCCAAAATTTTTACAGAATTGGGGGGGGGGGGGGGGGGGGGGGGGGGGGGGGGGGGGGGGGGGGGGGGGGGGGAGGGGGGGGGGGGGGGGTTGGGGGGGGGGGGGGGGGGGGGGGGGTGGGGGGGGGGGGTGGGGGGGGGGGGCAAAACAAATTTTTTTTTAATCGTCCGCGTACGGATTTCTGTCACACAAAGCGCCATTTTCAGTTCATATTTTGACCTGTGCATATGAACCGGAATAAGTTTAAACAACGCTCGATTCCGTCCAATTCAAATTTCTCTGCAGAATGTTCAGACTAACTACATAAATAATGCTGCTAAATAAATAAGTGTTAACGGCTGGAACATGATCATCACTAAAAGGAAGAAACCACAGTCGTATTATTGAAAAATAAGATTTACCTGAGACCTCATGGGGGCCGCCATTAATCCAGTGTAAGCAATAGACCGTGTGATCCCATTCCCTGAGTAGCCACCGCTTAGTGAAACGGTGTGCTAATCATGATATTATGTTCCCCAATAATTGGAAACGGTTTGAATTTCTCGGTAAAACTAAAAAAGTCATACAAAAATAACGATGTATATTTAACATTGGATACGCGTAAACGGTATTACTCTCTCAGCGGATCGTCAGTTGTCGTCGATAGCGATTTAACGTACTGATCTGGTCTTAATTTATTGTCAACTTTCAAAGCCATTTACAGAATATATGGCTAATTTTGGAAATAAATAACGGCAAATTACAATGACGTCTGCTCTGAAATATCTGTCATCTTGCGGACTTAATTTAAGGAAATCGATTATATTTTAAGGCTACATCTGTGACTAATTACGAATTTATGTATTACGAATCTACACCGACACATTACACAGATCTAGTTGTAAATACACGTCGCTTTGTGTGGAAAAAAATCGATAATGCGCAGTCTGTGTGACGAGGTGTTGATCTGATGACACCACACACCCTTAGGCAATGTTTTGAAATTGACGTGTCGTTTTGATGTGTGCCGCAACACCTCACTGTCGGAGACAACATGACAATTAACGATATACTCTCGATTATACACAGATCTATTAGACGGCTGGTTATTAAAAAAAAAAGTAGTTCAGTACACCTTCGCCGATATCGTTTTTATAAAATCAGGAATATTTTCCGTAAATGGTGTTGAAAAGTTGACAACAATTATATCACCGTATTTTTAGTTATGCCGATATTGTTTTAAAAAATCAGTAATATTTTTCCGTAAATGGTGCTGAAAATTGACAAAATATATAGCCGCATTTCTTCGATATTCGTTTAGAAAATCACCACTATTTTCTGTAAATGGTTTTGACACAAAATTCAGCGCTCACGCGGAATTCAAATAAAATAAAAAATAATAATTTAATAAATAGACGCCGAAGGCTACTGTGTTTGCGGCCAGTGAATTCTGGTCGTGGTAGCCACATGCCCAGTTTGTTGAACAGTTTTTGTGATCAGATGGAGGACAATAATTATTTAAAACAAATTCATAAAAAAATGTTTTGCTGTCCGAAAATTAATTAATTGTGACAGCCAAAAAAATAGATTTTGGGACAGTAACAAAATATATGGTATAGACAGTACCTCAAACCTAAAAAAAACAGTAACAAACTGTCTGTGTATATATTACTTAAAGACGGACACCTTCATCGTTGGTAAGTTTCTATCAATTTATAGCTATTTTTATTAAAATCATAAAAATGTGAAAATATTAAAATCACCAAAATAATATGGGCCGAGCTCTGTGAAAACCGGCCTTAATGACACAATTTTCGATTTGCACTTTTTTACATTTTTGGATGCGGACACCTTTCACAAACAATATGCTGAAAAGAAAATGCAAATATGTTTCATAGTTTTTGTTTTATTTCACTTTTTGTAGCACCAGGAAAAAAAAGGTAACGTCATCGAGAAAATGACGTTATTGAAACGATGACGTTTGTACAATGCAACACAACAGCCTACAGTAGAAATGCGTGTTCATAGACTCATTGACTGTGCTTGCTGTAAACTGTATTTGCTGATAAGTTGCACTAAATGTATCTACAAGTGTTAGTATGAATACTATCAAACATTGAACAGAATAAAACTATGATAAGTACATGCAGTGAACAAACCAAACGCACCACTATCAATGTTAAATCTATAATTAGCCGACATGTGACCTCAGAATTTGCTACTATCGCCAACTATCACATATTATGCATATACATGTACCGTCAGAAAGATACATTGTAATTATTTGAGAATTTAGTTCAGAATCTATAATTGACGTTATTTACGTAACTGTTAATTGTGACGTCATTTATTGATGTAGACATTACGTCACTCACCAAGGACCAAACACAAACAACTAAACGACGTTCCTGGTGTTTGAAATTGAAACAATCTGTGATTGAAACAAATGCACTATTTTCTGTAGAAATGAATGGCCTGAATTTGGTTAGAATTTGGATAGGCCTATGGCTGCACATATCAATGAGTTCAGCGCCCGATGGTGTATAGAGGGTAGTCGGACACCCTCGGGGAGTTTTAAACAAATTAAAAATCTACTGTCCATACCCGACTCTCGGAATTAAATTTACATCTCCGGAAGCGGGAGGAACGTTTTCCTGTGTAGCCAATATGACTGACGGACGGTCTTGTGTACATGTACCTCGTACTAGCAGGTAGGAGGTCTATGGGGAAATCCTGCGCTGACCCCACTCCCTCGGCTGCCCACCGCCGCGCCACTGCCCCCACACCGAGAGGGCAGATATTGTTAGGTGTGTCCGCTTAAAAATGTTATTGTGTTGGCTACCCGTCTCGATCCTGTCTATGAATTTACTGCCGGTACTGATTTTTTATATAAGTTTCTTCAAATTTTATAAATGTACGCATTTATCAAACGTACTTTGTAGATTCCTTCATATGTTTTTATTTGCGTGACTGATGCCCGCGCGAAAGCATGCGTATTTATTTAGTAAGTGGAATGTATAGTTGCTAAAATCAAAAGTGGCCAACAGAACATTCAGGGCAAAATTATCCATTACTGTGTATTTTTAAATGTGTGTCGGTTTGAATTTTTGATAATGGGTTTACCATTTGAAAACAAATATATATACAACTACATAAACCTGTCAATGTCCGGAAAATGTGTCGATATGACATACATGATTGTATAATTGTTATAAAATGTTCTGATAAAAATACCGGCAGTAATCATAATAGTACTGGTGCAAGTATATGTATACACTGTATTCTCTCGTCGGGAACAATTAATTTGAAATTGAAATTTAATTGTGTTGCGTTTCAGAAAAAGTACATTCAACTCCTTTGTAAACAAAGAAGTGAGTGACCAACCAAGCCATGCTAAAAAGCACCGTGGCGTACGTATATGTATTTTGAATTCATGTCTGCACACTATATAATCAAGTCAGTTATTTACACACTAAATTTGTACCGACCACAAAATTGCGACATTTGTTTGAAGCGTCTCGTTTGAATTTAGACGCGTTGAATCTGCAAATATAGAAATTGTGTATTCCAGGGCGGATTCACGTAGGGGAAAACCCGGCGCGCGCCCCCCTAACATTTTGCGAGTAAAGATATATTTGCTCTAAAATGCGTTATAACGCAGCAAACTGGGGTATAGATATCAACAATATTCAGGAGGGCATACCGCCGGACACACCTAGCAGTCTCCCGAGCTCCGCTTGGTCGACGAACAAACGGTGCTAGTTCGAAAATATAGTAAACTTAACCTGAAATCCTGGATCCGCTCCTGGTATTTGCTTTATATGACTTACACGCCTCCGACTAGAACGTCCCTTTGATAAAAAAAAAACAATAACACACGCAGACATCCAGTGTTTAGTAGTAAGTATATTAACAACGATCAAAAGTAGGACTTCTTAAATTTGTAAATGTTGGAGACCTGTGCATCTGCGCAGCCTGATCAGGGTCTGCACTGATTGCAAACATACTAGTAAAATATATGCCATACATTCATATAATCATATTTACAAGTGGTAAATTAAAATAATATTTAACAGTCATCAAACGACAATCGTACGGCTGATGTAATGGGATATTTTTGAAAGTCGCTAAAAATTACGTGACATTAGAAGGTACATGCAAGTGGTTGCAGATACAGATACAAATCAGTAGGCTACGTCCCTGGGGCCCGTTTCACTAAACTTCGTAAGACTAAAATGTTCGTAAGTACAAACTTAAAATAGTCTGTAAATTCCACAATAACAACATTATCCTGTAAACAATTATTGGATTTACATTTATTGAGCAGCCTATGCTCAATAAATGTAAATCAATCAATTGAAATTTACAGACGATCCTAGATTTGCACTTACAAACATTTTAGTCGTACGAAGTTTAGTGAAACGGGCCCCCGGTGGCTACAATTATGTTCGCACTAAATATGCCTGTGACACAATACCAACAGACTAAATACTAAATAATAAAACATGTTTGACCCAGTGTCAACATGATGCATGCGATATGCGAGGAGCCGCGTAATTAACACTACCATATTAAATCGTTTTCCATAGAACGACATCTGTAAACTAAGACCTTTTCATAAATATTATCATGCAATATGAAGATCTACGTAGACACATAATTAAGTCATGAATACATGAATGCAGATTTACCCGAGGTTGTTTACATATTTAGAAAATCGGTTGTCACGTTCAAATGAAGGTTAGAGTTACCAGGTTACTCATCAAAATATGTAATGCAGTGTAATCTATAAATAAATCCAAAAATCTGAACTGGGTTTGTACAGCGTGTACGGTTCCGTCTTAGACGGCCGAAAATACCCTACCCCGCTCTAATCTGAACGGTACCGTATAGCATAATTAGTAAAGAGCGCCCCGGGGTCGATCTTAAAGTTGTAAGTACATGTATAGCTGATTGTGGTAGCCAGACAGGATAAGTATGTTTTCTGTGAGTATTCAGGTTTCAACCCAAATTAAGAAACATGCAGACGCCTCCATCTACGTCGACTACAATTGTTCTCGCGTTTGTTAGTGTAATTGTTATATAAATATATAAATAAAGTTTAAAAGAAATATTAGCATTATGATTACATAATACTGATATTGTTATGTGTTATCTAAAAATACCGGTCGTATGGTTATTTAGTTTCAAATGTCATTTCACAAATCGTCCAAATAATATATTATAAAAATCATAAATGCAATATACCCATTTGTATGAAAATAATCGACATTTTACTACGTATTTTCTTGAAGGAAACCGAAGAAAAAAAAGACAACTATCTGAACCACTATGAAAACAACAGTACAATTCTGCCACGCATATCCAGCATTAAAATAATTGTGAGCCGTAAGGCATACGGCTTTAAATAGGACAACTTATTGCAATTACGCAACAATTCCAAGTGTCAAAATCCGAAGTGACATTGGTAAATTTATGCGTAACTTTGCGACGTCATTTTCAGCCTTTCATGACGTTGTCATTAAGGCTGGTTTTCACAGAGCGCGGCCCATATATATATGGATAACAAAATACAATATACTAAGTTGAGGTTTGAACCCCCGACCCTTTCGGGAATCGGTAATTAAATCATAGAAGTCGGCGACCTTAACCTCACGACTATCGCGCCATTTACGACGATTACATTTGGGCCGCGTCATGCGAAACCGGGCTTAATGACAACAAAATCATTTTTCACTTTTTTTTTGCATATTCTGAATACCGCATCTTTTAAAAGTCATATACCACAAAAAATATCAATGTATCTCAATTATTTTTCATGTTACATGTATTTTTGTAACACGTGGTATAATCACAAACGACGTTTTAGCTCAATGACGTCGCAATTACGACGTTAACATTAACGGGCGACTTCAACGTCAATAAGAACGTTTAAGCTTACTGGAGTAGTAAACGAATAGGCCTGCCATGTAGGTTGATTTTAAGTAGTGTATGTATAATGTTATACTATTAGTGAATAACTGACAAACGACACGTACAGTGCAGTCTCCGTTTTTGTTCCACCGTATACAACACTTGCAAACTCAACGCGAACGCAACGCGAACGCAACGGTTTGCTGTAGCGCTGTATACGTTGTTTAAACGTATAATACGGTTCGTACACGTGTAATACACATTCTCAAACCGTTTAGTTTAAAAGCGTTGTATACGTTGTTTAAACGTATAATACGGTTCGTACACGTGTAATACACATTGTCAAACCGTTTAGTTTTAAAGCGTGTAATACGTTTAGTTTCAAGGCGTATAACACGCTTTGGCGTATATATATGTAGCGAGGTGAAAGAGTTGAAACGTGTACAACGCTTTAACTGGAAGCGTGTAGCTATATGAATGCGTTGAAACGTGTACAACGGTTACACGTTTTAACACAAATACCTGTTCGGCCCCGATCGCTTCGAGGCGTCCTTGTTTCGTCCCTTTTAAAATATCGCGAATACATACCCTCAGATCGAGTTCAAAGTACATCGGCGGTGTGATTTAGCACTTCAATTGATCCCTAATCCCTGATGACTAATGAGTCACGCTTTTAACACGACAGATGTACCTTGTCGTTTATCAAAATGTTTGAGAATTGTAGATCACGTGAGCCGGCTCATCAGGATCTGCGGCATTCCTATGTACATTTTATATACACAACAATGACGCCTAATACAGCGTAATGTAACAGTTCCTACCTTAATATGGAATAGCCCGGGCCGATAGTCCGTGTCAGTTAATTGGGGTTAAATATTACGAACACAGATAAACACAGTGCATGGTTTCTTTATTTTATTTTAACATCATCATTCTATTAAATTTCATTCGTTCAGCAAGATGTGTGTGCAATGAGTTATTGAGCCTTAATTGAAGTCTCAGAGTGCAGTATTATCTATTTTGGTTGTATGTATAGTATATTTTCATACAATCACCAGTGGAAAAAACATTTGTTAACTGAGGCTTACGGTTGTAGAATCCGGAAATTTGTTTTGGTTGGTATGTAATTTATTTCGAACGAATATGTAATTTCATACAATCACCAATGGAAAAACTATAACTTTGACTCTAACTTTATGAAATTTCATATACTCGCAAACACTTGTTAACTTTGACTCAAAGTTTTAGATCCAGTATTATTTATTTCGATCGTATGTAAATTCATGCAATCACTTTGATTGTTTGATGGTATGAAATTTCATACGTTCGCAAATACTTGTTATTTCAGATTTTAAGTTTGGAATCAATTGTGATTTTTTCGATCGTATGTAATTTCATACAATTGTCACTTTGACTGAATTTGATTGTATGAATTTTCATACGTTAGCAAATACTTGTTATTTGAGATTTAAAGTTTGGAATCTATTATGATTTATTCGATCGTATGTAATTGTCATTTTGACTGAATTTGATTGTATGAAATTTCATACGTTCGCAAGTACTTGTTATTTAAGACTTAAAGTTTGGAATCCATTATGATACTTTTGATCGTATGGAATTTTACACAATTGCCATTTCATACGTTCGCAAATACTTATTATTTGAGACTTAAAAGTTTGGAATCCGTTATGATTTTTTCGATCGTACATTTCATACAATCACCAATGGAAAAACTCACATTGACTGTGTTTGATTGTATGAAATTTGATACGTTCGCAAATGCTTGTTAACTGAAATTCGAAGCTTTGGAATCCAGTATTATTTACTTTGTTCGTATGTAATTTCAGACGATCACAAATGGAAAAACTGTGACTTTGACTGTTTGATTGTATGAAATTTCATACGTTCGCAAATACTTGCTATTTGAGACTAAAAGTTTGGAATCTATTATGATTTTTTTGATCGAATGTAAATTCATACAATTGTCACTTTGACTGTTTGATTGTATGAAATTTCATACATTCGCAAATACTTGTTATTTGAGACTAAAAGTTTGGAATCTATTATGATTTTTTCGATCGTATGTAATTTCCATACAATTGTCACTTTGACTGAATTTGATTGTATCAAATTTCATACGTTCGCAAGTACTTGTTATTTAAGACTTAAAGTGTGGAATCCGTAATGATTTTTTCGATCGTACGTAATTTCATACGGACATCGATGGAAAAACTATTATTTATTTCGATCTTATGTAATTTCATACAATCACCAATAATGGAAAAATTGTCTCATTGACTGTTTTTGATTGTATGAAATTTCGTACGTTCGCAAATATTTGTTTTCTGAGACTTAGTAAAAGCTGCATAGTCCAGTATTATTTATTCCGGTCATATGTAATTTCAAACAATCACCAATGATGGAAAAGCGATCAATGAGTTTGATTGTATGAAATTTCATACGTTCGCAAATATTTGTTTTCTGAGACTTAGTTAAAGTTGTATATAGTCCAGTATTATTTATTTCGATCGTAATTTCAAACAATCGCCAATTATTTATTAAAATAATACAAAATTGGCATGACTTGTTGTGTATATATATTCAGATAATGTTACTCATTCAAACCAAAATTATGTACATTGTTGGGTCTGATTTGAAAATATTGTCTTTCCGAATGTATGATATTTCATACAATCGTAAAAAAAATGTACCAATAATGGAATTTGGTTGTATCAAAAACACTGATTTTTGCTGTATAAAAGGGAATGCTTGAAAACATGGTCTTTACGAATGTATGATATTTCATACAATTGTAAAATAAATGTACCAATAATGGAATTTGGTTGTATCGAAAACACTGATTTATGCTGTATAAAAGGGAATTTTTGCCAACCCCTCTCGCAAAATGGGGTGTAAATATCAAACATATTCCGGAGGGCATACCGCCTGACCCACCTAGCAGTCTCCGCTTGGTCGACGAACAAACGGTGCTAGTTCGAAAGTATAGTAAACCATTTCAATTATTTCAAGTCCAGCCCCCCCCCCCCCCACCCTAACCTGAAATCATGGATCAGCCCCTGAAAAAGCACCATGGCGTACGTACATGTATTTTGCATAACTGCACACTATAACACAGTCAGTGATTTGCACTCTAAATTTGTCCCGATAACAAAATTGATTGTGTTGGAATGACGCGACTATTGTTTGTTTAACCCTTACCACGCTGAATTAAATTTTGTCGTCTGCTGGAAATGTTTGATTTTCAACATTTTTCGATAAAAACCTGTTTTGACAGCGCATGAGAATCGTATCCACTGGAGATGATTCTCATGTGCTGCCAAAACAGGTTTTGTGTTAAGAATTAAGGCAAGACTGAAAAACAGCAGACGACAATTTTCATCTCCAGCTTTGCGAGAGCTAAAGATTGTGTGCATATGCATGTGTTGTATATTATTTACACGCCTCCGACTAGAACGGCCCTTTGATATCAAACAAAACACGCAGACCTGCATTATGTAGTACAAAATAGTACAATGCAAGAAAAGTAACAACTATCTGGCAAAGTCGGACTTCTTAAATGTGTAAATGTTGGAGACCTGTGCATCTGCAATGATTGCAAATATACTAGTAAAATTACTATACATTCATATAACCATATTTACAAGTGGTCATTTTAAAGAATATTTACATTGTTACCAAACGGCAATCGTACGGCTGATTCAATGTGATATTTTTGAAAGTCGCTAAATATTATGTGACACCGTACACGTAAGTGGTAGCAGATATAGATATAAATCAGTAGGCTACGTCCTTGGTGGCTACAATTATGTATTACATTTATCATGATTATTGTGTCGCAGTAAATATGCATGTGACACAATACCAACACACTAAATACTAAAACATGTTTGGCCCAGTGTCACCATGATGCGATATGCCAGGAGCCGTGTATATTTGGGCACTACCATAATTTTACATCTGTGATACGCTTATTTTTCTGAAAATTTCCAAATTGTATTTTTATGTTAATTTTTGAAACACTCGACAGGCGAAACAGTAAATTAAACGAATTAAGCCCTGTGCCCAGTTCTATTTGTTACATAATACTGATTCTGTGATGGTGTTATCAAAATATTACCGGTTGTATGGTTATTTAGTTTCAAATGTCAGGGCACAAGTCGTCCATATATTATAAAAAAATAATCGACAAAATCACTACGTGTTTCCTTGATGGAAATCGCAAAAAACAGACAACTGTCTCAGTCTGAACCACTATGGAATTAACTGTAAACATTCTGCTACGCGTATCCAACATTACAATGTTTGTGAGCCACAAATAGTAAAGCGTACGGTTATAAATAGGACAACGTCAACTTATTGCAATGACGCAACTATTTCAAGTGTCAAAATCCGACGTGACGTTAGTAAATTTAAGCGTAACTTTGCGACGTCATTTCATGTTTTCATGACGTTGTCATTAAGGCTAGTTTTCACAGAGCACGGCCCATATATATTTTAATTTGTATATGGTTTGTATATCTTATCAAATAGCTCGAATGTTTTTCACACCTTTTATATGTAGACAAATCCCAGTTATATATTGCATTGACTATGTTGACAAGAACTGTATTTTAGAGGTGTTTCAACAAAGAACACCTTGTTACAGCCGATAATAACAGTCTTTTATAGCTTTGACATGAACTAACAAATACGTGAAGATAAATATACAGCACATGTATACAAGAACACGTTGGCGAACAGTGTAGTCCTTGATCAGCCAGCGAATTGAGTTATGTGCTGGAATTATTGCAAACAATTAAATTGCATGTATTATCTTACAGTATGGCTATAAAGCAAATATATATTGCAAGATGGCAACAGTGTAGACACTGGTCAGAGAGAATGAAAGTATCTGCTGGATATTTAGTCTTAACCAATGTGGGGAACAGTGTAGAACATGACCAGACTGTGAATGCAAGTTTCCCCTAGATATATAGCCTCAACAAATGATTATGTACAAAATGGGAAACTGTGTAGACCCTGATCAGACTGTGATTGCAAATTCCCCCTAAAAGGTATAACATCAACAAGTGAGTGTGTATCTCGGCTACACGTTCTGGCGGGTGAAGAGCTCTCTACATCATTTGGAGCAAGCTCTAAATAGTTAATGCTAGCTCTAATTATTTAGAGCTAGCAATAATTATTTAGCTTTATGTACATTTGGCGTTCCAGGAACGCCAAATGTACATAAACTCAAATAATGAATGCTGGCTCTAAATATTTAATGGAAGCTCTAAATATTTAATGCGAGCTCAAATTAAATGAGTTTATGTAGATTTGGCGTTCCATAGAGTTACGGCATGTCAGTAGTGACTGACCGACCAATCAATCTACAGTGGAACCTCTCTCAACCGGACACCAAGAAAACACCTTGATCTTATTTTTGATGAGCTTTTTAGTCATTTATCTCAGGTGATAATGTCTGTTAGTGATTGCATAGCACACAACTATGGCTCAGAATGATCAAATGCCTGATTTACAGTGAAACCTCTCTAAGCGGGACACCCAGGAGATCTGTTTCACTGTACTTGACATGGCAAATTGTAGAAACTTACCTGACGTACCTTCGACAATAATGTCAGCGACGTCACGATAGTCGACAATACAATGGTCGTCAGAAGCAATTTCCGTATTAATATCCAGTTCCATTTCATCCTGCGATGATTTCTATTTGACATCAACATGAGAAACGTGTGTTGTCGTTTTTCGTTCGTCTGATATGCTGTTTTTTTATAATCCGTTGAATCATTAACGTATTACCTTTCTTATGGTGGTTGTTAAACAAGTACCATGTACACGGTTCATGTAACGATCTCAGTAGTCATTGGCCAATTTTCACACAATACATATATATAGGCCGTCAGCCAGAAATGTTAACCCTCCCCCATGTGGGATTTCTGCTGACATCTTTGTTCTGAAACTACATTCAATTACGGGTGTTATGCCGTATGTCTGTGCTCTGTAACCCGCTGGATATTTGGCACTATTTTGATGTATACTACACGCGAACTTTTCGCAATTGTGAAAAATTGCATTTTTCATTGAAACCATTAGAAACAACTGATATGGCAGTTTTGTATGTTTTCTTCTGTGTTAATAACTATACAATGGAATACAGTTAAAATAAATAATATCTTCAAATTCAGATGAATAATTTTGTATATGTCCATTTCATATTTATGCATCCATGCCAATTACCATGATTACTAGGTTGTGCATCCCAATACGAACGTTTCTGATTCATATACTTATTACTCATAGCTGTTGACAGGCCTTGAAACACTATTAAGTAAAATAAATAAATAAATATAATTAGTACTGTCAATAATATAGGTACTAATTTACACATTGGATATTGAAAATATACATTTTCTACCAAGCTGATTGAATGATTTGTAGCACATAATACTCCATGTATAACACAGTAAATACTAAAATACAGAGAAATAAGATACATGTAGCTATAAATAATACGAGCATACTAAGCTGGAATGAAACAGGATAAATACAATGTGTGTACACTTTCAAGATGACAACTACGCAAGTAAATTAGTTTGTTTGATTTGAAAATGAAATTTGGTCGTATAACCGATGAAACTGGGATATATACAGCCACATACTGTACACACTATTTAGCGTGCATTCCAATACATTCCTCAATCCATTCCGAGTCATCAGCAGGAACAGGATTCAAATGTGTAGTTGGCACATGTACTTATAATATCATGTATATAGTATAACTACTGAAATACACTATGTGCAATGCAGTTTAGACCGGAATTGGCCGCCCGCATTACTCTGATTAAACATAATTGACTGTAATCTGCATCGTCTGAAATCAAACTTTAACATTTTGGACCATGACCGGCGGTATGTTACGTGACCATTTCCTTATCAATTTCACGAAACTATAAACTGGCAGAACAACTGTCAGCCTGATACTTGCACACACACGCCACTCATTAATATATGGGCAATTACTATACCGCCGTGTATTATCTTCTCTTTTTATTTCGTCTTCTGAATATGTGAAACACATTGTCATCCAACCATATAACAACAGATAAACGCCGCACCTGAACTCGTGCATCTCGTATATAGCATCTCGTATATAACGATAAGCGGCGAAACGATAGTAGCTGGGTCCGAAAACATATTACATCATACTTTGCATAACCCAATATCGATCATTCCCTGCCTGATATGTTTTGCCCTGACCAACCTTCAAATATCATCATCATATATTATAACACTGTTACGGCTGAGCCTCCATATATCACATGCACTCACACTCAGCCTTTTTCACGGTCTTACATACCGGCTTCGTGCGATAGGAGAATTAACTAGCTAGGCTAAATTAACCGCCTCATTGCCTCCTTCATTTAATGCACATATTTCGACTGTATGGCAGATATTAGTAAATTGGGAAACAAACGGGTCAATTGTCATTGGCCTGTCAATTTTTGCTCAAATGCCCGGGTTGGGAAGGTCCTCGTGCCAATGCCTACCCTTAAATATAAGATAATTAAATTAAATTATACACTATGTGTCATACGGGAACGTGTGTGTTAATGTGTATGACCGTCATCAATTACCAGTGTACACCAGTGCATGCACTATGGCCATTGCCTAATATATGCAGATATATTACTCCATTTGTGTACAATTTGAGACGGCCAAATTGCACTATTGTATTTTGCAAGTGAGGTATTGTATTTAAATATTTAACAATTATCTCATAATGGTGACCTGTAAGGTCTAAATGCTAAAAGTATGCATGTTTTCTGAAAAGATTATATGTCCTCCAAGCTCATGTATATAATTATACAACTATATATTCAAGCTAATATTAGCCATTCCAGGGCACTCACAAATCAATCAAGTCCAATTTAAGAAGTATGCACATATGACCTACTCAACTAAAAAAATGCAACAGGACGTCATATTTAGTGGTACTGTTACTTCAAAGGTAATCCAGATGGAAACTCATACATCAGTAGGACAATACTATTACATAAAGGATGTGCCCATTTTCACAAAATCCCAGAATTTATCAATTTACAGCAGTCAAATTATGTGTATTACGCAAGCTCATGTGTTACCAAGTGTAGCCATACACACTCATATGACTATCAATCTGCGTTTAAATCACCTTAAATGATAAAAGTATATCCACAACATATTATGCAATGTATCAAAATATTTATCTAAACAATATCACATAGCCTCTATCGAGACACATTAAATTTGGATTTTACTATGCAATTGAACTAATGTCTACATGGCATTCTAACTATTTACGCAGGATCAGGTGTGTGGAAGGCATTTTCTGCCACATTGTGCCACAGGTTGTGAATTTTGCTGGCTCTTTGGTGTCGTCGGAATACAAATTTATATATTTGACAAAAGCAGGGTGCGGGATCACGTGGTCTATTGTTTCGTCTGGTGTAATGGCAGCGCCCATAATGTCTCAAGTAAATCTTATTTTTTAATGAATACGACTGTGGTTACGGCCTTTTAATGATGACCATGTTCCAGTCGTTAACACTACATGTCCGCCAATACCAAAATTAGCAGCATTACTTATGTAGTTAGTCTGAACATTCTGCAGAAAATTGTTAATCGGATGGAATCAAACGTTGTTCAAACTTGGTCCGATTCAAGTTTTTCTGCAAAGACCCTTGTGATCCCATACCCTGAATAGGTAATGATCTACAAATGCTATAATCATGCACCATGTGTACATTTATTTCCTGCATGAAGAATTATATTTACCTGCTTAGCATATACATACTACACATAGTTTGCAGCTAACATACATGTCTTTGCGACATACATGCACATACATATGCCCATATGTGGCATTGAATCCACATAACAATCCCCATGGTTGTCTTTCAAATTTAGTACACCCCTGATGGACAATCACATTCCATTAATATAGCAATCAGAGACATGTATTCGAGTTAATGTCATGGGCTAGAACATTTTGGTGTCATCGCAAGATGCGGGACTTCCTCAGGATTATCAACTTTTTTGCATGTTCATGTTATGTATGCCAAGACCTTCAACAAAAGTTGGGGTAGGATTTCAAAATCAAGTACGTTTTCTCGGCAGCGGCCATTTTGGATTTTAGCCTGGGTACCAAATGGCTGAATTTATGATATTGTAGTTTCACAGTGTAAACTATTATTAGGTACCCATAGTAGTATATGAGGATTAAAATGATACCACCTCCCACCTCCCAGAGGGAGGAGGTATCATTATTACTCCTCATATACTACTTGGATTTTCCCCCACTGTTATCACGGTATGTATGAGAAGAATGTGAAATATTTTTCATCAACTGGATGAGAAGTTATCAACGAGATTACACCCATTTAGAGATAAGAATACATTGGTTATACTCAATATATATACATCACATAATGATCCTAGTTAAGTGTGCGTGGTTGAAGACAGGTAGTCACGAGAGATGTCATCGTACCGGTATTTACGAGTATTGCAAACATCACCGGGCATGGATGAGAAGAGGTTCCGTTTCGCTGCTTCGCCCATGTCGGCATTGCGGGGTAGGGACCGGATCCGAGTCACTGCTATGTCTACCATGCGGTGTCACTCGGGCTACGCATCGACTGGTTAGCAAGGAATTACGTGCTCGCAAGCATTATCGTTTAGTAATAATTCAAATCAGAAAGTCAGTTATAAAGATATAACCGATATGTTCTCAATGTTAAACAGCGTTCCTATCCGACCGCTGCTTGCCTATAAAGTTTAACAGAGCGCTCAGTGAATAAACACGCCCGATATTTTATCAGCGTTAAACAGCTTTCCTATCCGACCGCTGCTTGCCTATAAAGTTTAACAGAGTGCTCAGTGAATAAACACACCCGATATTTTATCAATGTTAAACAGCGTTCCCATCCGACCGCCGTTGTCATGCCGGTTGTTTACCTTATCAATGGTGTTCCTACCCGACCGCTGCTTGTCTATATCGGGCACCCCAAAAAATAAACTGGACCACCTTTTTTTTTTAATCTATCAGCAGACGACAATGTTCCAATTACACGGTTATGTGTATTTATAGCTGATTGTATTTCGCCTTATCGAGGCCACGGTGGTGTACTTGTTTCGTGTATTGTTTTAATTTTAAAACACACACACAACCACCAAGACAGTTATGAAACATAAACCTGGAGATAAACATTACCTGTTCACATTACCAGTTTTAACCTAAATTTATCCCAATCAGTATTCTCAATCTTGGGAAAGGTGGCGCGCGCCTTAGTTATAATAGTATTTTTTAAATCCTCATATCGAGACATCTCCTCCACCACCAACTCAAATTCAGCGTCTGATATATTGTTATCGGCCAACGCTTTGGACACGATAACGTCGATGCTATTATTCTTAGACCTTGCGAGAACCGATATTCTGTCGTGCTACACCACTCAAACCCGCGGCAATAGGAATTGCCACGACTGTAGATAACAATGCATCGGTTCCGGCCCCACCTAGTATAGAAACGGACGATAAGAAGGTGCTCACCCCCTCCGCTATATTTGCAGCTCGCCTATATGTTTTAGCATTTACCCTCCGAGTTTCCCTCTCTTGTTCTATAATCTGCTGTATCTCGACGATATTTTCCAACCTGAAGTTTGACGGGGTCATATCCCCCAATTCCAATTGTCCAACATTGTTGGTATTGGGTGTTGAAACAGGATCGGCAGGTTTTGGTTGTAGGTTCAACGGTATTAAATGTTCACTCGTCATAAATCAAGTTCAAGTAACAATGTTACAACAGTGGAAGAATTCGCTGGGTCAGCGATTTTCGTAACAAAGTTAATAACACTACCTTCGAAAAGTCGAATTGGAATATCACCGGCGAACAAAACCACCGCTGACCTCTGTCCAGAGAGCTTAGTGGCTCCAATCGCCCGTTCTTCACCATCCAGTACGAGATTTACGGTGACCGCGCTCACAGATTTACCCTTAAAATTAAAATTTGTAGAACCGTCCCGGGAGTTGTCATGACGTATCCCCCATATCTATTGTGCGCTTTGGCACCAAACGAATAGTCATATATCCCCTCATTCAATGGGCCCCGCTTCTCAGCCCAAACTGTTATGATGGGTTTTCTGCGGCGTAATAACTTAAACTGCTCTACAGATGTGTCCAACAATGCGGCAAGCTTCTCGATAGCGGTATGGGCATCAACACGAAACTTTTCAGAGGTATCCTCAAGGGCTTTGTGAGCGTCTCTACGAACTCGATTTAGTTTATCGGAAACTTCCATAAGCTCTGTATGGGCCTCTTCCCGAAATTCGGTTATTTTTCCGCCTAGTTCAGTAAGTGCTCTCTGGTCCTCAGAGCGCAACATCCCATAGGCTTCCGTAAGGTCCGTCTGTGTATCTGATCGGACTTTCTCAATACCCGTCCGGACTTCCTCAATCCCCGTCCGGGCCTCTTCGTGAACTTGTGATATAGATGTTAGGACGTCCGTTCTCAGTTGTGTTATACTTCTATGAATGTGCTTTGTAGCTGAAGTCACAGTGTCATCAACCAGTGCTACGGTTTTCCCGGTAGTTAAAAACTCACTCTCTGTGGGGGTGAATCCAACACCTGACTCATATTTGTATTTCGGTGGGGATAATAAATTGTAAGAACTATCTGGCCTGTATATACTCATTTTTATATGGATATAAATTTGGGTAGCTTGTGTCTAATTCTTCGAAATTTCGAAAACGACCGAAATCGGATAATAGTTTTTGAACTCTCTCGCTCGGTCGTCGAGAATAGAGACCTTAAATTCGTGGATGTGTCCAGATTTCAAAACTTTCATCTCGGGGTATGGGAAGTCTAAGGTCACGGTCTCCCCAAAGTAACAATCGCTGGCGTGCACTGTTTTAAGTAGTGTGCTGAGGGCTCCATCCAACAAGTTGTACGACGTGTTCAACTGGTTCAAATGTATTTTGAGGGTTTTGGTAAAGGCTAGGTCCACAGGCACAGCTCCAACAAATGTTTGGCCCCGAGGTTAAACAATCTTTTTTAAGTGGACCTCTGAAACCGAGGCGAATGCCTAATGAGTCCGATATAGTTATCACAGCGCCTTATGGTGCAGATAATGTTGCAGGTCCGGTAGCCTTCGATACTGTGAGGTTGGCTTCGTCGACAAGTTCGGTGGAAACAACGTCTATGAGCTGTCTTGCTCCCCACAGTCCGGGAGGCAGGTTTACACTTACTTGGCGTCCATCCTTCACATAGTAAAACCCTTCGCGCTTCCCCAAGTTTCGCTACCCGGCGTTTTCCGCAGCAGTTATCGATTGACTTCTGAAGTTCACAACTCTCTTTTTGAACATTAGTGATAGTAGCAAACATAATAATATCTTTCAATGGATACCCAGGCATTTAGATTTAATTATAATGCAAAGTACGCGGTCGGAGGTAAATACACGCAAAAAGACGTGGTTGTACACCCAACTGTAACAGTTAGACCGGACAGTGGCTTTGCCACCAATTTCCTTAACATGTTTGAGACATATGTAGTTCCAAAGACTAGTAGCCAAGATGTAATACTAAGCTGTGATTTTTCCCATATGAACTTCTGACAGAACCAGCTAAATTTCGCTGTATGGTGCGCAGCAGCCGGATGTGGAGTTTCACATCAAGACCATCTGACATCCAAGAATGTCATGCTCCGACGTGTCTACAACTTTCATATGTATTACCCCATTAGGAGGATTCTCAAAGAACTAGGTATTCCACTACCTCAAGACGCCGGCTGGGATCCCATTTCCGCCACATACGACCGTAAGGCGTTCGAAAAATTGTGTAACGAATTTAGGGTACCAAAAGACGCGGACTGGAGACAGAAAGTATATATCCCAACCAACAGTTTAGGGTTACTTGAATACGATGACGTTCAGTGATGAAGTGCTAAGAGGGCTTGCGTGTAAAGACGGTTATTTTCATTGTCTACCTACTAAAGTAGCCCACGTGGAATACCTAGACCAGGATGATACTCCACAGATGCGAAATGCGTGGACCACATTTATGTTAGATCAAAGCACTGGATTTACACAGGGCGGGGTTATTCGCATCAACGCCTCCATTCGCATATACGTCTGGGCCATCCTCGGCTCACAGAAGCAAATGCGCAGTGCTATACTGGGCACGGGAAAGGCGTTTGACGCGCAAAAACAGTTATTGGCAAATGTCAGCTGCGGCGGACCTCCCGAAGGCGATCAAGAACTATCAAGACGTTTTGCAGAATTCCCACACCCCAGTAGACTATGCATTTGGAATAGGTTTTTATATGGCGCAGAGCAATATGATACTACGAGACGACTCGGTTGACGGTTATAATAATCAGATCGTAGTCGCCACCGCCAATCAAATAATCGGCCACAACGGGAACATGAACACGGGTTTCATCAATCTCCCCCCCCCCAAGAGGCCCGGGAGCGGAGTTGGAAGTGAAACCGATTTCATAAAACCGCAAGCACCCACCCCAGTACAAAGCACACCATCAAGTGTCTCATCAAGTTCCACCAGTTCAAGCTCTGGAGCGGGAACTAGTGCCACAACCCACGAGGAGGAGAAAGTAGGGCTCGTCCTCGCCCTCGTGGTGATCGGACTATTCGCGCTTTGGTATTAGGAACTCTCGGGCGGAGAATAGTACTAGACCGGCGATCACCACGATTAAAGCCTAAGCATTCTCGGCGAGCCATCCGGCCGTTTTTGATAATATAGATAACAAGTAGGAGATGACACCCCCGATCAGCCCAGGCAGCGCTGCAGCCGCCTTTCCGGCTAATTTAGCCAGGAGACTGGCGAGGGCTTTTAGATGTTTTTTGCCCACTCCTTGGCTCCACCGGATGGCGCGGGTGCTGACGTGGGTGCAGCCGCCGCACCGCGAGTGAAAGCTAGAACTATGGTCGATATAGTCATGCCGAGAGCTGTGAGGATGCTTAATATTGTGACGCCCTGCTCTCTGAACAGAGTGCGAAGGCGCTCACCGAGTGGCGTCTCCTCGTGCAGAACCCTCAAGATTGTTTCTCGGATCCGACTTATTTGGGCGCGGAGACCCTCACGGCAAGCCGATGCAGCCTCCAAGCGAGCTGCTCTTTCATCCCGCAACGACCGCAGGCGTTCGGTGATCCGCTCGGTAGATTCTCTATCGCCACGGGCTTCCCCAAGTTTTCTTTCTTCTAGCGCGATATGTTCATCCATCGCGTGAGTTTGGAGAGGTTATGGACCAATTCGCCCCGGACTGTTTGCATAGCCTTATCGAGTCCCCGGAGTTCGCGAAGAGGTAACGGTGGGTCAGCGTTCGACCCTTGGTCGATGTTCAGTATTTCGTCTAGCTCGCTTTCGCTGAGCTCCATTGCGCGAATAGCGTCGGGGACTACTCGAGGGACCTCGCTGAGCTCGACAGTTTCTATCGCGGCGGCCGTCTTCGCCATCGTTTCGTCGGTAGAATGTAGGGGCTCTACAGCGCGGGCCGGCATAATTGTTTTGGCCACCGCCCCGGTTTCCGGCAATGGTGCCCGGCGCTAGGTGTTTTCCGGTCTTCATGTTGATGATTGGGACATTTGAGGCTTTTAGTCGCAATCTGCGGCCCCGATCCAATTCGAACTTTGAGTAGTCGCGGCTGACAGATGGGACCGTACCTTTTTCTGCCAAACTGTTGTAGTAGTCGTCTGCAGCTGACTTGACTAAGTCCTGGGTTAGACCAACGTTAACGCCACCTGTTTCCTCGCCGGCTGGATTCTCTATGAAGGGCGTTTCGTCATAGGTTGCGAGGAAATCATTGAAGTTATCATCATCATCGATGTCATCGTCGTCGATGTCATCGTCTCGGTCGCGATCGAATTCTTTCATATCGTAATCAGCCATCTTTAACGATGTATTAAAGAAAATCATACGGGTTTAATAGAGTTACTAAATATGTCTTCGAGTCAATACGATCGCAAACTCAATCCATACCGCAGACTGCGGGAGCCCCTTGGGGCGAAAGGCGTGAGACAGAGCGTCGTTATTACGAACAACTAATCGACGATCGACCAGAACCAGCAGCTCTTGGCCCGCTTCCCCAACCTCGGAGCTAACGACGTCATTGTGCCGGGGACTGTTCGCCTTGCTTTCACTATTTCGCTGACTGTTCGCCTCGCTTTCACTATTTCGCTGATGTCGACAGACGTGGACCGAACCGTCGTTCAGAACCTGGGTCAAGAAGACCATGATAAAGATTTCTGGTAATGAGGTGATGTCGATTGACGACAGCGACGTCTACCATTGTTACCAGGACCTGTGGAAGACGGCGCAAGAGTGCGAAACTGCGGTCTATCAAGGTATTGACACCAGCAAAAATAAGAACGTAATCAGACTTAGAATCTGGGCTGATAACAAGGTAGATAACAACGCGAGTGACAACGCGATCGCGGCCCCTTACGGTAACCGCTTCTACATCCCGTGAGTCACATGCCCTACTATCAGAGCGCTTTGGCTGACCGCCTCGAATACGAACTCGCGCGATTGATCAGAACCCAGTACGCCGGGCGCGTTGCCATACTTTACGACCGAGTTCTTCGCCACCGCAAGATGACGAAAGACAAATGCGGCACATTGTGGAATATTAACGTCAACGATGAAAGGTATACTGATGCTGTTCGTGGAGGGTCGGTTCGCGGAAAAAGGGAATTCTATAACCCCAAAATCACGAAGGTCGAGGTGACGATCGAGGGAGTCCCCAATCAACTCAACAGCCAGAGCCTTCGCGCGCACCAGTAGTGGGACGAAGCCAGAAAGCGGTTTGCTGCCGGCTCTAAGCCCTCTCCGGAGGTTGCCGCTGTTGCCAAAGACCTGCAGCTATCGGACGTCTCCCTCGCGCAGTTCCTGACTACCAAGTACGCGCAATGGCTAGACATGCGAGCCAGCGACGACGACCAAATGCACGGTAGTGGACGCCAAGCTGAGAACGCTAGCGAGGGTGTGACGATCCAGATAACCAAAGAGGCGGACGGAGCTGGGCCATTGAACGTGTACTTATATATAATAACAGATGCACAACTCAACATCGAAGATGGTCGATACGTCTCAACACTCTACTCAAAATAAAAATAAAATTTGTGATGCCCACTCTGCCATAATATGTGGCAGACAGGATGCCGAAAAACGGTTTTCATCCTCGACTTGCTCGAGAGGCCCTACCGCGATGCCTTTCGACACATTATGATCCTGTGTCCCATTGTGCGGCACAACGATACTTATCAGCGGCGCCCGTGGATATGGACCGACCCTGAGATATTCGTTATTGACCCCGGTGATAGGCTTCACGATTGGCTGCATTGGTTTATACCAAATCTTCCGGCATGCTGGGCAAAGCGTATGGATCTCCACTCAGAAGTACAACGCCGTCCTCAAGGATCTGCGCGAGCAAACGAAATGGGTCGCCCTCTTTCACTGCAAGGACCGAGACTCATTCCATGAATGTCTTCGAGAGAACGACGTTATCCCAACGCGCGAGGAGCGCCTGGAGGTTCGGCAGATGCTTTCGGAAACTAAGCACGCCAAACTTCTGCTGATACTGATCAACCAACTGCTTACAAAGTAATAAGCGCAGCTTAACGCTCGTCAGTAACTGCTGAGCAGATGCTTAACAATGCTGAACAATTGCTGAACAATGCTTAACAAATACTTAACAATGCTTAACGATGCTTAACAAATGCTGAGCAATTGCTGAACAATCGTTAACAAAATGCTGAACAATGCTTAACAAATGCTGACCAATGGTTAACAATCTGGGAATCAATTTGTTGCTCCGCTGCGAGCTTTGTTGCGAGCATAACGGTGATCATAAGTATCGGATGGTGCGCTTGGCAATATGTTAGACTTATGAAGCTAGTCAGAATAGTACTAATTATTAAAAATAAAATAATGAACTGCGACGAACTTCTCGATCAGCTAATGGAAGAGACAGTCGTGTCAACTGCTGACACGACTGGACCTGTAGGAACCGGCACGACTGCCGATACGGTATCTTTCCTGAAAGAAAATGAAAACGCGACGCGACGCGAGCGGCTAGCTGCGCTTGTTGCTTGGGGACAATCGGAGCAGTATCTCGGTAGGCGTCTCTCAGTTTGTCAGGTGGACAATATGTCAGATGCGGAGATCGACAACATGTATGCGCGATACCAATCTAGGTTAGGTGCGGAGATGACGAAAACTCTTGGATCGGCGGCTATTCATCTGTACGTTACCGCTGTTAGTACATTTCTCCCTATACCAAACACCGCCGGGTTGATTGGCGATCTAGAGACTGACCCTTTTGTAGGACACACTCTTAGAACAGCCTGCTGCTCAATTTATCACGAGTTTGGAATGTACTTAGCTCCGCTGACAACCGCGTTGACCACGGCTAAGCACTGTCAATTTGGACATATATGCCCACGAACTATAAGCTCAGAAAATGATGACAAGCACCTGCGAGAGTGACGGAACAGCAATCCCCGATTGCACTTCCATCCCCGATTGCTCCACATGAACTATCCCCGATTGCCCTACACAAAAACCCAAAAAGACAGGCAGCTGGGTGGGCAGCGGCTGCCACCCGAAAAACTGAACAAGATAAAATACTCGCCGAGCTTCGAGAGGCCAAATAGTCGTTATTGGTTCCAATCGCAATTGGAGTTGGGGGCAGAAACAACAAAATACCCGAAGACAGCTGCGGTTCAATCTCAGCAGGAACTTTCGGAGCAAATGTGGATTGCTGTAGCTCCTACCTGGATCATCCCGTGGGTTTATGGTGGTCGTCTGGCATTTGTTGGCACCCTGTGTGTGCGGAACTACCTTTCGAGACAACCACCCGCGGTTCCGAAACCGATTGCGCCCCATTTAAACATTGATCGTGATCCCTTTTATATGCAATAATCACTATATGTAATGGCTGAAAACGATGGTAAAATGATAGTGAATGCGCTTTATTACGCCGTGGTGATATCGAGTCTCAGTATATCGTTTGCTCAACTATCAAAGATGGCCTTCGGAGGGCCCGCTCCCAAATTGGACATGACTGTGAGAGACGTAGGTCTCGTGACCTTAGATGTAGCGGCCGCAGTTGGGACTCGAGATTATCTAATTAAAGCTGGAATTCTACCTGCAAATATATTGAAATAAATGGCTGCGATCGGACTAATGATATGTGGTGCGTTGCGGCGGTAGCAATTATTTAATCTCGTTAATAGGAAACTCGGACGCGGATGAGGAGCGCAAGCGTCACGATTTAGCTGCAGAACAACTCAAGAGCGCAGACGCAGCATGGTCGAAAAAACGAATAGCTCATCTGAACTGGGTCAACGAAGAGCTTCGCCGCGAGAATCACGCCGTGCAAACTTTCCGGTACGTTGAAGAAGCCAACTGCGAGTACGCGCCAACATATCCGCAGAAAATTCTCGCGGCGCTTGATCCCGAGCACCAACTTTCAGATTTCTATGTACCATCAGAGGCCCAAAAAGACCGCGAGATCGCGTTCGTCGTCGTGGGAATGGTTGCGACTTACTATGGATACGGACATGAATACACGTATATAATGTGCACCGAGTTCAATGTCACTGGGGAATCGTGTTCTAATATCAAACTGAATATATTGTAGTTTTTCGTAGATATTCAGTTCTCATTTGGGGTTTTCTCCATACCTTACAGGTTAAATACGGTTTCGAATCCGTTGCTTGCCTTCATTACCACGACTATACACTACTGTGCTCTTGTACACCGTATGCGGCTAAATATTTCTGATAATAAACATTTCTTTTTATAAACGATAAACGATCATTTTTTTGTTTTAAACTGTACAAGTGTAGCATTAGAATGGGTAAACTTTGGAACATTCAGCCTTCCGCCTTCAATACAGCGGTAAACCCTAGCAATTGCCGTAGCTAATGTCTCTTCCGGAATAGATTATCGGTGTATAAAGTATCCGATTGTGAAATTAGCACCGTGCTACTTGCCCGCTGCATGCAAACTGACCATACGGTTTCCAGCTGTGCTCAGTGATTATTTGTTTCAAATGGACAAATGGCTAACGTTTCACTTTCATCTGCACTACGTGCCCGAAATTCGTGTAATGCGACAATACCTGCTGTACAGGGTAACCTCCATAAACCGGATACATATGCAGTGATTTGTTTACCAGCGCATCGCGTGGCAAGTACACACAATAGTTGTCACACCAAAATTCGGAAATATTATTATTATTTCCATAGGACGACATACCATTTTATCAGAAGGTACCTCAAACTTTAAAAGTGTCAGATAAGTGACAATCTATGTATTGAATTACCAGTATGTTCGGCTTAGATAGACTTAATTATAAGATACGCAGCCTGATCAAGGTCTACACTGGTCACAAACGTACATTGTAAATATAAAATCGATAACAGTAACATGATGGCAGTTTCATTAAAACGAGAGTAGAAATCAAGTTACAAAACATATGTCGCTTCTGCGAACAAACAACAAACCTATAATAACAAAAAAGACGTACGCAATAATAGTTCGGCACTGCATGGGTCTCAGATTTCACAGAAAGCAACTCTAGTTATTTTTCAATATTATAAACATGTTTTTTAATCGATGGTTACTAATTTACTTTAGTTAATGTAATAACACAAGCGTCTATAATGGAAACTTTTTTTCTAAATGGTGTATAATTAATATGATCATTTCACAACAAAATATAGACATTTTGCAATTTTTCCTTACTGGTAGGCCTACCCGTACACCACCGCCTGCGCTAATCTGGCCAATATTTGTAAATTCAATTTCTTTTATTTCAAAATACAGAACTAACGGTGCCAAGTTGAGCACAAACACGGAAGAAATCGACAACTACAAACAACACAAATGCAACGACGCGATATACATTGAACACAAATGCGAGCATGGCCCACAAACATTCTCGAGGAGACGAACAGGAACACGAATATAGTAAAACAAATACACAAGTCTTACCGCTTAAAGTATTATGTTAGCCAATGAACTAAGCTGTTTCTGATGTCATGAGTTTAAGCTCTACATATACGTGGCTGTGACTAAAATAATGGGGCGTATGGGATTTGTGACCAGTGTAGTCCGTGATAAAATAACACACTCATCTAGCTTGATAACTATCTGCATGTACATGCATTTTGTTTATTAGAAACATGACGGGTGCTTCATTGCGGACTGGCGAACAGTGCAGATCCGAATCAGACTGTGTGGATGCACAGGTTGATCCGGATCTACACATGTCACAAACCCATAATCCCCATTGCTCCAGTCACAGCCACATATATATACTGCATGAAAAACGTTAATAGTAAGCTTACCGACGCCAGAATGAACAGAATGTCACTTTGTTGATATGTTTATATATTTATATATATATACATCATATAAATAAGGGCGTGAACCGCATCCAAGACGTTGATACCCTGCCAGTGCGGTGGATGGCTCTTTATATATGTCATACATCACGAGTGAATAACAACACTATGCGATATACGCAGCCCATATATACACTAGTACCGCCTGCGCTAAGTTTGCCAATATTTGCAAAGTTCCTTATTTCAAAATATATGTACGTGAACATTATGCTTGAAATCAAGCAGCTTGATCGGCTGAGCCTGAGCTGTGCTACAGCTCAGGGTCAGACAATCAAGTTGCTTGATTGCGAGTTTGCATTGCCAATAGTGCTGAGAAACGTTGATATCCTGGGCAAGTTTAACGCTGGCCGCTGTGTATCATCCAAGTGTCATTGTTTGCAAGAAAAGTCAATTTCTACAAACTATACAGTAGTTGCGTCTCTACGGAGCCCCGCAGCGGACATGGATTCCCTCGAATTCGTTCCTTCGAATTAACAATTCGTTCCCGTGGGTCATCATGCGTCGTGTAATTGCATGTAACAATGGAATGGAATTAAATGGTGCTTAGCGGCCCATCAACACAAAAGAGTCATTTACAAGTAGGGCCAAGCAATGTAGGTGAAAAATAGAAATAACAGAACAATAGTATGCTACATGTAGGTCCTAGATGGTACAGTACCAAAGAAATGGACTTAAACACGAAAACTTAACATTGTAAACGCGAAAAGTTAACATTGAAAATGGCTAAGTCGACTGCGCGGAACAAATGAGTCAAGTTCAAAAAAAGGAAAACATGTTGGATAGTGATATGTGGTGGGCAGCAGACGACAATTTTCGTTTCCTGCATTTGAAGGGTTAAAGCAATGCAAATACATGGCTTTTGACTTTTGTTCCTGCATATATTATGATAATACTGAAATACTAGAAACAAGATTATGTCATTTTCTAAAATTTGAAAATGAAAAGTAAAAAAGTGAGATAATCCATGACCCGAGGTCGAATAAAAAATCTAAATAAACGTTGCGCATCTACTCGTCATAAGAAAGCTACACACAGAGCTTTACGTATGTAGCTACTACAGTTTAAAGTTTTGCGAGTTACAACGGGTCCGGGCGGGCGGATGGGAGGGACGGACAAGGGTAAAACTAAATATCCCCTCCACTATCATGGTGGGGCATAACAAGTACTAGCACATGCAATAAATAATAATGTACATTTACCTTCATTTCCGTCTACGTGAACTCCATCGAATGTTTTCTTCGTCGGTGATTCAAACTCGTAAATGTCCATCCTAGGCACAAGCAAAGTAAGACAAATAATAAATAGTATGTAAAGTTACACGTTACGATGATCATGTATTGAATTAATTGAGTTAAAATTAGTCTCTTCCTTTCCCGAAATGCCATTGGAGAATTGGAGTCATGTGACGTATACAACAACCAATGGACTTCTGATACACAACCGCGCGCGAAGAAAATTTATGCGAGCGGTATTTTCGAGTCTAACACACAGGTGTCCGTAATGGCATCCCAGGATATGTTATACAGACTTTTTGTCAATTCCGATACTCCAACCACTACTTTGTCCAGTGGTATGTATACGTATATGTGTGATAGTATATTATGTATGCATATAAATTGTTTGGTCATATTTACATATTCTGACTTGTGCTTATAAATACTAACTAACAGACGGAAGATGAAACTTATTGCATTTGATGTGTCGGAAAATAAATTCGAAATATGTCATCTCGACAACACGTATGTCTGAATGCTGTACAAATATGTACATATATATACAAACATGTCACCATCTTCAATTTGTTTTATTTGATGAAATTATATCAAACATTGATTGTATTGCAAACAAAAAAAACACAACAATGTGTCTATGTAACACGTAATACTGCATATCAAGTGTATCACTTTGAGTATAGCGAAATGTTGCCCATACATGTAGTATGTCAATGAGACAGTGACAACTGTTCTGAACCAATGTAATACAACTACTGGTCTTACCTGTATATCCTAAATTGATATCGTGATATGTACTATTGCTACTATTAATGATAAACAAGATATCACTATGTAATCACATTAATTGTTGGTAATTCAATTTAAGTTTAAATTGATGTTGTTAAATTGATGTCATTCAACTGATTAATAATAATAAAACGTAGAATACACATAGTATGTATTATAGTACTGAATGTCCCGCTCTATGCTGACGTCACGAAACTGTAACGCTAACAAATAGCTACATGTATCCAGCAACGCCTTCTGTCATAGGTAGCCTATCAAGTCAGGGCATATAGAATGTTAGAAACATATTCTCAATTTCTGAAATAATAAATGGGGTGATTGTGGCGAGCCTAATTTGACCCATAATCGTATATCAATTATTGGCCTTCTTATCTGACATTATTATCGATACTAATTCATTACTAATTAGATGATAAGACCGTGAAAGTTGTGGTATGGCGTGGAAAACACTAACATAATTCCATTCTCTACATTTGTATTTATAACAGTGTTTGCGTAAACAAAACATTAAACAATAACACGGCAACTTGCTTGAATTATACAAGGTTTCGTTTCGGCTTATATTTAAGGGCTGAAAGGACACGTTCCATACCCTGTTATACAAGGTTATTCGGCATGATTATTTATATGTGCCCACCGACAGGTGTTTGATGGTAAACACAAACATACTTATAGAATATTACGAGACTGGTTTATAATAAATGCCCATACATATTCAGAGGTTATAGAAGATGGCAGAACTGCTCCGCCGAAATAAAATGTAAATTAATTGATTTAACGACGGCACTAGCTCGATGACCTTGTATGTCAGGACCGACTATTTAAATCCCCATCAGATAGGACTACGCTAGCACGAAGTTCTCTTGCCACAGGACACGCCGAATCGGCCATTCGCAGAGGTCCGAGGTCATATCGACCCAGGGGTTTCCCGATGCGCAGTCCGACGCTCTACTTACTGTGCTAATCCGCGGCCGTAACAATTCTGCGAGCAGTTTTGATTTTTTATTGTATCTTTCAGACGGCAATGTGGCGGTGTAACGTGTCCGAAATTAACATTATTTGGCCGAAATACTGTGATGTATTTTATTGACTTCAGTTGTTTTGATTGTAAACGCTTGACTGTAATTATTCGGTCTTTAAACCAGACTAAGTTCATTGAGTTGCGACCTATCGTTAATTCTAGGTGAAAGTAGTTTATCACCTAATTTAACCGTGATAAATTTCGCACCGTGTATCTAAGCGACTTGTAATGTCCGTGGTGTTTCTCACTCCATTGCGAATTAATCATTGCCATTTAGCATCTCCCGTCGACTATATCAATAATACCAAACTTGACCAGTTACCGTTGTTCAATAATTAGTTGCAACATCATTGGAGAGAGTGATCAAGTAGCATTACAGCGAATATCTGTTGAAGGTTCCTAAACGAAAACCAAGTGAACACGATCGTTTTGTACAACTATATGCATAAGAACGAATATTTATTTTTTTATCAAATAAATTTGTAAGCGAAAACGATATTTTCGCTGAAATACCCGTCTCTCAACTTTTTTAAAAGCCTATCAGCTCGTGTCGTGTCGCATACACCTCATATTTACATCTTATTCATTTGTTTGTAATGTGATATTTGTGTTCACTTAATGCACAGTAAATGACATACTCAAATGAATCGCAATTAATTTTTTCACATTTTCCAAAATATGTGTTATAGTCAAGTGTATGCTATCAGAAATTGTCATAAACAGGCCAGGAGAAATAATTATGGCTTGGCATAATTTGGAATTTTCGGTATACATGTAACAGTACAGAACAATTGTGAAATTGCGTTATTTTGTGAAATGATAATACTATACCGCATTTAGAAATAAGTTCCCATTGTTGAAGTTAGTGTAGATACTTTAAATAACATAATTTATAGTTAGTAACCATTGATTAACAAACATGTAATACGGAAAAATAACTAGCGTTGCTAGTTATCGTTCACTTTTATAAACACTTTTATTTACCAATATCCAATTTTTCGCAGGTTACTTATATGTATAATTAGGGCCCCGCCAAAAATATATAGGCTTCGTTGAACACTGGTTTACATCGTCTCCCTCCGCAGTTCGTAAGCGCCTCCGGTCCATTTCAAAAATGTTTATTCCACTTAAATTCTATGAGGGTCTTATAAATCACCGAAGATGGCAATGCTTAGCGAAAGTGTGGATTTGGATTTCAACTGGCAATTGCTATGAATGTTTTGCCCACATCCAACGTACCAATTATCGTACATTTGAAATGTGCTAACAAATATTATTATTTCTTCATAACATACTGTTACATATTGTTGGAGATAAGCATGTACTATGTTTAATATGTTATATAATTATTTCTGATATATTTGTTTAAATTGTCGGTGGACAACTCGTTACAACTCGTTTATTCCTTTGTTTTGTATCAATAAATGACAAACATGCAAAGTCAGCGACATATAGTGTGGAAGCCGACCAGACCGTGGTTATGCCAGATCTGGTAGCATTCATATTATTGGTCCTCACAATACATACAGTTACAGTAACTGTCAAAGTCAAATGGCTATTGATATATTTGCAAAATATTCTGATGCAGTTAATATTATATTTAACAAGCTGTGTTGAATCAGATCTTGATTGCACGGATGTGCGTTCTGGTCAGGGCTTACGCTAATTGTTTCATTATTAGTTGAATAAATATCATCAGTTATTGTTGTTGCAGAGATTTAACCGATTGAACTGTGGACAGACTGTAGATGTGAGCTATCTGTTAGAAGTAAAATCTGGTATTGTATACGCGTGTACTTTTGTAAAATTTACACGTACAGTGGAACCTCTCCAAACCGGACACCCTGGGGGCCCCGTTTTTTGGTGATGTTCCGCTGTAAATCAGACATATTAGCGCTTCACGGCACATTCTAGTGTTTTACAACCATGAAACGTCATTGTAATCAGAGATACATAACAGCTAAACACAAGTAAGTTAAATATCCATATTTACCGAGTGACCGGTTAGAGGGGTTCCACTGTATATTTCGTATTTAATAGTATTGGTATATGTTTACATATTATATAAGGTTATAAATCTAATATAAATATGATGAACAGTGCGGATCCAGATCAGACTGTTTATGTGTATATTATCTCAAGAGTCACTTCTATCTGATAAATTACCAGGTTTTGTCTTATATAATTGACAGACAGAAAATAGTTAATATTATTTACAAGTATCGGGTATTACCGATATTTCTGATATGCTACACGCTTTTATATATTAGCTGTGAGCCAATAAATTTCTGTGTTTAACGCCAATTACGATTTCTCCGTAAAGTAACACAATACCGCAATTGACTTGCTTTGCCTAATCATGTGCTTGCCGTTGTGAGGCTGAATGATTAATAGCATGGCAGGCAAGTGCCATCACGTCATAAAGGAACCCGAGATCAGCATGTGATGAAATTAATTAGTAAGCCTGCTGATACTTCACAGTATGATATTTGTCTTTAGCTCGCGAAGGTAATTTTATTGCGTTTCGGTGTTTCTGAGCCCGCGCCCGAAAATTACTGTACAATGTATGGTGGCTCGTTAATGAACATTTCGTCTCTTCGTTTATTCGAGGCGCTAATTTGCGATGCGTAAATTTATGCGGCGTAAATTATCGACTTTATATACTTAGCGAAATGAAAAGACGAAATGTCCATAACGAGCGACCATAGTAATGTGCGTTTAATGGGACCTGTCCGCTTAGCCAGTACTTTGATCGATTAGTTTATATTGCTATCCTGGTGTATGTTGAATTGATGTACAGCTACACGTATACACACTATTGTTTAATATCAATCAATACAGTCAGCGTCATTGCTCATCTGTAAATAAATTGTGTACAAACACGAATGTCACAGGGAGAAGATAGACTACATGTATTGTAAATAATCAAACATCGGTATGTGCTACATAAACAGATGATTGACCATACAGCGGTTACAGTGAAATGAAATCATGCCTGATAAACAAGGCAGCCTTTATACAACTGTTGGCTCTTGGTCGATCTGAGGTTTAAGCTGCGAAGAGATCAATATGATACATTTTATGCGCTATGTTCTGACAAAAACTGAACATGTACATGTAGCCCATTCGACTAGTTGAACCGGTACCGACACATACGCTCGTACGTCCACCTATTTCGGTCAGAGTCTACACAGTTCGCAGCAATTATGTCCTCAGTATCCATAAATAAAACCATGAAGTAGAATTACAATGTGTGGGTGTCATCAGGTGAAGTTCCCATCCAACATCTAGTGAACACGCAATGATGTATTTTGATCCGTGTGTCTGCTTTCTAGACGCTTCTTCATCAAGTCGGTGTTGGGAATCTACGCTGCCTCCTTCACTCGAGGGAGAGCGAGTGTATTGGAAGGGAAATTCACGGCCTGCTGCCCAGGCGGACAAAGTGGGGCTATACAGGGGGCGAGGGGTATGTTGTCCGTATTTGTGAGACGTTAACAAATAAATCAATCAATCAAATAGCAAATAGAAAATATTACATGAGTGATGGTTTAACATGGTATTTATTAAACGAGTTTTTTTATTTCTACTCCTTGACTAATTGCAAAAGAAACTCGACATAACCTCGTTTCTTATTCAATTAGTAAACGAGTTCAATAAATACCATATTAAATCATCACACATGTTAAGATTTATTTATTGCATAAGCACATCATACATTGAAGCTGCACTGGTCACCAAAATTGTTTTCAGTAACGAGCTAATGTGCACATTTATTACACTTAGTCTAGTGTTTTATGATTTTTATTAAACTGTGTTAATGCACTGCGACTGCCCATTTTATGCAATAAATACAATTATTAACTCATCGTAAACGTTGCTATACTTGGACTGCATCAATTATCGCATACAAACTAGTGGTCGGTGTTAAGTTGTTAATTTATATTGCAGTTAACATCCGTCCACTTGTCCGTGGAATACAAATACAAAATACAAATAATTGTGTTCAGCATTAAACATAAACAATAGTTCTAGCCTACATAGTCCCAAAACGTAAGTAATGGTAGTGAGAACACAATTTCCTGGTGTGGTCTTACATCTTGTATGCAAATGAGCATAAAAGTCGGTCGCAACACATATTTGGCAGGTGTTGTGCTTTTTAAAAACACGGGTCTTACGCCATAAAAGATATTTATAACAACTTAGCTTTATCGCTATGTCAGTGAGATAAATGTTTTGTTTGCCTTTCTTTTGTGTTAATTTTATGTTATTGCAAATGTTTTTGTAGTATAAGGGTGAACTCAGTCGGCTTTTCACCGAATGTTTGTTTATTTTGAGTACTGTTAGGCAGACACGACATCAGCTTCTTTGTCTATAGAGGGCATCTTGTTATAGATCGACATGTCACATCAGATATGCGGAATTGTAATGATCTGTGCCAGTTATCGTGAGGTTTCTAAAAATGTATTATTGTTAATATAATAATACAAATTAATACGTCTGGTAAATGAATGTTTATTTGCACGAAACATGTGATATCAAACGAATGGGCATCTACCTATGTTACAAACTGGAATGTGTGTGCCCATACTGATGTTTCGTCATCTTTTATCATATTAATGTTGTGGGCACTTTGTTCTGATGCAAATTGGTGGCACGTCATATCCTTTATATGTTAACTACTTGTTATAATCTGCCTGTATACGTAATGTAAAACCTTTATCTATATGTCATCTATTTATACAAATTATAATTTATACTGTGCATTTCACCTATGCTGCATGTAACGAGTATGCATGCAACTTCGTAAGAATGGATGTTTACCAACATCAGTATGATACCACTCACATAGAGTGACGTTCATTCCATAACATAGCAGTTCACCGGACGTCTAACGACACGCTAGGCATGCATATCCTAGCTTTCTAGTATTTTAGAGATATTTGTAAAACGTGGCATACATATAATGATATATACCACAATTACACAATGCACACATCGATACCGGTATAAACAGATTTGCAATGCATGCACATACGTGTCTAGTAGTCGTGTTTAGTGTAGACGAAGATCAGTCTGCGTATCGGCGCACTCTGGTCATTGTCTACACTATTCGCTATTCAACCAGCAAATGCAATGATCATCACATATAGTATATAGCTGAGCGGTATTAACTTCGCTGATTGTATGTCCTATTGAAAAGTGTATCCCGTACTTTTCTTATAGTCAACGCTAAAACCACTAAACACGATTACTAGACACGTCTGTGCATGCATTGCAAATCTGGTTATACCGGTATTGTATTTGTCAATTTGAGTCCGTGGACTGTGCCAATGTTATACTGATAATGATAGAAATGTCTACCAGTACCGGTTTCAGTGGTACTCGTTTGAATGTGACATAGATTGTACCAATAGAACTGTCGAAATGAATTGCAAATATCCAATACTGATTGTTGGAATTGTCCCTCTTTCACAACGGGTGAAATTTGGGATTCGAACCAGTAAACCCGGCCTAATGTGATATTTTGTCTAGGAACATGTGCAATATCTCATGAAAAATAAAATGTTCACAGCAAGTGTGGGACCATTCGACATTTCCTATGAAAATGAGTTTATCTTTCGACGTAATTTACAGAAAATATCACAGTTTCTGTAATTTCATGTTCTTAAGTACAAAATTACATGGCGTATCTCATATGGCGTTAGCTGTTGACAGGCCGTTTAACGTCAGTAAATAAATAAATTCACGTTTTCAAATCGTGGTCATGTGTTTTGTGGCATGCAACTGGCCTATCAACAGGATATGCAGCTTTGTATTTTATCATAACAAAGTAGTGCTTTGTTGAATAATATTACAAACTGAAATGATGCTTTGGTAATGGATGGCCAGTATACTTGTGCCAGTAATAAGAGTCAATGTTAGAAACTAACATTCCAAGTAATTGTAAAATATTCGTATTATATTTACACATTAGGAATCAATGAATAACATTCTCTTCGGACCTTAGAAGTTCTAAAGATACGCATACTGCTTTGACGCATTTTAAATAGGTTGTTTAGTTGATGCAATGACGTACGTATATTAAATGTCATACGATGATCTTCATGTTTTGTCTTCCGTACATACACACATAGACTCCAACAGTGATAGCTATAGTGGCAGTAGTGTGAACATGGTTAGAAAGTTCCCAATGGTGTAGCCGGAAAACTGTAAAAAATAAACATTGCTATAGAAACAAAAAAATCACCTCTAAGACCTATTATTAATGGAATATCAGTAAGATGACTGTGACAATCGTACTGCTTATCTGACTATCCAAAATATAAACACGGCCTTTTATATGATCCCGGCATATGCCTTATTTAAAAATAAAAACATTTTTTTTTGCGCGATTTATGGATAGTCACACAACACGACTACCACGCTAGTCTTACTGACCTTCATCTAATAATAAGCTTTTAGAGGCTAATTTTTATTTTCTTGACAATTGTTATTTTCTGGCATTTTTCTTATTTCTACACACAATTAGGATATTTTTTTTTAATAGTTTTACCATCACAATCACCATTTTAATATTAACCTGTGGATATAAATAAACATTGAATATGCTTTGCCGCAGTGACCGAGACCTATTTGCTATTTAGTTGCTCACACATTCCTGGTGTATCAAACTTGCAATGCATATCCGGAGCCATACGAGGCTGTATGCTGATTAGGGGCTGCACATCAAGATGCAACAAGTATTAACATATTGCCGCAGGGTCAAATACATGTTTTCCCACGCAATGACAAGATACGGCATATTGAGAATTCTGATCGGAGTTTTGCATAGTGATTTCAATATATAGTACGGTTAAGAGGGATGTTACGATTTATGAAAATGTTCATAGTGAGAGGGATTGTATATCTTATGAAAATGTTTATAGGGAGAGGGATAGTACATTTTATGAACTTTTCACAGTGAGAGCGATTGTACGGCTTATGGAATTTTTCATAGTGAGAGGAATTGTATGGTTACATAGCGAGAGCGATCTTCAAAGTGAGAGGGATAGTACGGCTTAAGAAAATTTTCATAGTGAGAGGGAATATTACGGTTTATGAAAATTTTCATAGTGAGAGCGATTGTACGGTTTAAAAAGATTTTCATAGTGAGAGGGAATATTACAGCTTATGAAAATTTTCATAGTGAGAGGGAATATGACGGTCTATGAAAATTTTCATAGTGAGAGGGCATATTACTGTCCTTATGAAAATTTTCTTTCATAGTGGAGAGGGGAATATGACGGTCTATGAAAATTTACTGTCCTTATGAAAATTTCTTAGTGATGAGGAAATATGACGGTCTAATGAAATGTTCATAGTGAGAGGGAATATTACGGCTTATGAAAATTTTTCATAGTGAAGAGGGAATATGGACGGTTTATGAAAATCTTCATAGTGAGAGGGATAGTACTGCTTAAGCAAATGTTCATAGTGAGAGGGAATATTACGGCTTATGAAAATTTTCATAGTGAGGGAATATGACGGTTTATGAAAATCTTCATAGTGAGAGGATAGTACTGCTTAAGCAAATTTTCATAGTGAGAGGGAATATTACGGTTTATGAAAATTTTTCATAGTGAGAGGGAATATGACGGTCTATGAAAATTTTTCATAGTAAATGGGATATTACGGTCTATGAAAAATTTTCATATGAGAGGAATATGACGGTTTATGAAAATTTTCATGGTGAGATAGATTGTACGGCTTATGATAATTTTCATAGTGACAGTACGGTTTATGAAAATTTTCATAATGACTACTGTTTTTCTCAGAAAAATGTTATGAAAAGTTCATCAGTGAGAGGGAATATGACGGTCTATGAAAATTTTCATTGTGAGTGGGAATATTACGGTCTATGAAACTTTTCATAGTGAGAGGGAATATGACGGTTTATGAAAATTTTCATAGTGAGATCGATTGTACGGCTTATGATAATTTTCATAGTGATAGTACGGTTTATGAAAATTTTCATAATGACTATTGTTTTTCTCAGAACAATGTTATGAAAATTTTCATAGTGACATCAATATATGAGTTGCACTGGTGATTGCTGAGTAATTTTCATAGTCAAGTGCAGTCTAAATTTTTCATAACCCTCCTTATGCATATGGGGTCGCTATTTTGAGCAACTGGATTTGCTCAAACGAAACTGGAGCCTGTTAAACACGCAATGTTATAAATGCAGGAATTTTGGTCACGTACAAAGGGACTGTCCGGAAAATGCGCACTCCTCCCACTCGTACTTAGCACCACAAAACGTCAGTTATGGTGTGAATGCCAAACCAACTGGTCCTATCTTCCAGACACCTCCGCCCACTTTCAACATGGGGGGAAATCGGCGCTATGACACGCCCCGGGCAATGTATGAGCAAGCCGAGAAAAATATATCTTTAAACTGACGAGGACCGGTACTGACGGCCAAGGAACGGTCCATTGTCCTACAGGCCAAATTGCAACATTACACGGAAATAAAACGTCTGCTATAATTGAAGCTGTCTTTGAGTTAGCTTCTGCAAAGAACAAAGAACACACCATGCAACCATCGTCACTTGGTTGTCGTCCAAAAACAATTGATCCCCCTTCCTCCAAACTCGGGACAGATAAAACCGCACATTTACAAGTACACAGTAATCGAGATTTGGATAATCGCGATTACACATGTAGTACTAGTAGGCCCATTGCGAAATGCGATGTCCGTAATCAAAGCACCAAAAGTACTGTTACAGTACCAGGCGGGGCCAACACTCAAACTGATTAAAGTATTGGCCTAGTTGGAGAGAACCCATGCAATCAAAGTACTCCAAGTACTGACGCACTGGTAGCAAATTCCATCAATCAAAGTACTACAAGTACTGAAAAGGCTACAAATTCGGAACTACATAGCAACTATCATTGCGAAACTGTTAGCGAACTAAATGTGCCCCCGGCGCATACGACGGGCATCCCTGAATAAACAAATGCCACTTCTAAGTCCATGGAAAACACTGGATATATGCAGAGTAAAGTGGATGGTGGTCCAATGGTCGAGGGTACGGGTATGAGCCATGGTATACACAGAATCACACGCAGTGAAGGATTGTATATCGAATCCGAGGTGGCTGGAATTCCATTAGTGTTTGCTTTGGATACAGGCGCATCCAAGACCATTATCTCAAGAGCAATATATATGTCTATCCCCGAGAATAAGCGTCCAATTTTGAAGAAAACCACTGGGTTGACAGGTGCCAGTGGGAAACCCCTCGGACACTATGGCACTGCTGTGTTTTCTTTAAAACTGGCTTCAGTGGAGTTCAGCCGGGAAATCATTGTGGCAGACATTGAAGATGAGGGACTTCTGGGACATGATTTACTGCAATTTGGTGATGCACACATACAGTATAACGAAAACATACTGACATTTATGGGGGTATCAATTCCTTGTATACAGGTGGGTGGTACCACCAGGGCACGGAAGGTACGTGCCGCAGATCACTTTGTGATACCTGGAAACTGTGAGGTCGTTATTGATGCATTTGTGGATATGGCTGATGATGACAAACATATCAGCAAGGGCACAATACTTATTGAACCCACCTCCAATTTCCAGGAACGGTACAATGTGATAGTGGCAGCCAGTCTTAGTGATTTAAACTCACGGGCCACACACAAAGTTAGGGTAATGAATCCCCGGGACACAGCTGTAAGCATCAATCAAGATGTGATAGTGGGGACAGCTGAAATAGTATCTGGGGAAACAAATGTATTCGCTGCCATGGAGGATGAGTGTGAAATTGACAATAGAGCCAATACACGTAGATTGAAGCTTAGTGGTACGGGCACCACAAGCTGTGATGATACGGTAATAAGAGTCAGGCGAGTTCAGCAACCACAGTTACCTGATCACCTGAACTCATTATATGAGCTGCCAGTGCTAACAGGACTGAGGCAGAACGGAAACGGATAGGTGACACATTGCTCACGTATCAAGATACCTTCTCGAAAGATGAGTTTGATCTGGGATTGACTCATCTAGGGGAGTATAGTATCGATGTAGGTAACCACAAACCAATTAAACAGGCACCCAGGCGTGTTCCAATGGCATTTGCATCAGAGGAGGAACATGTGATTCAACAGATGGAGAAACAAGGCATCATTAGACCGAGCACCTCCCCTTGGGCAAGCCCCATTTGTCTTGTCCGCAAAAAGTCCGGTAAAATACGACCTTGCGTGGATTATCGCAGGGTCAATTCCATTTGTCAGAAAGACGCTTACCCCCTGCCGAGGATAAATGATTGTTTAGATGCTGTGGCAGGAGCGTGCTTTTTCTCGACATTTGATCTCACTTCCGGTTTCCATCAAATTCCTATCAAGGAGTCTGACATACCAAAAACCGCATTTTGTACCAAATTTGGTCTTTTCGAATACTTGTCTATGCCCATGGGTATGTCCAATAGTCCAGCCACATTCCAGCGACTCATGGAAGTAGTGTTACGGGGACTACAGTGGCATACATGCCTGATATACCTCGATGACATTTTGGTATTCGGATCAAATTTCGATGAGAACATGAACAGGGTTGATGTAGTACTACATAAAATCCAGGCCGCTGGGCTAAAACTACGGGCTGATGAAACACAGTTATTACAAACGGAGGTCAATTTCCTTGGGCATCTGGTCTCCGCCAAAGGCATACTACCAAACCCAGGAAATATCGCAAAAATAAAGCAATGGCCGATCCCATCCACCCCAACTCATGTAAGACACATCCTCGGTCTTGGATCATACTATCGCCGCTTTATCAAAGGATATAGTGATATTGTCCATCCGCTCACACAATTGACGCTCAAAGGTGCATCATGTGTGTGGTCAGAAGCTTGTCAACAAGCATTTGACTTGTTGAAGGAGAAATTGAGTGGCTCAGACATAATGGCTCACCCCAAAAATGATGGTCTCTACATATTAGACACAGATGCTAGTGACACCCAAATAGCCGGCGTTCTTAGCCAAATACAGGATGGACAAGAGCGTGTTATTAGTTATGGGAGTAGGACTTTGAACAAAGCAGAACGGAACTACTGCATCACTGACAAGGAGCTTCTAGCTGTACGGCACTTTGTAGAATGTTATCGACAGTATTTGTTAGGCAGGCGATTTCTGGTCAGAAGCGATCACCAGGCACTTACATTCCTTTTCCGGCTGAAGGAACCAAAAGGCCGAATTGCCAGGTGGATTGAAATTCTATCCTCATTCGACTTCAGTATAGAATATAGGCGAGGTAAAAAGCATGGCAATGCCGATGCTTTGTCTCGCTGCCCAGATCCATGGAATTGTCACTGCCAGGATGCTGATAATTTAGAAATTCTACAATGTGGCCCATGTTCTAAATGTACTAAACGCTCAAAGGACATGATTGAACAGACCGGTCTTTTTGTGCCCCCTGGTGAGACGGCGAACAGTGCAGATAAGGCATGTGCCGTACGTGCCGTGACTACCCGATCAATGAATGACCCTGTATCATCCCCACAGGCTACCAGTAGTAGTGCTGCGGTTGATACAACCTCGGTTAATCAGTGGATGTCTGATCAGGATATGGTCAAGGTACAGGCCATGCAGTACAGTGACCCTGATCTCAGATTCATTATAGATGCCTTGAAAACAGGAGTGCGCCCACCACATTCAGATGTTGTTTCACAGAGCCCCACCTTATGATACTATTGGAGTATCTGGAAATCACTCATCATGCACCGTGGATGTATGCATCGCTATTTGCACAGACAAGATAATTCAGGCTCTCATCTGCAATTCATTGTACCTACATCATTGAAAGAGAATGTGCTATATCAGATGCACAATACTCTACTATCAGGTCACCTAGGCAGGAAGAAAACACTGGTGTGGTTGAGACGTTGCGAGACATGCGCCGCTATTAGGAAACCCCATCGCAATCCACGCGCTCCACTTGGTAGGATGTTAGGTGGTTCTTCCCTGGATAGATTAGCTGCTGATCTACTTGGTCCGTTACCACTCACGCCGCGGGGTAATCGCTATATACTACTGGCTACAGACCATTTCACAAAATGGGTTGAAATAATGGCCGTCCCGGACCAAACCGCAAAAACATGCGCGAACAAACTGTTGAATGAAGTTATTAGTCGCCTGGGCTGTTGTCTAACCTTGCACTCGGATCAGGGTCGAAACTACGAAAGTTCAATATTTCGCGAATTATGCCGTTTACTTGAGATTAAGAAAACACGAACATCCGCGAGACATCCTAAGTGTAATGGTCAGGCCGAACGTTTCAACCGTACCCTCCTTCGCATGGTAAAGTCGTATTTGCGCGGTGAACAAGAAAATTGGGACCTCAATCTGGGTTGCCTGGCAGCCGCATACCGAGCCACCCCCCCCCCCCCCCCCCCCCACCCCCCCCCCCCCCCCCCTCCCCCCCCCCCCCATGAATCCACTGGCCGAACGCCAAATTTGCTCATGCTTGGTAGAGAAGTTACATTGCCGGCCGAACTAGTGTATGGTGGCATAAGCAGTTATCAGCCTGAAATTACAAGCTATGGCGACTATGTGAACCATCTCAGATCTCGCATGCAACAGTTCCATGCAATCGCAAGGAAACACTTGTCTGCCAATGCACATCGTCAAGAAAGGTTATACGACACCAGACTGTCTGTTTTTAACTTTAAACGCGGCGATGTTGTATGGGTCGAAAATGCCTCCCTGGCCCCTGGACTATGTCCGAAACTGCAGCCGGCGTATAAAGGACCTGGTTTTATCATTAAGAGACACAATGAACTAACATACTCTGTCCAGTTGCGGTCCAATGGTCCCGTTTTCGTACTGCACCATAATAAAATGAAACCGTATGAGGGGAAGGATATACCTGCATGGATCCTGGCCATTCAGGAAAGTCTGAACGTTTAAGGAAATTGGAAGGGATGTATATTATATATACATGTAATCTGGGGACTATATGGGGTATACATGTACATGTATCTGCCTGCGCCTATATCTATGTCTCACGGTGTCGTTCCCCGTTATACTTCCAGGATTATTCCAAGATGTCGCAGATCTTGTCAGTGGCGAAATCGGGAGTGGCCAGTCGAGGGCATGTATACCGGTGCCAGCACTGCACCACGGTGACACCGTACAACGGGGAGAGGAGGCGGGTGATCGCCCACCTCTACAAAGATCACGTCCCGCTCACTCAAGCGCCGTGACGCCCCCTGCATCGGTTGCTGGTATCGCGAGTAATATTGTAACATCATTATTCACACCGATAGCAACGCGGCAGAGCACGCTCCGATACTCACCCTCTCCTCACCCAGCAGACATTCCCAAGTATTTGCCAGAAGTTGTTGTGTCATCGGGCCTCGACTGCACCTCGTGTGCTGAGCCTGCCACGGAGCCTGCCACTGCCACTGAGCCTGCCACGGAGCCTGCCACGGAGCCCAAGGAGGACGTTAACCACGACCTTGTGGTCGCGATCCGCCAACTAACCGACCGGGTAGTTGGTGCGATCGACAGACAGACGGAGCAGTTTGGGTTGCTCCGGGCTGTAATGACGGGCTTCCTGCGACGGACGGAAGGCGAGTCTAGCCAGCCCACGAGACAACCGGGAAAACGGTGACGCACCCCCACCCCAGATCGATCGCCAAAGAAGATCAAGTCACGGGTCGTGGTCGTCCCCAAGAAGAGACATTAGTTTTATTCCTTCTTTCTTTTATAATCTGCCTTGTACCCATATTTTTTTTCTACTAATTAGGTGTACAGTTTTTGGTTAGGTTAACATACGATTACACCTGCGCGTGGTATCGTACATCATTGCTAAGGTATCAATTTATATGTGGCTGGCAAAACTTTAACATGTTTTCACAATATTTCATGTCAGATTAGCAAACTGATTCGGTAATACGCACAGGTTTCTTGTTGGTACAGCTATATGTATGTCGTGTTGTTACGTTGGGTATCCTACCAGCAATGTTGCTACTTTATACAATCTGGTCTGATATCTTATTAACAATATCGACTCCATCAACTAACCTTTGCCTATTACGACATTGTCTGGAAAATATTGTTCATACCAGTGTCATCATATACTGTAATCAGATCAATTAATTGTATATACGTATTGATTCAGTAACCTGTGATTTATGTGTGTTCATTATACCATTTTTCAATTAAGGTGACTTAGGTGTAAAATTTATGCAGCACTTAAGGTGCCTCTGACGTCTTTATGTAATGATTTGATTATTGGTTTAAAGTGAATCTTTTAAAGGACCTTCTGGCATTTGAAGGCTCATGAGGACATTTCGCTTAGTCGGCGGGGTGTAATGTAATGGTATAGACTTCAGTCAACCAATATTGACTGTTTAATTTGTAAACAAATGGTTTACACATGCAGTTGACATGCATTTATCAAGCTTACCCTGTTATGTCATATCTTGCTGCTTTAACATAAGCTTCATTTGTACATTTACATGGTATTCAGATAGAATATAAGTCTGTGAGATGAGTATCCGAACCATTGTATCACTTATTGCACACATGTCTGAATTGTTTTGATCGATGTCCGCCATTTTGAAAATAGTTTAGAGATTACAGAAATTATGATTTAAACTGTTCCATGTTGCTAATAGCGAATATCAACAAATAGTCGCCAGCCACAGAGTTATTCCATTCTCAAATAATTATATTATTATCCATATTTTTGTAAGTATATGCCACTTTCCATGTAATCTATTTTGGGTGCAAGGCTATACCTACTGTATCTAGTCGAGCGCGTGATTTGGAAACTAAGGGTGTCACAATAAAACCAGCGTAATTCGCTGGCCAGCAATATGCTGGCCAACGTATTTCGTTGGTTCCAGCGAAAGTTGCTGGGAATCCAGCCACTTTTGCTGGAGACTAGATGCTTGGGTATATAAGCCTCGAGAAACGCGGACTCTGGGACCTTCAATAGATTTCTCTTCGAAAACACCTCCTTGTCAGAATTCAATAAGTTAGTATTTCTCGTAACTGGTGCGTTTAGCTGGCCAATGCTTGGACGAATTATTTCCGTTGGTTGGGAGGGTCTTACAGGGGTGGTGTAAATTAAGTAAAAGCATAAATAGTATTAATATTGAAGGTCCACGGGTCAACTCGAGACAGGAATCGCCATGTTATTTATTACGTGTCACTATTAAATGATGAAAGTTTACTACGCGTCACGTCTAGAGTTTTCCCGTTAATCCGGAATCCCGATCGAGCCGAGACCCTTCATATACGCGATTAAATGGCGGCATCCTGACATATGTGCGGACCATTAGAAAATCAAGGCCTTGACCGCTTGCCCATAACAATATTATCAATTTGTGCATGAATGTATATACTTTTATGTCGCTAATTTCATTATTTTTCAATAATAAAAGCAATAAATTCGTCGTTATAATTATAATTGCCTTATTTACTACTTTGCGCTCCAGTGGATCTCTCAGCAACAATATTTCAATGGCGGCTGCCTGTCAAACTTCCTGATATTGATAAATATTGTGATAACTTTTCAAATCATTTGTGATATACTACCATTTGGGATACAAGATTACACATGATACATACTTTCTGCTTGTGTGAACGATCTATTACTGCCAAAACATATCAAACGTGATCAACGGTGAGATATTTACAATATGTTTCGCCGTACGCTTCGGACCATGCAACTGTCGGACCAGGACGTTTCGGACCTGGACGTTTCAGATGCAAGCCAGGTGTGTCTTTGACACTAATACCAGAATACCACTTGGGACATTGTATGTGAGTTACCCCATGTTTTGGTCGGTCATTATGTGGCAGAGTAAATTGACCGACCTCAAACTTAGTATGCGTATTGAAATAATTTGTGACCGTTCATCAACAATGATACACCTGTAATGTATGACAACCAGCCAATCAGATTGCGCGATATTTATAGAGTGCATTAGACTATAATATGATGACAGCAGAGGTAGCAGAGGTACGAGCAGTCGAAAAGGATGGTGACGAAACTCCTTCAATCATCCATTTCATCTGTTAAAATTTATATTATTACCCAATGTTCGTTCAGGTCGAACAATTTCATCTGCTACATTACGGTTAATTTATACATATCATTCATTTTCATAATAATATTTAAGGGGATATTAAGTACGTGTTTAATTATGCTACAAGCGAAAACAGCATGCATTGTTACCTTTAATTTATTGTATTGTATTTGTTATGGAAAAATTAGTGCAGGTTTATGTTAATTGGAACGTAAATGTATAACAATCATTTTAATTGCTTTGGACCGAATTTCAAAATGCAACTTCATAATATCCAGCCAGGACCCTAGGAAAGACTGAGCATCACTCAGCCTCGACAAGCCATACAGCCTCTTACTCAACATCCAGATCAGGAGATACACTGGTCAGAAATTCAATAAGTCTCTTGTTGTCATGGTGAGTCGCATAGAAAAGCATTGTCCATTAGGGCTAGTGGTAGCCAACCCCAGTGCGTAATATGTAGATGTGACTGTCCAAGAAAACAAGTTTGAATACCGCCTCTTGTACGCATTTATTACACTAATGTCTGATTCACGAAACCTGTCCAAATGTTACGGCTATATAAACAATGCAAAAGTAATATTATTTTTCGATAATGTTAAATTTTATCAAGATTTAGAATGAGCCTTCTCTTTATTTCGTGAAATTTGGTCGAATGTTGATTTTATTGCGGAAAAAACCATTAATTTCCACATGTTAAGAGTGAAGATGTCTATTGTAATTTAACATGGGGATTTGTTTCCAATTTCAGAAATAGTGGACCGCTTTTGTTTTCTTAGGTTTATCAATTCCAAGCTATCTAGCCAGGTTTCGGAGTCACTTTCCAGATTGTTTCCACAGCTCCTCCATCTCGTTTTCCCCCATGTTAAATTCCCATAAACAAATTATTCGTAATAAAATCAATATTTGACCAAATAAAAATGAAGAATCATTCTTACATTTTGATATAAATTAAAATTATCTAAAAATTAATTGTGTTTACATTGTTTATATGATGGCAGTAACATTTGAGCAGGTTTCGTGAAACAAACAATAGACTTTAGTGTATTAATACTTTCGCATCTTACACTCTATATTATACTGCGGAAACATATTATATTATGCGATAAACGTGTTTTCACACCCATTTTGATATTCATATCATATTTTGCGCTACCGAAATGGATTATGTGATACAGTGAAACCTCTCTAAACAGGACACCCTGGGTGATCCCCAGGGTGTCCGGTTTACAGAGGTTTCACTGTAAATCAGGCATTTGATCATTCTGAGCCATAGTTGTGTGATATGCGATCACGAACAGACATTATCACCTGAGATAAATTACCAAGAAACTCATAACAATTAACATCACAGGTGTTTTCTTGGTGTCCGGTTTATAGGGGTTCCACTGTAGTACAGCCTTAATGAATGATGATGTGCTCATGCAATAAATAGCACCACACATTCGTGTTGTTTTAAAGGTACGTGCCTACTCAGTAGACACACACCGTTCTTTATATCAGAGACAGCATATGAGACATTTTCTAGCACAATAAACATTCATGAACCATTACCCACGTATTGATTGGCATTATTATACATTATATATCGGACATACATTTCCACACTCAGTGATATCAGGGGCGATAACCGTGTTTCCTTAACAATGAAAGGACATTACTATTTATTCTCTGTAATTATTTTTCATGTGCAATGATCATACTTTATAATCTGTCGAAAATATTATTTTTTCAGGTGACGAATTTAATTAGCATACATAATTCAAAAGATATCATGCCTAACTTGCATATGAAAATCGCCTGATACCACCGCGCGTCACTATCAGTAAAATAAACATTACTAAATGATAATATCTGTATAGCGGGCATTCGTAATTTTTACAACTGGTGGAATACTGACACAAATATAAACTTATTAAATTCCTATAAAAAACAGTGTGTGCCTTATGAGTGGGCATGCACCTTTAACAGGATATGTATTTAGTTCGTTGGCAGATGTCCTAAGAAACTATGCATAACCTCGTTGTTTATGACTGCAGTAATTTAATACGTATTTAATAAATACCATACTATTAAATAGTCTCTGCTTTAAACTTATATACAATGTACAGGTATTATCTTGATATCATTACAGATGGCAGATACAACGCATCCCAGTCGCCAATGTGTACCTTTCCTTCTTTCCGGTCTCACAAAGCTGACGAAGACCACAACTTCCGATGACGTCATCAAGACTGTACCTCTGGAATGCAGAAGACTGTCAATATACATGTCAGTGAATGGCGTCGAGAAGAACTCTCCGGTAGAACTAGAATATTGAAGGAATTGGGCGCGTGTGACCCAAACCCAGAGGTGCAGTTCGTTGTAAAACAGTCGGGGAGCGACAGGACCGTCGGCACAATAAAGGTAACCTGATAGCGAGGTTGAGGGCGTTTTCCCGCCGGCTGTCGCGCCCGAGATGCAGGGACAACACACGTAGTGGTGCGACCTCTCCAACCGTAAGTAGCCGCTCTACGGACTCGTCTATACGACACGCCGTCGCACAGAAGACGGATCGGTTCTCAAGTGTCGGTATCGTTACGTCTAACAGACTACACCAGGTGGAACACACGCCACGCCGCGCTACTATCGCCGCTACATCCAGCAATGCCGTAACGGCGCGGTCGGAGCACAGGCCGACCAGACACGTTGTGGGGGACCGCCTGACGACGCTGTCCAGAAATGGCGGGAAATCCAGTTTGCATGGCGCGAAGACGATTTCAGCTGCCGAAAGTAAAACAACCAGCACGGTGTCTAATACACGATGCGATGCACTAAACAGCGACAGAGGACCAGAATGTATCCGCAACCAGGACAGTGATAACGATTCGGCATTCGACAGCGACGATGCATGTGTATGCTCCCAGGTGAACGACGCATTCTTGGATTCAAGTTTTCACGTCGACCCCACATACGCGTGGACGGGTTTAATTATTCATTCGACTGTACGTTTCCATCAATGGCGGACTGTTATCAAGCGGACCTGTTCGGTTGCGGACCTAGTGGAACACGGAGAGAGGTGGGGTCGGACGATGGATTGGGGTCAATGGGAAGCAATACGTCACTGAGATCTAGTGTATTTGCCAACAAAGTACAACATAATATATCAAGGATATACAAACAAACTTGAATATGTAATGTGCTTGACTTCAGTTATTGCTGATAGTTTTGTCCCGTCATAATTGCATAACATATACTCGTGCAGGATATAAACATGTGTTGTAGCCTTTATATTACTAAAAGCACTTAATATATAACTGGACAACTTTATGTCAGCAAATGATGTCCGGTTTAATAAGGTTCCTATGTACATACTAACTAACCTGCACTCCTTCTTAGTATATGTTTGTAAACAAAGTCCCTGTTATCGTTATTAACCAAATGTAGCTATGTTTTTTAATAAATACATGCATACTTATTGAGACTATAAACTGTTTGATATATATTGTATATATGTTTCTGATTGTCTTTCTCTCGTAGTATCAGGAGGCCATTTCACTAAACTTCGTACGACTAACATGTTCGTAAGTGCAAAATTAGGATAGTCTGTAAATTTCACATTAACAATGTTTTCTTGTAAACAGTTATTGGATTTACATTTATTGAGCATAGACTGCATATGCAGCCAATGCTCAAAACAAGTAAATCAATAAATTGAAATTTCCAGACGATCCTAAATTTGCATTTACGAACATTGTAGTCGTACAAAGTTTCGTGAAACTGGCCCCAGGTAAATAGCCAGGCGATCGTCTTGTGGAATCCTTCAGACCATGTGTGGCTGTGACTGGGCAAATAGGGTTTATGCCGTTAGCTACCAACAGTGTAGTCTCCGATCAGCCTGCGCATCCGCACAGACTGGTCAGGATATGCACTGTTCGCAATTCCGCTAGGGGAGCCATGCTCCTCAAAATGTGAATACATCCTGATTAAGTACCACTCAGCCACGTGTGTGTGTGTTTCGACAAGGAACTAGAAAGAGCATAAACGCAGCTTAATCAGTAGCCGATTTCACAAAAATTTCAAAGAATACTTATCTAGCTAAATATACTTTGAGGGAGTAATCATCTATTTTCTAATGAATTATTCTATATAGAACGAACGACTGCATATATTTGATGATTACAAGTATGCAGAATTATTATACTGACTGTATTACATTATAACAGCCAAAATGTAATAAATTCAGTATAATTAAAATTAATAAATTTATCCTTAAATTGAAAATTCCCCCTTAAAGTATACTTAATCGACTACAGCTACATACATATAACATTTTGTCCCTAAGAAGATGTGCTATATTTACAAAATAATATATGATATATGTATACTGTAAATGACATAGACAGTTGACGAAATATTCAAAGTAATAGAATTCCCCATTTGCTATGAAAAAAATGTTCGACGGCATTCATAGTTTCTGTAAATAATTTTATCATGAAAATCGCACATCTTTTTAGGCAGCAAATCACATAGCGTTTCTCATATGAGACACGCCATGTGATGTTGTGTCTAAGAACATGTGTCAATTGTTTTACAAAATATACCTATACCTTCCGTAATTGACGTTGAAATGTGACAAAACTTTAACTGTCGGTGTCATTTACAAAAAGTATGAGAGTTTATGAAAATATATTTAATGAATAATCGCGCATGTTCTTAGGTGCGAAATCATATGGCTTGTTTCGTATCTGACCGAACACGACCAAATGTGCTTAATGTTTTGGGTTTTGGACTAATTATCTACAAAAAACCTATAAAGGTTCCAGGAACCTTCCAATAAAGGTATCCGAAAAATATCCTTCCAAGCACGCAATAGCACACAGTGTGGGTCCTCATCATGTTGCGCAGATGCAGATGCCGATTTGCGGATTTTAACACTTGACCTTTTCATGTGGAATTAACAGTTTTTTAGATTGTATACGGTAATGAATGTGTATTTGCAGCCTATTTGCAGTCCGGAACTGCTGGTGCGCGTTATGAATATAGATAGCGTATATATAAGTCAAGTATTCGTATTTTCACCGGAAGATGTTTATTTCATCGATGAGAACATATGACTTTTATTTACATCGTATAACTATGTATTTCACGGGTATGTATATAATAAACAGCTTTATTAAAATGTTTATTGTTATTATGTTTAAATGTCTTCATCAAAAACAATCATTGCTCCTGCAAACGCATGTACCGAGTACACGCATTCGCTACATATTGTATTGTTTATAAATCGTGCCGTCTGTTGTATTGGGAGCTATACCAGGATCATTATTGCCGTATTAGTATTTTAGTTCAACATTTTTATTTTCTTCATTTCTGCAAATGATAATACATGTATATATATAGTACACGTTTTTGAACGAATAAGAAAGAGATAATTCCGATTTATTATCAGCTAGAATCTCCAAAATGAGATCAATGCTAATTTGCTCGATTTGTTTTACGTTTCAAAGGCTACCAAAATGTGCAAATCCGACATTCAAAAACAACAGAGTAATGCAAAATAATATAATAAAATGACTAAATGTGCATAATTTCAGTAATCAATGTTAATATTTTCCCGATTATTTCTGTAGCCTATTTCACCAACATTGTAAAGTATACTTTTCTAGCAAAGTATACTTTGAGGGAGAAATTTTCAATTTTAGGATAAATTTATTAATTTTTATTATACTGAATTTATTACATTATCACAGCCATTCTGGCTGTGATAATGTAATACATTCAGTATAATAATTCTGCATACTTTTAATAATCATTTACATATGCAGTCGTTAGTTCTATATGAAAATAAATGATTACTCCCTCAAAGTATACTTTGCTAGAAAAGTATACTTTGCAATGTTGGTGAAATAGGCTACTGGTCGTAGAAGAGTATGTTTACAATTACTGTCTGTTCGCCAGGTTTCGGAGTCAATTTCCAATTTATTTCGTTTGTTGTCCCTTCAGGATCAAAAAACGAACACATTTGGAAATTGACTCCCCATGTTAAATTCCCATAGGAAAATCTTTTTTTTGCAATAAAATCAATATTTGATGGAATTTTATCAAACAAATTTTTTACTCGAGGGTTACTTTTTTGTTATTGATGAAAAAGTACTTACATTTAAATATTTTTTAGATTTAATGTGCTTAATAGCCAAAAGTTCGTCGGCAGAAAAACGTGGAACAGACAGTAGTATGTTATTATATAGAAAGTTTCTTCCTGAATGTAAGAACATGAGTTCGTAAGAAATGAGGCTATGTCGAGTTTCTTACGAAAACTGTAAACGTGATTAATGTTCAATATGTAAACATTCAACAGTTATTGCATAATTTCTGGATCAGACATGTACATTTAAGATGTACTTACCACTAAACTGTCTGTAACCGCCTCTTGTACGCATTTATTACACTACTGTCTGATTCACGAAACCTGTCCAAATTGTAAGGCTATATAAACAATGGAAAAAAGAATATCATTTTTCGATAATGTTAAATTTTATAAAAATTTACAATGAGCCTTCTTTTTATTTCGTGAAATTTGGTCAAATGTTGATTTTATTGCGGAAAAAAACCCAACAATTTCCACATGTTAAGAGTTAACATGGGGATTTGTTTCCAATTTCAGAAATAGTGGACCGCTTTTCAAAGTTTAACTTTTGTTTTCTTAGGTTTATCATTTCCAAGCTATCTAGCCAGGTTTCGGAGTCACTTTCCAGATTGTTTCCACAGCTCCTCCATTTCGTTTTCCCCCATGTTAAATTCCCATAGACAAATTATTCGTAATAAAATCAATATTTGACCAAATAAAAAGGAAGACTCATTCTTACATTTTAATAAAATTTAACATTATCTAAAAATTAATTGTGTTTGCATAGTTTATCATGGCCGTAAAAAATGGGCAGGTTTCGTGAAACAAACAATAGTGTATTACTTTCGCATCTTACACTCTATATTATACTGCGGAAACCCATTCCAGTCGCCAAGGTGTACCTTTCCTGTCAGTGAATGGCGTCGAGAAAGAAGTCTCCGATAGAACTAGAATATTGAAGGAATTGCGCGCATGTGACACAAACCCAGAAGTGCAGTTCGTTGTAAAATAGTCGGGGGAGCGACAGGACCGTCGGCACAATAAAGGTAACCTGATAGCGAGGTAGAGGGCGTTTTCCCGCCGGCTGTCGCGCCCGAGATGCAGGGACAACACACGTAGTGGTGCGACCTCTCCAACCGTACGTAGGGGCTCTACGGACGCGTCTATACGACACGCCGTCGCACAGAAGACGGATCGGTTCTCAAGTGTCGGTATCGTTACGTCTAACAGACTACACCAGGTGGAACACACGCCACGCCGTGCCACTATCGCCGCTACATCCAGCAATGCCGTAACGGCGCGGTCGGAACCCAGGCCGACCCGACACTTTGTGGGGGACCGCCTGACGGCGATGAAACTCGGCTTCAAGAAAGTTCAAACACCGAATAGTACCAGACACACAGTCGGCGACAAACCGACGACAAGACGCCGTACAATCTTTGACGTTGTTCAGTTACCGCCAACACCAACGACCAGGACGCTGTCCAGAAATGGCGGGAAATCCAGTTTGAATGGCGCGAAGACGAGTCCAGCTGCCGAAAGTAAAACAACCAGCACGGCGTCCAGTACACGATGCGATGCACTAAACAGCGAGGACCAGAATGTATCCGCAACCAGGATAGTGATAACGATTCGGCATTCGACAGCGACGATTCCTGTGTATGCTCCCAGCTGAACGACGCATTCTTGGATCCAAGTGTTCACGTCGACCTCACAGAGCAGTGCAAAACACGCGTGGACGGGTTTAATTATTCATTCGACTGTACGTTTCCATCAATGGGGACTGTTATCAAGCGGACCTGTTCGGTTGCGGACCTAGTGGAACACGGAGAGAGGTGGGGTCGGACGATGGATTGGGGTCAATGGGCAGCAATACGTCTACTTGTATCATTTGGGAACGGTTGTAAGCAAACACGAAATGAAATGTATACATGGAATCATGTATTTATGTGTCACTGAGATCTAGTGTCTTTGCCAACAAAGTACAACAGAATATATCCTGGATATACAACCAAACTTGAATATGTAATATGCTTGACTTCAGTTATTGCTGATAGTTTTTTCATAATTACATAACATATACTCGTGCAGGATATAAACATGTGTTGTAGTCTTTATATTATTAAAAGCACTTAATATATAACTGGACAACTTTATGCTTTGCAAATGATGTCCGGTTTAATGAGGTTACTATGTACATACTAACTAACCTGCACTCCTTCTTAGTATATGTTTGTAAACAAAGTCCCTGTTATCGTTATTAACCAAATGTAGCTATGTTTTTTAATAAATACATGCATACAATTAATTCCTTATAATTCCAGCATTTGAAATAAATTCATCAAGAAAATGTGTTTATTTTCCGTTTTCTTAAGAATTATTTTAACTGCACCTCACGGTTACGGAAAGTAGTTCGGCATGGAGTTTACTGGGATGTAAATTTTGGACGGAGACTTGCTACGGACCAATCAAATGTTAGGGAATTGTGTAAATATTTTTGTGCTGGAATTATATGTACATTTATGTCATTGGACAGGTTAGTTGCTGTTTCACATACATGTAGCACACTCATGTAGCTTCATATGCGAGGACGTCACTGAAATAAACGGGGCTTATGGGAGTTGAGACCAGTGTAGATCCAGATCATCATGTACATCCGCACAGTCTGATCAGGATCTGCACTGTTTGCAATTCCATTTCCGCCATGCTTCTAAGAAGCGATATATATCGTTATCAGGCTACACAACTATGCTTTTTAACAGGATCTACATGTACACTGGTCACAAATCGCATAAGCCTCATTTCTCCAGTCACAGGCACAGTATGTGAGTGGAGCTGTGAATATCTGGTGCATTAGATCTGTGGCTGTGACTGGATAAATTGGGCTTATGGGATTTGTAACTAGTAACTGATCAAATAGCACATCCATATAGCCTGAAACCTATCTATGTTCCTTGCTAGAAACATGACGGATGTTTCCTTAATGGAATGTTTCCTTAACCCTTTGAACCCGAAAGGCCGCTATAGCGGTTTATGCAAACAGTGCAGATCCAGATGAGCCGGCTCGTAACGAGCCGTCTCATCAGGATCTGCACTTTTTGCAAGTAATTTTCATATTTCTTAGAACAAAAACACCCCTTTTTCATAAATGGACGAATCTGAAAATCATTTTGTGACCATTGGATTGGTCGGAACATTAGCATATCACAGTCCATTCCAGTTCCTTAGGGTTGAAAGGGTTAATGGAATGGCGAACAGCGCCGATCCTGATATACACTGGTCACAAAACCCATAAGCCACATTTCTTCAGTCACAGCCACATTTGTGTATAATATAAACATGGGGCATGTGAACTGTTAACGCACGCATGTACATGAGTATGTACATGAAACCTGGTAAAATGATACACATTTTTACCTTTTATTAGAACTTTAACCGGCTATTTTACTTAATGTAGGGCGAACAGTACAGACCATACACAAAGGTCAAACATCCCATTACAGTATATTACATGCAACAGGGCTCCAGATCAGGAATTAGTAATTGAGTATTGTCACTCTATCATTTCTGAAGCAATTGGGTATTTCAAAAATTTAATTTGGTAAAATAAAATCACACTACTGTTTACACATTAACAGCCAGCAATTATTGAATAGTTTGCTTCGAAATGAAAACATATCTTGGCATTACATTAGAATTGTCTCATTGGAGACAATTCTAATGAAATAGCAATATGTGTTTTCATGGAAAATAAGAAAAACATGCTACATTTATATTTGTGGTCTGTTTATTGTTTTCTGCAGCATGATGAAGGTACCGTAAACTCTTTATTGCTTTTTGATAATAACTACTTCTGATTTCAATTGGGTTTTTAACAATTTTAATTGGGTATTTACGCAAATACGCGACCCACCTTATCTGGAGCTCTGATGCAACATGGGGATATACACATACACATGGTTGAATGGCGGAATTTAATGCAACAGCATGCAGTACAATATTTTATGACATGAGTAAATATGAGCTCATGAGTAAAGTAGCCCCATTTCTCAGTCACATATTGACGAGACTGGGCAAAATCAACCAGGTACGACAGACAACTCAGGGTTGGACGATTATCCATGACTGGCAGAGATAACTCCAGTTCAGGCGTATCGGACTCCAACACATATTTGTGTTTTGCAATCATGAACATACATGATTATAACTGATAAATGTCAATGAAACACAACACACTAAACAAACAGGGGGCGGGTTTAAAGAAGTTTTACAGAAGTGAGGAACTCCAATCGGCGCAGTCGATGCGATTATTGAGACTGTTGGAATAGAGAGTAGATTTCCATTCCAGACATCCGTTGAATTCATTTACAATGCACATAACGTTAAATAACGACACAGTTATGTAAAGCGAACTTAAATCTGTTACACTACAAAATGTACGGCATAAGAATTTCATATGTTTTTCATATGAATTTCATATGAAAATGTCATATGCAAATGATATAAATTGAGTTAATATGCAATTCATATGCAAAATCATATGCATTTTATATGCAAATCATATGAATTTCATATGCAAATCATAAGAATTTCATATGAATACCCAATGCACAATGCTTTTTAATCTATAAAATGAATATATGAAATTCATATGCGAATTATTCAAATGAAATTCATATGAACATTATATGAATTTCATATCTGCTCCCTTCATATGAATTTCGCATGCAATTCATATGTTTTTCATATGTTTTACATATGAACATCATATGATTTTTGTTCATATGAATTGTATATGTGGCACATTTTGTTGTGTACATCAGACAGATTTGTGTTATATTTACACAATGTATTGCAATACAAACAATGCAACAACAATATACAGCGAAACCTCTCTACACCGGACACACTGGGAGGTCCACATGATGTCCGGCTTAGAGAGGTTTCCCTGTAAATCAATATGTTTTTTAACAATATTAAATTTTAGCCAAATTTAAAAATGAGCCTTCTTTTTATTTCGTGAAAACTGGTCCAATATTGATTTCATTGAAAAAAAACAATTCCCCTATGTTAAATCCCCATAGAGTGAAAATGTTTATGGGGATTTAAAGGTACATACCCACTCAGTAGCCACAAACTGTCATTTATAGGAATTAAATAAGTGTATAATTGTGTCAATATTCCACCAGTTCTAAATATTACAAGTGGCCGTTAAACAGGTATAATCATTCAGTAATATTTATTTTACTGATAGTGACGCGCGTTGGTATCATGCTATTTTCGTATGCAAATGGGTTGTGGTATTTTTTAATTATTTATACTAATTAAATGCGTCACCTGAAAAAATGTTATTTTCGACACATTATAAAGCATAATAATTGCACATCAGAAAATAAATACAAAGTATAAAAAGTAATGTCCGTTAACATTTTAAGGAAATGGTTATCGCCCCTGATATCAGTGTGGAAAGTTACGTCTGATATAAAATGTATAATAATGCCAATCGATACGTGGTGTAATAGTGAGTGAATTTTGCCAGAAAATGTCTCAGATGATGTCTCTGACATAAATAACATTTGGTGCCTACTGAGTGGGTATGTACCTTTAACATGGGGAAACGTTTCTAACTTCAGAAATATTAGAACATCTAGCCAGGTTTCAGAGTCAATTTCCATCATGTTTCGAGTTTCGATTCCACTTGCAGCTTCTCCAGCTCTCCCCCCCCCCTTTAAATTACAATACAGAAATAATTTTTCGTAATAAAATCAATATTGTACCAACTTTCACGAAATAAAAAGAAGGCTAATTCTTAAATATTGCTAAAATTTATTTATCTAAAAATAAATGTTGTTTTCACATTGTGGATACATCCGTAAAATTTGGCCAGGTTTCGTGGAACCAGACAGTACTGACAGTAACTATAATTGTGGTTACATGCATATTGTACAAGTAGTGGTTACAGAGGAAGTTTACATATATGGTAGCTCTGTTATTGTGCTTTTTGTTGACTGTTTGCTATTCGAGCGGTGGGAGAGCAGCCTACTCTTTGCAACTTTGCCATTGTAAACTTGGATGTACATGTAATGTAGCTACTTACAAATATGCAATACCTACGTCAATATATTCAAGCAGTGTAGCTCAATATATGGTCGACACTTAGTCTAAACCGCGTTTGCACTTCAATAAGAGTGAGTGAGTGAATAGGGTTTAATGTCCGCTTTTATGACATAGAAGTACAAGCCTCATGGAGTCTACAAGCAGACGGGTCAACGGGGTCGTGTCCCGTATCCACCTGTCCGAGGGGGGTAAATCCCAACTTCAGAACTCAATATTTACAATCAAAATATATATTCAGTCCTGAAATTAGAACAACCTGATCTGGTGCCAGGCCCTCGCCACACCAGCATCAATTATCCCATCCCCTAAAAGTAATAGGATTAGCGCTAATCTTATTTTTATATATGGGGCATAGCCTGTAACACTAAAATAAGAAGTGTCTAGTAGAGATTCTATATGTCCTATATCATAATTATGAAGTGCATTGAGCATCGGAGACGAGTCACGACGGTGCGGCATTACCATGCCCTCTATTGTTTGAAATAACTCACTACGTTATTAATAACTGTGAATTACGGAATTGTCCTAATGCAATGTCAATATTACTGACTAGCCATTTACGGTACTATTGTGTACATCATCTGTGGGCCGTTTCACTCAAGTTCGTATTTAAGATAGTATGGAAATTTCAATTTGGAAATTTACATTTATTGAGCATAGGCTGCATTGTAACAACTGTTATAACAATCAACAGTGGTAACAATGATGAAATGTCTTCACAAATGTCAGACACGGAAAAGTTGAATGTGATATACATGTATGTTGCCCGTACTGTTAAGGTATTAGGTGATATATATATACACTTGACTTCAATGATAATTGCTTCATAAGAGTGATCTGATATATGAATATAACATACGTGAATATTGTCTTGTTACTGTATACTATATGGAGCATTTAGTTGCCATCTCCGTCATCTTTGTATGTACAAGCCATCGTACAATTTCACAATTTCGTGCGTTTGACACATACAGCAAATTATACGACAGTAAACCAAATAAAATTTAGTGCAATACACAATAGACAGATATGACAACGGCAAGCTACATGTATAAATAATATGCCAGTAAACTATACAAATGACGAGATATCTGAGCATTTCTCCAATCAATCTCAAAATAAATGTCAACGTGTAAACTTTCCAATCTGATGTACAGCCTATTTTATTGTACACGTTACCCATATAATATGTAGCGCCATATTTACTCTCATAGTACATGTAGGTGAGTAGACACCAGGGATAATGCATTCAGGTAACTGCTAACATGTCACTGAATTTGATAGCTAATAACAAAGTACAGTTGTGGGTATATATGGTATGTGTCGTGTGGTTTGCCAGGTAAAAGTGATACACTGTGCGATTGTCTGTGTATGAAGCTATTTATAATGGTGATTCATGCTGTTAAATACACAGGCACAAACCTGTCCAGAAAACTGACATATTTTAAATTTGGTGTACTATAATTGATAGGAATCCGTTCTCCTGGACTCTATGTGTGATTAGCTACATTATATCACATGTTCTACTTCACATTTTGAGTTGTTTCTCAAACGCCAGAAAAGGTGAAAGTGGCTGATGGCTGGAACACACACAGTTGTCCGACTTGGCCACTCCATGTACCGTATAGGCTACAGTAACGAGGCAGTGTTCACATATATTCTATCACATATATGAAGCAATTATCTTTGAATTAAATAATGACCAGGTTAAATTTGTGGTGAAATTATATCGATATTTTGAATTAAAGAGGATTGGATTTGACGAGTGCAAACAATGGACAATAATACGATGGAGTATAACGTGAGTACAACTAATCGTTATGAATCGTTGTCACCAGGTAGTGTTTTCACAACTCCAACAGATATCAGGCCTCCACCTTATCGATATGATCAGTGCTCAGCGCATCAGGGTCTACGAAGTTTGCACGACTTTGACGGCATGACAAGTGATGAAAAGTTATCTCACATTCTAACAAAGGTGTCCAACATTGAAAATACACAGAGTGACATGTATAGAAATATTCAATGTTTTGAGTCCAGTATGAAGACCTTATGTGGGCGGTTAGACAATGTCGTGTCATGCGTGGACTTGCATTAAAAAATGCTAAAACTTATCGCATGCAAAAGCAAAGACGGGGAGGCCAGAGGTAGGCGAAACAATTTATTATTTCGTGGGATCGGTGAGCGAGACAATGAAGACTGTTTATAGGTGATGAAAGGCTTTCACGCTCACAGGTTAGGCCGTCCCCGTTATCGTTATATACGTCCGATTATTGTTGCGTTTACTGAGTTCACAGACACTGAGCTGATCATGAGCAATGCTCGCCATTTGAAGGGGTCAGGTTACGGAATTGACAGGGATTATCCGCAAGAAATAACCGATGCCCGGAAAAAACTGTACCCCGCTTTCAAGTTAGCACGTGAAACAGATAAAAAGCCGAGCATAAAATACCCAGCCCGGTTGGTTGTAGACGGCAAAACGCAACAGGATGAACTGCCCGACTGGTATGAAACTATGCAGGGTGACAGAATAGGCATGCTGAACGATTTGCCCCTCGGTGCATATTCGACGTCGACAGTCGCGGACGCTAGTGGCAACGTTAACGCTCCGAGAGAGACACCGCCAGTGACACGCCAAAATCAATCCCCGAGTTTGCCCAGCGCCACTAGACCGCCACGTTTTGATAGGGCTACAGACGGGCAGCCACGTCCGCAGACTCTGATTGGCCAGCGTTTTACTAAACCGCCTCCACCACAACGTAGTTTCGATTCGCCGAGGCAGCCAGCTCCACCGACGTCCCAGTACCTGCCGCCACCCACTTCATATCCGTGCTTCCCACCGCGACCACCTCCACAGATGCACAGCTATTCCGATGTTACCAGACAGCCATGTGTATCCAGTGGGAATACAACATACACCAATATATTCCCTAGTGTTAGTACAGCATACACCAGTGTACCAAGTGCAAACACCGCATACACCAACGTACCAAGTGTGAGTCACATACACACCAGTGTAGCCAGTGTCGATACCACGCACACCCCAAAACCAGTGTAGACCGCGCACACCAGTGTAGTCGGCGCAAACACCACACACACCAGTGTAGCCAGTGCACCCAGCACAAACACCACATACAATGTTTTGTCGACACAGCCCAGCAATGTGCTTGTTACTCAGATTGTGTCAGGTCCCTCATATATCACCAGTACGCCAATAAACAAACAATACAAACAAGCGAAAATCGTCACAATCGCCAACAGTAGACGACTCGTCGGTCACGCTTTCACCTGAGACTGACCATTCGCAGTCATTATTACCAAGTGTAGCCGGACAATCGCACACAAATGTAAACACTAACAATAGTACTACGAATCATGAAAATATAAACATTAGCGTAAACTCAGGCACCCACAGATCAAGGTCACATAAACGTCACCAGACACGTGCTAGCCAGTCGGCCAATAGTGAGAATCGTGCAGTTGGCGCGAACGTACCACGTGATGTTACAAGCCACACAATGACTCCGTCAGTGAGCAGATCACGTGATATAAACAGTGGCGGTTCACAATAGCACAGCGGGGAGAGTAGGCCAAATACAATTACGTTTGCATTCATTTGCTAAATGTGCAAGGTCTTGTCACGAAGAGAATTAATAAATTACATTCACCTGAACTTTTAGAAATATTCAAAAATAACGATAAAATTGTGTTTACCGAAACCTGGACGGATTCATTATCTGATATACATGTTGACTCATTTACCCATTATCCATTACACAGGTCTTGCAAACATAGCAATGTGAAACGTAACTCTGAGGGCATTGTAGTCTATGTGAAGGATTATTTAGCTAATGACGTCACTTTATATTTAGAACACTCCGACGCATATATGTGGTTCAAATTTAATAGTAATTTATTCAATCTACCACATAATTTGTATATGTGTATTTCCTATATTATTCCCGAGAATTCTAGCCGGCAAGCTTTTGTTGAATCGAACATGTTTAATGATGTGCTTGATGATATTAGTATCATTCAGCATAATACAAAAATGAATGTAATTGTATGATGTTGGGCGACCTAAATAGCAGATGCGGATTATTACATGATTATGTATCGATGGATCACGCTGAACACGTAGATACGTTGCCCGATTATATATGTGATAACGATTTACCGAGATTGTCACAGGATACTGGAATTAATTGAAACGGGCGATTATTGATTGAACTTTGTAAATGCTTCGGATTACGTTTTGTAAACGGCAGAGTGTGTGAGACGGGCAAATGTACCTACGTGGGCAGTATAGTATACTAATAGTCGGGGCGCCGTCGGTCAGCAAAAGGCGGATTGTGACGTTAGACAAATTTTTGTGTGGTGATTTCCAGTTTCCCCACAATCAAGCAAGCCTTCAGTTGAAATTCGATTGGTTTACATAAACCACGAAACCACGTGGATTTCAACTGAAGGCTTGATTGATTGCAATGATCTCTGCGTAAACTGTAATGAGACCTGCTTGATTGCAACGGACACACACCGTTAAAATTAGTTAGTTTATAGATATGGAACGCCAACTGTACATAAACTCAAATAATTAATGCTAGCTCTAAAGTATACTTTGCAATTTTGATGAAATAGGCTACAGGCCCTGGGGTGCTTTGAATTTATTTTCAATATTTAATGCGAAGAAAGCTTGAACCTCAGTGTACGTTCTTATATTAAATGTCAATAAATTATTTTTTTCAATAATACTATTTATTGCATTTGTACTTTAATTCCGCCCCCTTCGCGACATAATGTAAGCACACATGTTATGCTTTATGGTCATGATATGTTTGTTTGTTTGTTGGGGTTTAACGGCCTATCAACAGCTAATGTCATTTCAGGCCAATGGGTTTGGTATTAAATCCCATATATTACCTGTACAAGTACATGTTCAAGTACATGTACAAATTGGGAGAAATCCCAAAATCAGAGCTGAATATTTACAATAAAAGAACTAAATATTCAGCCCTGAAATCGGAATGATCCTGATCTGATGCCAGGTCCTCGCCACACCATAACCACTTGGCCCCCTCCCAAAAGCAGTAGGATCAGTAATAATCTTAATACTTTTATAACGGGCAATAACCCAATTTAACTCCCAGGTAACAAACGTACCTGAGGGCCAAACCAGGCAAATCGTGATTCCTATAAGGAGAAACCCCACCGTTAATTTACACCATCGCGTTCGCCCCGACAAGCCACCCACCGGTCACGATGTGATAATCAGGCATGTACTCTTTGCTCTTTGCGAATACCGGACTTTGTGGTCAGTATCTACAACATCTGCCAATTCATCGACCTGTCAGGAAAGCATGTACACATACTAGTGACCATGAACTGTCCTGGTAAGCAATATTATAATACCAGTTTAGCCAAATCGTGTTCCATATGCTTCGTTGTCGTAGTTCATAACCTGCTCACACATATATAACTTAATGTTATTGCTCTGTGCTGCTGATTGAACTATTCAAACACCAGAATATAAGCTCTTTAAAAAAGCAATACAGTGCAAACACGGCAGACCCTGACGGACGGTCGGTTATCACAAGTGAATGACTCGCAAACATGAGACACGCCATGATGCTATTTTGTACCTTCGGACATCGGCGTAATTACATTAAATACGTTTATCAAATTTACAATATTTTTCATAACTGAACATTTTGTCAACATTTGACGCCATTTGCGGAAAATATTGTAAATTTAGTAAGCGTATTATATGAAAATACGCAATTGTCAAAATCACATGGCCTGTCACATATAATCCTTCTTAGCCCATAGAAAAAAAGATAAACCAAAACTCATAAAAGTCACATTATCCCACCGATCCGCTTTCGTACAGGGCTGCATATGTCTGAACCATATAATGTAGCCTTGGTGATATGATGGTACAATATACTGTTTTAGACATGTAGAAAACAAACATATTTGTATTCATTCTTTAGTCACTTTGTGATTAAACAGTGACTACAAACATTTTTATTTTCTACAGAGAAAACAAGATACACAATGAACCCAATTAAATAAGAAACTAACGCAATACATCATGACAAATACATGACACGCACACAGCGCTGGTTGATGAGCCTTCCAGGCGGCACAAATATGCACTGCACGACCAGCGGTGTGCGGTGACAAACGAAAAGCATTATAGGAATGAATGGCCTTTTTGTGGAATTTATCGGGGTATAAACTTGGAAAAGTCGAGGGAATACTGGACGAAGGCCGGAAGGCCTCGTCCAGTATTCCCGCGACTTTTCCAAGTTTATATCCCCGATAAATTCCACAAAAAGGCCATTCATTCCTTATAATTCCAGCATTTGAAATAAATTCATCAAGAAAATGTGTTTATTTTCCGTTTTCTTAAGACTTATTTTAACTGCGCCTGACGGTTACGGAAAGTAGTTCGGCATGGAGTTTACTGGGATATGAATTCTGGACAGAGACTTGCTACGGACCAATCAAGTGTTAGGGAATTGTGTAAATATGTTTGTGCTGGAATTATTAGTACTTGAAATATGTAATAAAAGTAAATATAACGCAGCGAAAGCCCCACAACAGCTATTCTACTTGACATGTACAAAACAGTACATTGTACCATTTTATCGCCAAGCCAAACCCCTGTAGATATAACTGTTGATATTGACGGCATATTAACTTCGGACCTTTGGCTAAATAGAACGATACCGCGACTAAGCATCCATAAAACAATGTATGTGGATGCAATTTGGTATACTTGTAGGCAATGAACGTACTGTTTTAGTGAAGTACGTGAACATACTAAGTTTTGGTGGTCATCTTGTATTTTCGCGGCCATCTTAGATTTATGTATATCAGTTAATTATTGCATTATATTATACAGTCAGCAAAATAATTAATTGTGCATATACTTGCTATCTTATATATATAATTAGAATTACAGTGTCTGAATGCAATACGTCGCGATTCGAACACACTATTAGTATATTAGTATAAGCATATTGTATTCATAGTAATGCTACATGAAATATACATGATGTAAATCACGAGCAAAACTCGAGGTAATATGAATGTGATTAGGAAGAAAGCAAGTTGCTTATAAGAATCTGTCTCCCGATGGGTATTAAGTCTAAGTAACGGAGAATCAACATGGATGGATTGAGTGAACCAGCCAATGGTGTGTCTATGCGGTGAGTATACCTGATGGCAGTAGACCATCCACAAGGGCGGATTCATGTAGGGGAAAACCCGGCGCGCACCCCCACCTACACCCCCCACCCCCACTAAAATTTGGCGAGTAAAGATAGTTTTGCTCTAAAATGCGCCATAACGCAGCAAAATGGGGTGTATATATCAAAAATATTCCGGAGAGAATACCGCCGGACCCACCTAGCACTCTCCTCAGCTCCGCTTGGTCGACGAACAAACGGTGCAAGTTAGAAAATATAGTAAACTATTTCAATTAAGAAGTCCCCCCACCCTAACCTGAAATCCTGGGGACCGTTTCACTAAACTTCTTACGACTAAAATGTTCGTAAGTGCACTTTTAGAATCATCTTGAAATTTCAATTGATGGATTTACATGTATTGAGCATAGGCTGCATCTGCAGCCTATGCTCATTAAATGTAAATCCAATAATTGTTTACAAGAAAAAAGTGTTAATGTGTCATTTACAGACTATCATAATTTTGCACTTACATTTTAGTCGTACTAAGTTTAGTGAAACGGCCCCCAGGATCCGCCTCTGTTGCACGGGCTTTCCTGCCATCGGCGTATGTCGTAGTAAAGTATGGTCTGGGATTACTGAAGATCGTAACACAGGCTTTGGTGAAAGTTAATAAATTCCCAGATGTATTAAAAAGGTCGTTACAGAATAAGTCATGCAACTTCATTGACTGGTCCACTCATTCTAATAATAATTACAGCATGTGCATGTGTGCACTCAATCAAACTGTCGGCTAGTGGGACGTCCGATACTACGCAGTAACTGTGCCACATTGATTGTGTGAATATCGTTTACTAACTATGAAAATACAAACATAAACAAATATGCTTAATCATCTTTCCATTCACAGCTTAATAGACATAGAAGTATTGCAATTGCTAATAAAACTCCCCATACATCCTGTACACCTTATTCATTTCTGAACTGGTGGATGGTACAGGGTGGTTCAAAATATATTTCCCCACTTTAAGACCTACTATAAACAAGTAGACAAGAGCAATTATTATTGATCATATATCATATAAAGTATAAGTATTCACAATTTTTTCCAGTGTATAATATGCGGCAAACACACCAATTATATAGTTTCCAAAGGCTGTTCAAAATATATAGCCATTTGTTGCATAACGCGCCATGGTCGGTCTTTGGAAATGCTGATTTTCACACCTACACCTGTATGAACATCACTTTATTCATTTCTGAACTGGTGGATGCCCCCAGTTGTTTTTGAGCTGCGGATGGAAGGTTTTCCCTTTGTTTCTAAATTATGCACATACATGTATACATCTAGACAATAACTTCTTCAAATCTGGTGACTGAGGGCATTATTCAATAAGTGTTCTCAACAAGACGGCAATTTTAGCGAAAATATCGACAATCTGCTTGTGAAGTGCATCTGCGGCAGTTTACATCTACATACAATCATACTTGTATGCAGTTTGGTTCTGATGAAGCAATAGCTAGGATACATGCATCTCTTATATCATCATGTGTTTGACTCCAGTGACATTCATAATATATCATAATAATCATGACACCTAAATGATGGATTACTAAATGCATTTATCTTACCCAATTTTCCAAGAAACATTGCACAACTAACGAAGTATTGCATATCTACACATGTAAATGTACATGTAGTTGACTCTGTCATATCTTTGTATTGTAGACATACTGCTAATAATTTAAATATTCACTCCTCTCAGGTCATTTATCATTTCTATATGGTATTGGGCACATTTCATCATTCATATTACAATTTGGAAACAATTTTCAGAAATGTCATGTTGAGAAATCGGTGATATACAGTCCACATTATGACGTGATATGCTAAAAGTAGTGACGTCATTAGTTGGAATATATAATGAACCAAATGTTACTACATACCATTTTGTAACAAATTATATTTTGAAATACTATCTTGCTTAGACTACGAGTTATGATTAATTAAAGTGGGGAGACCTATTTTGAACCACCCTGTACTAACTGAAACTAGACACTATTAGCGGACATTACTGCCTCTGGCGGCCATCTTGAATAAAATACATGTATACATTTTGATTTCATTTATCTTTCGAAGTATGAGCAGAAGAGAGTGGTGTTTTGAGCTTGACATGATCTGTGGGTGGTTTACATAATTATTTTTAATGGAAGTCACTCAGAATTCGCATTTTTTTAGGAGCCGCAAACGTGTCCGTATGAGGTCTGATATCAGTATCATGCGCAAATAATAACTTGAGATATCTAGCTTTCTGTAAAATATAGTGACCCTATATGTCAATGAAATTTCGTCTGACACGAACAGTAACTCGCCATTACCTGGCGGTCAATCTAGTGAAGAGGCGGAACTGTACGTGTAATCCATTATGGCGTCACAACGTATAACGAGGGTCGATACGCCACCTCGGAATGGGGGTAAGCGTAATCTGTCTTTACCATCAGAGTACGACACTACTGTTAAAAAGGCAAAACGTCCAGATGACTGTGATCGTCGTGGAAATCCGGCTGCTAGATGCTCGCTTGACCAAATGAGCTCACCGAATCAGGTTCCTATTACGGCCCTCAAACCGGCACCTCGTTCCATTGTTGTTACTGAGGCAGCGGTCCACAATGACGGTGACCCATCGCTGAAACAGCTGATCGCTAAGATATCTGCGGACATGCATATGATGTTCACCCGTCTCACGGAGCGTATTGACAAGTTAGAGGACGGCCTGGAGCAGCGCATCTCGATACAAGTAGCCAAGCTCCTTGATAAAAGAGTAAATTCAGAACTAAGGCGCATTAAGCGGTATATTGACGCTCGTTTAGATACATTTAAAGATACACTAAAAGAGGAAATTGGTGATGAAATTGATGAAATTAATAGGAAAATAGGAACTTTGCCTTCAAATAGTACTACAGCCAGGGATAATCCGGACATATCGCGCAATATTGTCATCAAAAACCTACCCGACACTGTAAATGAAAACATCACAGACAAAGTGAACTCGTTGATTCGTAAATCTTTTAAAGTGCATGGTGTGAAAGTTGCGAACGCTGAACGTAAACCATCTTGATCGCCCAACAGAGCTGGCACATTCCATTCGACGAAAGATAAATCAAATGTTATGAAATGTAAATCTAATTTGAAAAATGACACATTACACTCCAAAGTATATATCCATCATGACATGTCTATTGACGACAGACGCTCAGCGAATAACCTGAGAACCCTAATTGACGTCGCAAACCGTGGAGAGCGAGGTCTGTCTATCCAGGATACACGGGTATTCAACAACATGTCTCGTTACAACGTCAGCAAGGTCAACGTCGCGAGGCGGACAGTTCATCAGAGACATCCAACAATAATCCAACAAAAACAACAATGACAACGGAAACAACAACAACGGACACTACAACAACAGTGATAATAATTACAACAACAACAACACCAGTAGCAACAATTACAACAACTACAATAATAGCAATGGCGACAATAGTAACAGGAACAACAACTATAACAACAACCGTGGTAGAAGTCGTGGACGTGGACTTGGATCCAGCCGCTTCAACGGGGGGCGAAATTAGATTTATGCCGGGTTTTGGAATGTTGGGGGTTGGAATCCAAATCCGTACATTGACAACTTTAACTTGAGGTACAACTGTATCGACCAGTTGCACCTGGGCATCATTGGTGTAGCAGAAAAACATTTAACAGGCGATGCCAATATAGACGCTGACAACTATGTATGGTTAGGGAACAACAGGCGGAATATTCATACCCGAGCAAAGACTGGCTCCGGTGGAGTTGCGTTTCTTATACACCGGAATTTATTGTCTAGTTATGACGTTAGTCAAAATATCAGAGTGATGGACTGGTGTATATATGTGGTGATTTTAATAGCCGATGTGGTGATAATGCAGATTCTATTATTGGGGTAGACTGAATAGTTGAACGCAATGTAGTTGATTTTAAGATAAACACATATGGAGACATTTTAATTGATTTTCTTATTAATTTAAACATTTGTATGTTAAACGCAAGAAACTTTGTTCGCAAAGACTTCACACCCGTCTCCGTAAAAGGCTGCGCAGTGGTTGATTATTGTCTTGTAAGTCATGACGACATGTCTTTATTTTGTGATTTTAAGGTTGAACGAACTGTTGATCTTATTACTCGCTGTGGCGAGCTCGACGTGCTCACTCCATCTGGCATTCGGACCATTCTCTACTTACATGGACTTTGAACATGGATGTCAACATTAATTATCTGAGTACTAAAGAGAAAGGTAACTCGTCTGATAAATTTAATGTTAAAGAAATCCCGGATGTTGTTTTAGCAGACAATGACCTGTTGAATACTGTTAGTATGGCTGTCTCTGCGTTGCGGGGAAGTCTTCGTACACATACTGATATAGATGTAGCTTATGGTGGTTGGTGTGATATTGTTAGAGGGGAGATGTACAGAAGGCTACCCTAGAAATCCGCAAGAGTTGATATTCGAAATAAAAAAGACGTCCCGGAAAGCCAGGGTGGACTGATGCACTTACAAATATTTGGAAAAATGTTTGTTATAGAGAAAATCAATGGTTCAAATCATATGGCCATTCCGAAAAGATTCGGCTTAATGCTGATTATTGTAGTGCCAGAAAACTATTTGACAGAGAGGTTCAAAAGTCAAAAGTGTTTATTCTGGTTTAATTTACAGAGTACTATTTTAGATGAAGTTCGCCAGAACGACCAAACTGACTTTTGGAAGTCAAGGTAAAATTGGACTCGCCCATTGTAAAAAAAACAAATATTCCTATGGGGGTTATCTTGGATAATGGTAGTATATCAAATAATGTTTATGAATGGAGAGGTGATTTTAGTGGACTTCTCAACTCTCATAATGAGATTGATTAACCTTCATAACCGTCATCTGACGAAATTATCTCAGATGATATTTAGACAGACATATTTAAATTGCAGAAATAAAACACCAGTTAGATTTTGCTAAAAAAGGGAAAGCTTTTGGAGTTGATCATATTCCAGTTTATGTGTTAAAGAATGACACTTCCGTTTCATTCCTCCATGTACTTTTTAACATCTGTTTTGACACAGATTACACACCGACATTATGGGGCGAAAACAACATGCATCCTGTTCCGAAATCTATCACCACTGACCAAAGAGACTTATAAGAGGAATTGCACTTGCCAATTGTATGTACAAAGTGTACGCCTCTATTGTTAATACAAGACTTTCTCTGTGGTCAGATTCAAACAGCAAGATTGTTCACGAACATAACGGTTTTCGGAAGAAACGGAGTAAAATAACCAATATTATTGACACACGGAAAATATCTAAATTGTCAATTTTCTGTGTTTTCATAGATTTCAAGAAGGCATACGATTATATTTACCGCAGTAAGTTGTGGAATAGGCTGCCTGGTATTGGAATATCAAGTAAAATGTTGATAGCTGTTAAATCAGTATACGTGTCGGTCACGGCAGCAGTGAGAGTTAACAACCTATTGACAGACTGGTTTCCAGTGAATTCAAGCTGGATACAAGGTTGTTCCCTTTCACCGTTACTGTTCAATTTGTTTGTAAATCATCTAGCTTTAAGAATGAAATCACTCGGTAAAGGCCTACGCACAGATGGCGAACACGTATGTTTATTGTTATATGCAGACGACTTGGTGCTGCTTGCAGAGAATGCAGAAAACCTGCAGTTTATGTTACACGAACTTTTCAATTTGCGCGCTGATAACAACATGTTTGTTAATACTGATAAGAGCAATATTGTTAATTTTGGACCAAATTCCTTTGCAATAACAAGTCATACTTTTAGATGTGGTGATACTGTGATCAAACTAGTTGACATACATGTGTACTTGGGTTTAACATTGCATGTTTACCTAGATTTTAATGTAACTGCTAAAGTGGTTGCACACAGTGCTGGTAGAGCCGTGGGGCTATTAATTGCCAAATATAAGTGTATCGATGGTATGCCTTATCATGTATTTACGAAGTTGTATGAGTCTTTGGTAAATCTTATAATAGCATATGGAGCCGCAATCTGGGATTGTAAGAAATATTCATGCATTGATGCCATACGGAATTGGGCTATGCGCAGATGTAAATATACTCCAACTGCTGCTGTTTCTGGAGATATCGGATGGGCACCAGCTTATGTGACTCAGTGGAAAAGCATATGTAGTCATTTGAATCGGCATATATCCATGCCCACCTCACGGCAAAATAAACATATTTTTAATTGGGCACATGCTAAGGCAAGGCAGTCCAGAACCTGTAAAAATTGGATTCGAATAGTAAGATACATTCAAATATATTGGACAGGATAAATAGAATAATATACATGTTATATTTCCTAAACATGTATTTATCAAAGATATTACTCAATCGCTAATGCTATTACATACAACCGAGTGGTTAAGGTCAGTAAACAAGATTGAAGGTGTGAGTGGCAGAGGTCGTAATAAATTACGAACATATAAACTATTTAAGCAAAGCTTTGCCTTTGAACCATACTGCAGATTAATTTTGCCATTTAAAACACAGATCGGCTATCCCTAAAGGATAGAGACAGGTACATGTAGATATGAAAATCTAATCGAGAGTGAACGGGTACGTCCGTTCTGTAACAATGCAGTTGAGAATGAAATACATGCTCTCCTGAAATCTAATGAATACAACACAATTAGATATAACTTGTTTGAGAAGGCTACCAATATTTGTTATAATTTTATGTCTTTCTCAGACACAGAAAAAATGATATTTATATTTTCCAACAAGGATATGATTAGAGTAAGTGCCAACACCTGTTTTAATATTTTACAGAAAAGAAACAGTTTAAGAAACAGTTTCGTGTATAGATAATGTAAATACATGTATTAGTCTTCAATTAATATGTTCGTACATTCGTTCTCATGCTTCGCCATGAGACCCATGTGTGTTCAGGAGAAGCCATTGTTGATCAATTCGTTGTTGATCTGATCAACAGCGATAACGGAATTTTTATTATATTTTAATTGCGCAATTTGCGGTTAACGTGTTGTAACACATTTGTGGGAAATTTCCTACGTTCAATTCAAATGATGTACATTTGGTTATTGTCAAAGTTGTATATTTTTAATTTCATTTTTGAAATTTATTAACATAGAGAACTTTGTCAATATATCCTAGATACTTTAAATCACTTGAATCGAACGTAGGAAATTTCCTACGATCAGTTTCTGACTTTTCTGTAAAACAAATATGACTGATCTAAAATGAATTATTTTAGGTTTAATCGTGGGAAATTTCCTACGTTAAATTCAAGTGATGTACATTTGGATATTTTCAAATTTGTATGTTTTGAATTTCAGTGTTGAAATTTATTAAGTTCGAGAACTTCGGCAATATATCCTAGACAAACATAAATCAATTGAATCGAACGTAGGACATTTCCTACGATCGGTTTCTGACTTGTATGTAAAACAAATTCGACTAATCAAAAAAATTATTATTTTTTTAGTTTTAATTGTGGGAAATTTCCTACGTTCAATTCAATACTTGGATATTGTCGAAGTTGTGTTTTGAATTATTAAAATTCTGTAACATAGAGAACTTTGTTAATATATCCTAGATACTTTAAATCACTTGAATCAAATTTAGGACATTTCCTACGATCGGTTTCTGACTTTTTTGTAAAACAAATACGACTAATCTAACAGTTTTGACAAAGTTTTTTATTTTGAATATCAGTGTTGAAAGTTACATGTATTAACTTAATTTGACAATATATCCTGCACAAAGGTAAATCACTTGAATGGAACGTAGGCAATTTCCTACGATCGGTTTCTGACTTTCCTGAAAAACAAATACGGCTGATATAATAGGAAGATTTTTTAGGTTTAATTGTGGGAAATTTCCTACGTTCAATTCAAGTGATGTACATTTGGATATTGTCGAAGTTGTAACTTTTGAATGTTAGTGTTGAAATTTATTAACTGAGAGAACTTTGACAATATATCCTAGACAGAAGTAAATCACTTAAATCAAACGTAGGACATGTCCTACAATGAAAACTCTGATTAATCAACAAGTTTAGTTCATTGTATTCGTTGTATTTTTTTGCATTTCAGTGTCCAATTTGTAATTATTTTGTTAAATTGTACATTCTGTATTTCAATTGTGGGTAATTTCCCACAATCGAGTTTATATTTACTAATTAAAATGTTAATTAACAATTGTTTTGTGCTTGCTTTCAATAATTATGAAAACCTGTAAATGGAGAGTTTCAAATGTAGGAAATTTCCTACAATGCCCCCGGCGTCAAAACTGCTCAAACCTGGAAATGATCACAAAATTAGGTGACTTTGATGAGCTTCCAATTTGCGAGTTTGACCACATTTCGATCCCGAAACTGCTCAAACGTGGAAATCGGTTATGTCGAAAAAAGTGAGCGAAAAATGGATTTATTTCGGAAAATCTTTTTTTATTTGGGATTCTGTTTTAAGTATATAATTATTGGAGTTGTTTATGTTTGATAACGATTTCAGAAGGTGTAAACATGAATCGCAATCACTAACTATATATATACACATTGTTTTAGAGTCACTCAATGTATTAAATTTTCGACCTGGCTCATAACATCCTGTTTACTGCTACAATATGGATGTCACATAGGACCGCCAATACGGTTTCACTCTATTTTGATAAATACCATGTGGTCGAAAATGTAATAAAAAGAGTGACTTTAAAACAATGTGTATTTAAATGTGATTCCCTTCGGAGGTTATTGCAAATGATCATACATATATAGTTTTATCATATCAAATTTTATCATGTACATGTATTTTTATTTTTTATTTGCAATTTAAGGAGTAGTATATAAGAGTCAAAATGATACCACCTCCCTCTAGAAGGCACCGGCTACAATACAGTGGGAATTGAAAGTTTTTAATGCCTGTGTTGAAGAAGTTTACGAAGAATACGAGGGTTACAGTCCTATATATAAATTCTATAAAATGAAAACACTAGGCGATATCGAATACATGAACTATCGGCGTAATTTATAACGCTCCGATAAAACCGTTGCATTTACAATATTATACCGACAATTATGTGAACTATACAAGAGGAAAATACAAACATTAAGACTGATAATGCGTATCGGATATAAAACTAAGGTGTATTATATAAAATTGTTAAAACCCAACGATTCGAGATGAGACCAATTGTTGTAAGGTCAACAAACATATATATACTCACCAGTTTCCTATACAACATACAAATGGTGTGCAAATTATAATTATTTATTAATACCTATTGGCGAAAGAAAACATGGGATGGTTCGTTATTTTGTTAATTTTATAATTAATTTTGTAAAAAAAATTAATAATTTAAAGCTGAACACCCCCTATTATTACATAGTAATTAATTTAAGTTGTAACGACGATGTTTCAATTACACGGGTTATTGAAACTGACAGTTATTTATAGCCGAGTGTTTCAATTACACGGGTTATGTAAATTGATAGCCGAGGTAAACAGACAGTTTCAATTACACGGGTTATGTAAATTGATAGCCGAGTGTATCACGGTGTGTACACAGTCGATTACAGTGTAATCCTCGACTGTGTAAATTGTCATTGTGATACACCAGTACAGCCAATAGTGATTACGGCGTAATTCTCAGTGAAAAACACATGTTGTATAGGTATGTAAATTTGTTTACTGCACCAATATAAGAAAATTAATTATTTTTTAAAAATTATTTTATAAAAATATCACAATGGTGTTGTAACATTTCCTCCGACTTTATTTCCAAGTTTTACCCTAAATTTATCCCAATCAGTACACTCAATTTTGGGCATGGTGGCGCGCGCCTTGATTCTTATATCATTTTTTAATTCTTCATATCTCCCCATTTCTTCCACCACGGATTCAAACTCTAAATTTGATATTTTCTTATCGGCCAACGCTTTGGACACCATAACGTCGATGCTATTTTTCTTAGACCTAGCGAGAACGGATATTCTATCATGTTTTCTACTTTTTTTTCTCGAGTTTTCCACCCGCCGCCCTAATTACCATACAAAGTATTCCAGATAAAACGGTAATTCCACTCAAAACCCCTGCAAGTGGAACCGTTACAATTGTAGATAGCGTTGCAGCAGTCCCCACACCACTCATTACAGATAAACTTGCCAGAACCGTACTAGATGCTTCAGCTATGTTCGCCGCGCGCTTATATTTGTTAGCGTGTCTTTTTCTATTTGCACATTCTCTAACTAAAATATCCTGCATAGCGACGATATTATTCAACCTAAAATCTGAACTTCTTTCGTTAATTGGATACAGTGTTGATGGAGTGGCATTGAGAGTTGGATACAGTGTTGATGGATCGGTATTGAGAATTGGATACGGTGATTCGTTCATGATTTTCAATATATTAGTATTTTACAAATTAAGTTCAATTAACAATGAGACAATAGTGGAAGAACTCTCTGGGTCAGCGATTTTCGTAACAATGTTAATAACACTACCTTCGGAAAGTCTAATTAGATCATCACCGGCGAACAAAACCACCGACGAAATATCTCCAGCGTGTTTTTTGACTCCAAACCCCCCGTTCTTCCCCATCTACTACGAGATTTATCATGACCGCGCCCACAGGTTTACCATTAGCATTAACCGAACAGACCGCCATTCGGAGAAGTGTACCTGGAGCTGTCATGGTGTATCCCCCACAATTATTACTCGCTTTGGCACCGAACGAATATTCAGGGAGCCCCTCAACCAATGAGCCCCGCTTCTCAGCCCAAACTGTTATCACACGTTTTTGCGTTTTCATTGTTTTTAACAATCCGGCAAGCCCCTCGATAGAGGTATGGGCCTCAGCACGAATCTTTTCAGAGGTATCCTCAAGCGCTTTGTTCGCTGCTGTACGAACTAGATTTGCTTTATCAGAAACTTCGGTTATTTTACCGTCTTGTTCGGTAAGTGCCGCTTCTCTGCTGAGAGATTCCTCTAAGCGCAACGCACCATAAGCCTCCGTAATGGTCGCCTGGTGGCCTTCTAGGGCTTTTTAAACACCCGACCGGGCATCTTTTTGAAATTCGGTTATTTTCCCGTCTAGTTCAGCAACCGCCGCTTCTCTGATGAGAGAGTCCTCTGAGCGCAACACCTCATAAGCCTTCGCAAGGGCCGCCTGGTGGTCTTCTCGGACTTTATCAATACCCGTTCGGACCCCCTCAACCCCCAACCGGGCCTCCTTTCGAAATTCGGTTATTTTTTCGTATAGGTCAGTAAGTGCCTCTTCTCTGTTGAGAGAGTCCTCTGAGCGTAACGCCCCATAGGCCTCCGCAATTGCCTCCTTGTGGTCTTCTCGGACCCCCTCAACCCCCGACCTGGTCTCTTTCAGAAATTCGGCTATTTTCCCGTCTAGTTCAGTAAGTGTCGCTTCTTTGCTGAGAGAGTCCTTTAAGCGCAACGCATCATAAGCCTCCGCAAGGTTCACCTGGTGGTCTTCTCGGACTTTATCAATACCCGACCGGGTCTCTTTTCGAAATTTGGTTATTTTTTTGTCTAGTTCAGTAAGTGCCGCTTCTCTGATGAGAGAGTCCTCTGAGCGCAACACCTCATAGGCCTTCGCAAGGGCCGCCTGGTGGTCTTCTCGGGCTTTCTCAATACCCGACCTGGCCTCTTTTCGAAATTTGGTTATTTGTTTTCCTAGTTCGGTAAGTGCCGCTTCTCTCTGATGAGAGTCCTCTGAGCGCAGCGCATCATAAGCCTCCGTAAGGTCCGCCTGGCGGTCTTCTCGGACTCCCTCAATACCCAATAGGGTCTATTTTCGAAAATCGATTATTTTCCCGACTAATTCAGTAAGTGCCGCTTCTCTGGTGAGAGAGTTCTCTAACCGCAACACATCATGAGCCTCCGTAAGGTCCGCCTGGTGGTCTTCTCGGACTTTATCAATACCCGTTCGGACTCCATCAAAATCCAACCGGGTCTCTTTTCGAAATTCTGTTATTTTTTCTCCTAGTTCGGTAAGTGCCGCTTCTCTGATGAGAGAGTCCTCTGAGCGCAACATTCCATATGCCTCCGTAAGGTCCGCCTGGTGGTCTTCTCGGGCTTTCTCAATCCCCAACCGGGCCTCTTTTCGAAATTTGGTTATTTTTTCACGTAGTTCGTTTAGTTCCGTATGCGTTTCTTCACGACTTTGTGTATTCACAACCAGGGCATATTCTCTAAGTTGTGATAGTAGACTCCTGTGAATATCGTCCGTGGCCGCCGATATAGTTCTATTGATCAAGGCTTTTGTTTTTTAGGTAGTTAAAAAGTCGCTCTCTGTCGGTTCCAAATTCTTTGAATTTATATTTGTCACCCAATCGGAAGAACTACCTGGTCCGTATATACTCATAATGTTGATAATATATATTACGAACATGCGTTTAATTCTAATTTTCTTAAATTAATTAATTGGAAATTTCGAGAACGACCGAAATCGGGAAATCGTTTTTCAACTTTCTCGCTTGATCATCGAGAATAGAGACCGTAAATTCGTGGATATGTCCCGATTCCAAAACTTTCATCTCGGGGTGTGGGAAGTCTAAGGTCACAGTCTCGCCATAGAAACAGTCGCTGGCTGGCACTGTTTTCAGTAATGTGCTGGGAGTGCCGTCTACCGTGTTGTACGATGTGTTCACCCGATCCAGGTGCACCCCGAAAGTTTTCGTGACGGCGAAGTTTACTGGGGTATCGCCGCGGTGATCACCCACGGGGAAGACAAAGTTCAACGGGGTACGAAACCCTTCATCCTCGTTGTAAGGGGGTGCAAATTTAAATCCTAACATTGAGGCCAACTCCGGAGTGATCTTTAATTTTTTATCAACGGACAATGTCGCAAGCCCCGTGGCTTTTGAGACTGCGAGAGTGCCATTACCAGGCATATTCGTCGCGATTAAACCTTGGACATCTCCGAAACCCCAAAGGCCAGGAAGTAATATGACAGCTGATTCCCGAAGGCATCTCCTTGTTTCTGCAGGACTATCGGAGTCCTCTAGATCTATACCATCTCCGGAATAGATACACTCTAACCGTTCTATTCCGGAGATATCCTTGTGCGTTTCAATGTTTTTCCACCCAACTGTGAAGGTGATTGATCTGAGGCCCACCCGGCGTTTTCCGCAGCAGTTGTCGATTGATTTTTGAAGTTCACAACCCTTTTTTTGAACATTAGTGATAGTAGCAAACATAATATTATCTTTCAATGGATACCAAAGCATTTAGCTTTAACTCTAATGCAAAGTACGCGGTCGGTGGTAAATACACGCAAAAAGACGTTGTTAACCGCCTTGTACACCCAACCGTAACGGTTAGACCGGACAGCGGCTTTGCCACCAACTTCCCCGAAATCTTTGAACAATATAGGCTGCCCAAGATTACTACGATGGAGGCGGTAAACGGGTGGAAAGCAACACCGATGCAGTTTTGGCAGAACCAAATAAATTTCGCTGTATGGTGCGCAACAGCCGGGTGTGGAGTTTCACATAAAGACCATCGGACATCCAAGAATGTCATGCTCCGAAGTGTCTACAACTTTCATGCGTATTATACTATTAGGAGGATTCTCAAAGAACTAGGTATTTCACTACCTCAAGACGACGCCTGGGATCCCATTTCCAACGCATACGACCGTACGGCGTTTGAAAGACTGTGTAACGAATTTAACATTTCAAAAGACGCGGACTGGAGACAGAAAGCATTTACTACCACCACCGGTCTCGGGGTCAGTCCGGGAATTGGACGCAGACTGATTTTAGACACGATCACTCCGGCGACCACATCGTCAGTCGGAACGCCGGGAATTTTGACCCCGCGACGATGATTTTCGGGCCGGAAGTGTCTGGAGGTCGGCACTGTGGCGTGTTTTCTTGTAAAATCTTATCTCCGAAACGGGCTCACGTCGATTACATACAGCAGGCTGCTGAGGTTCAGGACGCGTAGGGTACATTTATGTTAGATACGGGTCTAGGGTTCACGCAGGCCGGGGTTACTCGCGTCAACGACTCCATTCGCACGTACGTCTGGGCCATCCTCGGCGCACAGAAGCAAACTCGCAGTTCTATACTGGGCACGGGAACAGCGTTTGATGCACAAAAACAATTATTGGCACTTGTAGAGGACGCCATCTCAGCTAGGGTGGACCTGGAGAAGGCGATCCAGAATTATCAAGACGTTTTGCCGAATGCCAACACCCCAGTAGACTATGTATTTGGAATAGGTCTTTATATGGCGCCGAGCAATATGATACTACGAGACGACCCGGTTGACGGTTACAATAATCAGATCGTAATCGCCACCGCCAATCAAAAAATCGGCCACAACGGTAACGTGAACACGGATATCATCGGGCGCGGAGTTGTAAATTCAAATAAATTTGAAAAAGATTTCATAAAACCCCCAATTCACGAATTGGACACCCCATCAAGTTCATTTGAACCCGTTGTTTCACCCACACCCCCAATTCACGAATTGAGTTCCCCCAATTCAATCGTCAACAGTGTTGAAACACCAATCATCAACAATGTTGAAATTGGAAGCACAACACACGAGGAGGAGAAATTAGGGCTCGTCGTCGCCCTCGTGGTGATAGGACTACTCGCGCTTTGGTTTTAGGAACTCTCTGGCGGAGAATAGTAGGAGACCGGCGATTGCCACGATTAAAGCCCAAGTAGTATTGGTGAGCCATCCGACCGTTTTTGATAATATAGATAACAAGTAAGAAACGATTCTTCCGATCAGTCCAGGTAGTGCGGCAGCCGCCTTTCCAGCTAATTTAGCTAGAAGACTGGCGAGGGCTTTTAGTTGTTTTTTTACCCAATCCTTGGCTCCACCGGATGGCGCGGGTGCTGGTGGTGGCGCGGGTGGTGGCGCCGCACCACCAGTGAAAGCTAGAACTATGGTTGATATAGTCATGCCGACAGCTGCGAGGATGCTTGCTATCGTGACGCCCTGCTCTCTGAACAGAGTGTGAAGACGCTCACCGAGTGTCGTCTCCTCGTGCAGAACCCTCGAGATTGTTTCACGGATCCGACTTATTTGTGTGCGGAGAGCCTCACGGTTAGCCGAGGCGGCCTCCAAGCGAGCTTCTCTTTCGTCCCGCAAAGACCGCAGGCGTTCGGTGATTCGCTCGGTAGATTCTCTATCGTCACCGGCTTCCTCCAGTTTTCTTTCTTCTAGCGCGATATGTTCATCCAGCGACGAGAGTTTGGAGAGGTTAAGGACCAGTTCACCCCGGACCGTTTGTAGAGCCTTATCGAGTCCACGGAGTTCTCGAAGAGGTAACGGTGGGTCATCGTTGAGTATTTCGTTTTCGCTGAACGTGGTCTCCATCGTGTTAATAACGTCGGTGGCTATTTGAGGGACCTCGCTGAGCTCTACCGTTTCTTTACGGTGGCCGTCTTCGCCATCGTTTCGTCGGTAGACTGTAGGGCCCCTACAGCACGGGCCGGCATAATTGTTTTACCACGCGCCCAATCTGGAAATCCTAGATCGTTCTTTATGATTTCGCCACCGCCCCGGTTTCCGGCAATGGTTTTTAGCGATAGGGGTTTACCGGTATTCATGTTGATGATCGGGATATTTGATGATTTTAGTCGCAACCTACCACGCATATCCAATTCGAACTTGGAGTAGTCGCGACCGACAGACGGGACCAGACCGATTTCTGACAAATTGTTGTAGTAGTCGTTTACAGCTCCCTCAAGTAATTCCCGACTTTGACCAACGCTGCTGGTAGCGCCACCTATTTCCTCGCTGGGTGTTTTGTCGAAGGTTGTGATGGAATCCTCGAATTTATCATCATCATTATCCTCATCGTCTCTGCCGATTTCATCCATGTTAATATCGTAATCATCCATCTTAATTTTTTCAAAATTATTAATTATGTATTAAAGACAAAACCATACGGGTTTAATAGTTTCACTAAATTATGTCTTCGAGTCAATACGGTCGCAAACTCAATCCATACCGCAGACTGCGTGAGCCCCTCGGGGCAAAAGGCCTGAGACAGAGTGTCGTTATTACGAACAACCCATCGACGATCGACCAGAACCAGCAGCTCTTAGTCCGCTTCCCCAACCTCGGAACTCACGACGTCATTGTGCCGGGTACTGTTCGCCTCGCTTTCACTATTTCGCTAACGTCGACGGATGCGGACCGAACCGTCGTTCAGAACCTGGGTCGCGCGCCATAGTCAAGAAGACTATGATAAAGATTTTTGGTAATGAGGTGATGTCGATCGACGACAGCGACGTCTACCATTGCTATCAGGACCTGTGGAAGACGGCAAAAGAGCGCGAAAACGCTGTCTATCAGGGTATTGACACCAGCAAAAATAAGAACGTAACCAAACTTAGAATCGGAGCTGGTAACAAGGCAGATAACAACGCGAGTGACAACGCGGTCGCGGGCGCTTACGGCAACCGCTTCTACATCCCGCTCGACTTTGAGTTGCTGGAGAGCCACATGCCCTACTATTAGAGTGCTTTGGCTGACCGCCTCGAATACGAACTAACGTTCAACGACTACGGCAGAGTTCTCATAGCCACCGACATGTTATCGACGTATACGATCGACAATGTTTCGTTGGAGTACGACATGGTCACGATGCCCGAACTCGCGCGATTGATCAGAACCCAGTACGCCGGGCGCGTTGCCATACTTTACGACCGAGTTCTTCGCCATCGCAAGATGACGAAAGACAAAGGCGACACATTGTGGAATATTAATGTCAACGTACCCGCCCGCTCGATGAAAGGTATACTTATGCTGTTTGAGGATGCTCGGTTCGCGTTCGGTGCTAGAAAAACCGACAAATTCTATAACCCCAAAATCACGAAGGTAGAGGTGACGATCGAGGGAGTCCCCAATCAACTCTACAGCGCGGTTCTTCGCGCGCACCAGCAGTGGGATGAAGTAAGAAAGCAGTTTGCTGCCGGCTCTAAGCGCTCTCCGGAGGTTGCAGCAGTTGCCAAAGACCTGCATCTCTCGGCCGTCTCCCTCGCGGAGTTCATGAATACCAAATACGCGTTATGGCTAGACATGCGAGCCAGCGACGATGACCAAATACACGGTAGCGGACGCCAAGTTGAGAACGCTAGTGAGGGTGTGACGATCCAGATAACCAAAGAGGCGGACGGAGCCGGGCCATTGAACGTGTACTTATATATAATTACAGACGCACAACTGAACATCGAAGATGGCCGATACGTATCAGCGATCTACTGATTTAATACAAAAATCATCTAGCAATCAATACCAATTCACGATTGGAGATGCCCACTCTGCCATAATATGTGGGCAGACAGGATGTGGAAAAACGGTTTTCATCCTCGACTTACTCGAGGGGTCCTACCGCGATGCCTTTCGTCACATTGTGATCCTATGTCCCACTGTGCGGCACAACGATACTTATCAGCGGCGCCCGTGGATATGGACCGACCCTGAGGTATACGTTATTGACCCCGGTGATAGGCTTCATGATTGGTTGCGTGGTTTATACCAAAGATTCCAGGGTGAGCCCACCCTATATGTGATTGACGATTGCTCGGCCAAGGCGGCGATGACCAAAAAGAAGGACATGCTCTCCGAGCTCACATTTTCTGGCCGCCATGCGAGGCAAAGCGTATGGATCTCCACTCAAAAATACAACGCCGTCCTCAAGGATCTGCGCGAGCAAACGAAATGGGTCGCCCTCTTTCACTGCAAGGACCGAGACTCATTCAATGACTGTCTTCGAGAGAATGACGTTATCCCAACGCGCGAGGAGCGCCTGGAGGTTCGACAGATGCTTTCCGAAACTAAGCACGCCAAGCTTCTGCTAAGACTGATCAACCAACTGCTTATAAAGTTATCAATTAATAATTTTGAAATTAGTAACTGCTGAGTAAATGCTTAACAATTAGTTATTGCTGAAGAAATGCTTAGCAAATGTTGAACAAATGCTGAACAATGGTTAACAATGTTAACAATTTGGTGTTCCGCTGCGAGCTTTGTTGCGAGCATAACGGTGATCATAAGTATCGGGTGGTGCGGTTGGCAATATGTTAAAGTGATGAGACTTGTTAGAATAGTTAAATTAATTTTAAGAAAAATGAACTGCGACGAACTTCTCGATCAGCTAATGGAAGAAACCTCAACTCCGACTGCTGACATCCTGAAAGATAATGATCCGACAGAGCAATCGGGGTTGACAATCGCGATTGGGGCCGATACGAATGAAAATGCGGCGCGACGCGAGCGGCTAGCTGCGCTGGTTGCTGGGGGACAATCGGAGCATTATCTCGGTAGGCGTCTCTCAGTTTGTCAGGTGGATAAGATGTCAGATGCGGAGATTGATAAAATGTATGCGCGATACGAATCCAAATTGGGAGCAGAGATGACAAAAACTCTTGGATCGGCGGCTATTCATTTGTACGCTACCGCCGTTAGTATACTTCTCCCTATACCAAACACCGAGGGGTTGATTCACGATCTAGAGACTGACCCTTTTATAGGACACGCTCTTAGAACAGCCTGCTGCTCAATTTATCACAAGTTTGGAATGTACTTAGCTCCACTGACAACCGCGTTGACCACGGGTAAACACTGTCAATTTGGACATATATGCCCACGAACTATAAGCTCTAATATTATAAATGATGACACAAGACACACCCGCGAGAGTGACGGAACAGCAATCCCCGATTGCACCTCCAAAGGCGTTGGGGATTGCTCCAACTCCAATTTCGAACCCGATTACAGCACTTCCAACCCAATCGCGATTGGAGTTGGAGTTGAACCCGATTACACGACATAAAAACCCAAAAAGACAGGCAGCTGGGCGGGCGGCGGCTGCCACCCGAAAAGTTAAACAAGATAAAATACTCGCCGAGCTTCGGGAGGCCAGACTCCAATCGAGATTGGGGACGGAGACAGCAAAACATCTGCAATCGGTTCCGAGTGCAACAACACCCCCGGAACCGATTGCTCCAACTGATTGGACCCCGTGGGTTGTTGGTGGTGGTCTGACAGTTGTGGGCACCCTGGGTGTGCTTTACCATCTCTACAACAAAACCCCAACTCCAACGGCGGTTCCTAAAAAGGTTTCGAAACGATTGGATGCACCCCATTTAAACATTGATCGCGATCCCTTTTATATGCAATAATTATAACAATGGCTGAACAAGATGGTAAAATGATAGTGAATGCGCTTTATCACGCCGTGGTGATATCAGTTTTCAGTATCGGGTATGCTCGACTATCAAAGATGACCCTAGGAGGGTCCACTCCCAAATTGGACTTTACTGTGAGAGACGCAGGGCTCGCGACCTTAGATGTAGCGGCCTCAGTTTGGACCCGAGATTATCTAATTAAAGTTGGAATTCTACCTGCTAATATATGGAAATAAATGGCTTCGATCGGAATAATGATAGGTGGCGCACTTGTAAACGCATTGGCGTTCAGCGGTAGCAACTTTATATTCTCGTAAATAGGAAAATCGGACGCGGATGAGGAGCGCAAGCGTCACGATTTAGCTGTAGAACAACTCAATAGCGCAAAGGAAGCGTGGTCGAAAAAACGAACCGCCCATCTGGACTGGGTCAACGAAGAGCTTCGCCGCGAGAATCACGCCGCGCAAACTTTCCAGAACGTTGAAGAAGCCAACCGCGAGTACGCGCTGGCATATCCGCAGAAAAGTCTCGATCCAATGGATCCCGAGCCCCAACTTTCAGATTTCTATGTACCGTCAGAGGCCCAAAAAGACCGCGAGATCGCATTCATCGTCGTGGGAATGGGTGTGGTGGGTCTCGTCGGCTGCTATATTGAACAAATTAATTAATTAAAAAATTTTTTTTATAAAAATATATATATAGAACGATGTTAGTTGACGAACTTTATTACGCTTTGATCGATGTAGGCTACACTGCCCAAAAACATCGTATAGCTGGTGCAAAGAGTATGATTCGTCTGGCCCGAGATTCTCTCGAGACGTGGCGCGAGGATGAAAAAGCGGCCACCCTTTTCGCAAAGCGGATGTTAGAATCCTCCTCAACTCCAATCGATTCCTCTGAGTTCCTTCAGAACTTAACCAATCGCGATTGGACTTCCAACAAAGGTTTATTATTAACGACGAAGTTACCGGACGAACTGGCGAGGGCATGTTGGAGATTGTCCGATATATTAGAATACTTCGCATACGATGAACACGCGCAAACTTGATACCAAACTAACGCGCAAGCTGTCGAATACATACTATAGCCCACGCGGCTACTGGAACGGACTCGCGGCCATCAAGAACCTCGCGGCGGCGACCAAGGTTTCAGAAAATGCAGTCAAGGAATGGCTCAAGAAGCAGGCCATCTGGCAGATCTATTTACCCGCGCCTCACAATATTCCGCGCCCGAAATTCGATGTGCCGGTGCCGAACCAAGTTCACCAAGCGGATCTCCTGTTTCTCCCTCACGATCGCGTCGGTCGCAAAACGTACAAGTACGCACTGACAATCGTTGACGTAGCGAGTCGTTATAAGGGGGCTGAGCCGTTGGCCACTAAAGAGTCTAAGGAGGTGGCCGAGGCTCTTTCCCGAATATATAAGAGGAGTCCTCTCAAATGGCAGAATCTTCTTCAGGTCAATCCCGGCCGCGAGTTCATGGGCGCGGTCTCTCATCTATTGTCTAATCACAAAGTTTCTATCAGACGCGGCCGCGTCAACATCCACCGGGACCAGGGGATCGTGGAGCGGTTCAATCGAACCCTGGCTGAGAGGCTGTTCGGACATCAATAGGCCAAAGAACTTGTAGACCCTCATTCGCGATCGACCTAGTGCGTGGCCAGACTGCCCGCCGTGGTCTCCGCACTGAACGGCGAGGTGACCAGATTGATAGGTAAGAAGCCCGTAGATGCCATCAAGTCTAAAAAGGTGACGAGCAAGCCCTCTGCCGTCTCGCGCGGGCGACCCGTTGGTTTAGATGAGCAGCAAACGCCGATTGCACTTCCATCGGATGTTGACGTCCGGTACCTCTATCAACCGGGAGAGCTCGAAGGTGGCAGCCGCCGCGCGACTGATCCCGTGTGGTCTCTGAATGTATATCATCTGGATCGCTCTATTACCAAACCCGATGAGCCCGTGCTCTATTATTTGGCTGATGGTCCATCTCGCGGTTTTGTTCGCGAAGAACTTCTTATGGTACCTTCTGACACCCAGCAACCTTTAGTCAACCCAGAGTCTTTAGTATTCTATACTTTTTCAGAGTTCTTTTTTTTCCTATCCTATAGGCTCGGTGAGCAACCCGTCTTTCATCACTCTCCTCTTGTCGTAGTACGCCGACAACCCCAACTTCTCCTGCCTGTACGTCTTCATCAACCCGTTAACCATTCGGAATCCCCTGTTCTCCGCCATATCCCTACCCCTATCGAGAGCACTCTTGTATCTTCCCCAAGTCAGATCGTTAGATCTCTTCGACATCCCCTTGGCCGAGTGCTTAGATTTTCCGTCACCACTCACGTAGTAACACTTGCTACACATGGCTCTATCTCCCTCGAATTCCAGCTAGAACAATCCCGGAGTTCTGTTGCTCCACGCGTCCCACGCCAACCACTCGGTCTTCTCCTTATTGAACTTTCTATTCATCTTCTTTCTCACCACCTCCGCCAGCGTCTTCTCAGACACCGCGAAGTACATACTGTCAGTGTCCATCTGTATAAGTTCGAAATCTCCGCGATCCACGTACTTGTCCAAGAAGTCGTAGTAGAACTCCAGCATCCGGAGCTTGGCCAACTGGTAGACCGCTATGCCACACTGAAACGGTCTGTTGATCACCACTCGAGTCTTCCTGCTCGATATCCCGTAAGCCTCCCCAATCTCCTCCAGGTCTTCGAACCACGCCCACCTCAGTGCCCGGTCGACAGTCTTCTCATCCTTCGTGTATGTGGTGTTCATGTGTCTCTCTTGTGCCTCTATCAGCTTGCCACAACACGCGTTGCCAACCAGTTTGAATATCTCCGCCAACACCGCCTTGCTCTTGTCTACGTCCCCCGTCCGTCTGGCAGCGGTGACCTCTTCCACGAACCATTGAAACGGTTTGCCGGGCGTGTAGTCTATCACCCTATGCACCGCCTTGACGATCAGACCGTACTCCAGATACCACTTTAGCAGTGGGGTGTATATGATCATCTTCTTGGCGGACATTGCCCCCACGAGCTTTCGCTGTCCTTCGACCCTTTTCATCCCGGTCCCGGCCAGGTAGTCCTTCATGTGCTGCGGAACCTCGTTCTCATCGACTTCTCGATTAACAAACAGCGGTGACATTTCCGAGAACTTGTCTCTCAACGTTTCCGGGACCTGTATATCCAATTCCGCAAATCCGAACCACTTTTCACTCCTGACCTTCCTCACGAAACAGTCTATATACGACTGTCTTTCCGGGTCGTCACATGTCCATATCGTCTCCTCCCCGCACGGCATGTCTTTCGACAGGGTAGACAGATACAGCGCATTGGCGTCATACCCCATCACTGCCTTGCACATCTTCTCCTCCCGACTACCTACCTGACCCCTGATCGTCGACCTGCCAGCCTCTGCGTATCTGGAGAATACTATGGACGGACCACCGACCAATCCCTGCTTCATCATCTCATAAGTTTCTGACTTCGGCGACCACAGCTCGGGCGTGTCCGCCTTCCCGTCGATCGACCCGCGGAGTAGGTACTGAAGGGAAACACCGGGCAGAGACACAGCATCCTTGAGTATATCCACACCTCTTCCTCTGTAGAACTCCGTCATCTTAGTCAGAGCCTCCAGGAACGGTCCGACATCCAAGTCGTTGTAGTGTTGCAACCATTCCTTGAACGTCTTCATCCCATTTTCTTGGAATACCTTCTTACACTCTTTCCACTCGGACAACGACAGTAGGAACTCACCCTTCAACTTCGAGTACCACTCGGGATAGTCTGGCAGCCCCGGATGGTCGAGCTTGACCGCGCTATCGAACCACTCGTACGGGAAGTGAGACTTTATCGTTTTACAGTCGTACGCCTTAACCACCGGTCGTACGTGGTACCGGGTCCCAGATACTGGATGATGTCGAGAAATCTAAACTCCGGGGTAAACAGAAACATCGTCGTGCTGGCTCTCTTTCCGACCATCACCTTATTCACGGTGGCCGCCAACTTCTCTACAAAGTACTGCTTGATGAGGTTCAGGTCGTACCTGCTACAGTTGAACCCCACCACCGGGACTTGGGCAATCCAAGAGATAATCTTTGCTTGCTGAGACTTCGATAGCATATCTATGTCGGCCGGCAGATACTTCTTCCTAACCCCCTCACTGATTGCCTTGCCTCTCATCTGCAGCTCGGTCACGAACTTCTCGACTAGCGTGTCGGGATCTCGCTCGCATATGTGTGTGATCCCTTCATGCATCGTATCCCCCAACGACACCGATATAGGAACGTGCTCGACCTCGAAGGTCAGGTCTTTGGTGGGTTGAATGGTTTTTGACTTGTCGAGATACGCCTCGAAGTCGTAGACTATCTGGTGAGGGTACAGAGTCGTCTCCTCCTCGCTTGGCGATTGTGGATAGTAGGTATTCACCTCACTCAACCACTCGCACTCCCACATCACCACCAGCTCGTAACCCTCATCCCTTATCTTGGCGTCTTGGATTTTCGTCCGCCTGTACAGCGATCTCGCGTGACCTCTCCTGCAATGCGTCGGACACCCGTGTCAGTAACATCCGTGAAACTGAAACACGGTCTCGGTCTCGTGACAATAACCGTCGACCGGATCGCCGGCCACCCACCTCTCTCCACCGTGACCACATCTCGCGTGATGTATGTGCTTTAACACCCTCTCTTCTTCTCTATTCAACCATTGAATCGACCTCTCGCTCACTGACCCCTTGGGATAGAACGCCAACTCGTAGGCCGACTGTGGTCTCTCTACCCTCTTACCTGGACATGTCACCACGGTCTTCCCACCCATGCAGGTGGTCGCGTGCCTGTGCATGTTACACGACTTTGTGAACCGTTGTTGACATCCGGTGCACCCGTACTCGTTCGTCATCTTGCGGAGGTTCGTTATGAGAAAAGAGTGACCTCCAAACATTCCTATCGTCATGATCTTCTCCACTACCGCGTCGTAGTTTGCCGGAACCTTCATGAGGTACCACACTCCTTCGTCGGTGGGCTCGTAAACGCGAATGCCCATCTTGAAGTGCTCTTCGACCTTCTTAATATCTTTCAGGGGAATTCCCTTACTATCCGGTCCGTTATCGTGACCGAGATATTCGTGAGTTAGAGTTCGTGCCTTCTCACAACAGCGGTCTGGTCTCCCTCCACGGTGGATGGCTATGCAACTAAACAGACAAAAGTAGTCGTCGTACGTGTCGACGGAATACATTCCCTTTTTCTGTCTTAACCAGTCTGGGAGTTTTCCCGCTCCCATGAGAGGTTGTTGAGCGTCGATGATCATCTTCACCTCGACCGATATCCAACGAACGAAGGTCCATTTTGTGTTTGGTCTATCAACTTTGTCGATGTCCATTCGACCTTTCTCTCTATCGGTTATCCAACTCTCCGCTTTGGAAATCTCGTTTATCCACGGACTGCCCTTTGATTGTTTGTGATAGATCATCGTTTCGTCGTTCTCGATGTTCCTAATACGATACGAGCACGAATACCTCAGATAACACGCCGTGGTCATCTCTGGACGAACTTTATTCATTATGCGATTAGCGATCTCCCCATCTACCCCCCTCTCGAAAATCCATACTATCTTCCTCCTACCCCTATCAACAGTTTCCCTAACTTCGGCTTCTTCGGCGAGAATCCTGGGACCCTCCTCCACCAAAGCTCTGGCGATATCTCTCCTACTCTTAGGAGGTCTCCACACCAACCCTTGATAAATCTTATTGTAGTACGCCTTGTATAGTGGTTTTCTACGCGCGCTGGGGTCTTCTTTTACACGCTGCGCGAAAGCAGTGGCACGCAGACTGGCCGTCGTCTCGTTCTCCAATTTCTCGGAGCGTTTTTCGGGGTCAGCGGGCAGTCGTTCGGTCGAAAATGCACGTCGCAGCCTCTCCTCGTAGACGACGGCTCGCGCGTCACTTATCTTATCTGCTATATCTTTCTTGAGTCTCAAACCTCTTAGGGAAATTCCCCAACTCTTAGCTTGCTCTCTCATTTGCTTTATGGTAGACATTATACTGAGTATAACCAATAGATTTTTATCTTTAATAGGGTGTTATTATTTTTTGTTTGCTCTAGGAAATATATGGTCTCGCGGTTGATGAAAAATATGTTCTCATACATACCCGCCGAACAGTGGGGAAAATCCAAGTAGTATTATAAGAGTCAACAATGATACCACCATGCGGTGGGAGGCACCGCACGTAGCCGGTGCCTTCTAGAGGGGGGTGGTATCATTTTGACTCTTATATACTACTTAACGGTATGGTAGCTAACCTCCTTCACATCTGTCCGCCTTGCACCAACATATATCGCATAAAACACTTCCAAATTCGACCCTTTGTTGGACTTAACATATCCAAGCCAATTCGAACCATTAAACATAATAAGATAAATCAATCTACTATAAAAAAAATTCTAGACAATTGAAAGGGATTGGTGACAAACCGCCCTCAATTATCGATTTCATCAATTCCATTTAATATTGTGGCCCCAATTTCCTTCGGGTTGCACATTTACATGAATGTATGCAACTCATTCTTAATAATAATATTAAGGGAAATGTATGTGCGTGCAAATTATGTTATAAGCTTGACTAACATATTATCATATTATATTTTATATGCAAATAATAGTGCAATTTTCATATGAATTGGAACTTGTAAAATTTTATAGTTTTAATTGTGATGGTCGATTTTTGCAAACATTGACATCATCGTAAAATCTTAGTTACTTAATTTCCATGCTACCTATTATTTGAAGTAGGGCTTATGCCATGTTTAGACAATCAAACTTCTGATCTTCTGGCGCACTCCTGAAGCCTGATAAGGATCAAAACCATAAGTTAGATGCATGACGGGACCGATGTTTCATTGACTGAACGTCGGATAGTGCAGTGCAGTCACAGCTATAAATGGTAGTTACAGCAGCATCAACAACACCAACAACAACACGGATTCGATGAACTGTAGTTTTATTTGTGGAGTTTGTATTACGATGTAAAGTGACTTTAAAGGTACCTGCCACTCAGTAGGCACACACTGTTCTTTATAGCAATTAAATGTCACTATTCCACGAGTTCTAAAATTACGTAAATGTAAATGCTTTGATTTAACGAAGGCACTGGCTCGATGACTTTGCATGTCGGGACCGACTATTTAAGTCCCAATCGATAAGAAGTTGTCTTTCCCAAGGACACACCGAATCGGCCATTCGCACGGGTCGAGGTGGCATACGAAACCGGGGTCTCCCGATCCGCAGTCCGACGCACTATCTACTGAGCTAATCCGGCCAGCTTTCTAAAAGTTACAAGTGCTGTACAAATGTAATAATTTAGTAATATGTATTTGACTGACAGTGACTCGCGGTGGTATCAAGCTATTTTCATATGCAAATGAGGCATGATATATATTAATTAATTTATACTAATTAAATGCGTCACCTGAAAAAAACTATATTTTCCACTGATTATAAAGTATGAGCATTGCACATCAAAACATAATATAGAGAATAAATAGCAATGTCCATTAACATTTTAAGGAAACACGGTTATCGCCCCTGATATCATCGTGGAAATGCTCGTCTGATATAAAATGAATAATAATGCCAATCAGTACGTGGGTTAATGGTGAATGACTGTTTAGTTTGTCAGAAAATGCCATATCCACAGAATACGCAAAACTATCAGTCTCCATATATATAATATTATAACCCGTCAATGTGTGCCTACTGAGTGGAAATGTACCTTTAACCCATTGAACCCGAAAGCCCGCTTTATTGATTTATGTAAACAGTGCAGATCCAGATGAGCCGGCTCGTAACGAGCCGTCTCATCAGGATCTGCACTGTTTGAAATTTATTTTCATATTTTGGAGAAAAACAAATACCCCCTTTTTATAAATGGAATAGTCTGAAAATCAGTTTGCGATGATTGGATTGGTTGCAAAACGAACATATCGCAGCCCATTCAGTTACTTAGGGGTGAAAGGGTTAATACTCGGTGCAGTGCCCCAATCCTACCATATTGGTTTGGCTGTGAAAATGCCCTCATGATCGCGCTCACCACTGCATCTCACGGATAGTATTGTATATTATGCATAAAACATGAATGCACAAGGCTGACACAATTCCGCGTGTGGTATGAAATTTATGACTACTGTCAACACAATATGTAGAAAATATGGCCTGATTTTCATAATATCTGTAAACAAACATTGATTTTATAAGGAAAAATCCCAGAGCCGTGTCCAAGTCGGACACAGATAGCTACATGTATATGACTGTGATTGGAGAATTGGGGCTTATGGGTTTTGTGAGTGTAGCCCCAGTTCAAATACATGTAGCACACTCGTGTAGTCTGATAACGTTCATTGGTGAAATATCGAACTGTGTATATTTGGAACATAGTGTGCGGATGCACAGGCTGGTCGGGATCTACACTGGACGCAAACTCTATAAACCTCATTTCTGCAGTTACAGTTACATACTAGTACATACTATAGAGGAACATCTCTAAACCAGGACACCCTGGGAGGTCCCCATGGTGTCCGGCGTAGCAATGAGCCACTGCAATTCAGACAGATAAGCATTCCAAGACATGCATGTGCACTTTGCTAGCATGAACATACTCGGGGGGAAGTGACACTTACATCCATGGTAATTAAGCATACACTACACATATGCTGAGTGTTCGGTTGAGACAGGTTCTACTATATGATTTGTCTCATTGACTGATGAAGAAAGTAGATAAAACGATCAAATTCGCATTTTCTCTGAAATCATTTCCAATTACAATGTATCACACTTTTGTGTATATACTATATTAATTATTTTTGGTAACTTTTGCATTACATCTTATAATTTCGATGAGTATACCGCCGCTTATATGTATATCGATATACCGTATATCGGATATACCGATATAGCCTGGTATTCTATTTATCAGGTAACGTTTTATGGTCGAAAATGACCACATATGGTTTCGTTATCTATGGACAGAACGCGGACTTGTTTGCGTTGCATCATTACGCTGACGTCATTCTGTAACGTCAAGTGACGTTATCCAACCAATGGAACGTAACGTTTTCACTTCGTTGTAACTCGGATGTTTGTATCAGGTTAATGCCGGACACAACGATATGTACACAGTCAGTACATATTCGGACAATACAGGGAATGTTATCTGATGAATTTCCCTGTATATCCAATGACAATGGCCAATGCCGTTCGAACGAACCCATAAACACACATCGATTACAATGGAACCTTTCTAGACCGGGGACCTCCCATAGTGTCCGGTCTAGCGATGTTTCACAGTACAGTTAACATCATGTTATTTCGAATTGTTCCCACGTAGAGAGGGCTGATCAATGTATACGCTTACCCCGTTCTTATAGTTAAGAGTACCTGAGTGTGTAGACACACGTTTAAGAGCGCGTGTACGAGATTTTCGGCATTATCGTTTCTACTCCGTACATGTATTTTTCTGGATACTGTCTAGACTTACATCGAAAGTCAATATTTCTAGACAATATCCAGACATTACTACATGTAATATCATACGTTTTCGGAATATTTTTTTAAACTTATGACCTGATTTACGAAATAAAATCATAGATTTTATGCATCAATTTTGAAAAATTAATATAATATGCGAGCAGTAGTGGATTTCATCCAAATCGCTAAGTGCATTAATGTCGCTAAGTGCATGTTGGGGATTAATTATCTATATGTACTGAACTAATCAGTTTCTTATAAAACAAATGTATGTTAATATGTTGATGATTAAGAGTATTTATGAGCCATCTAGTGCTGCAACACTTATTATCTTATCACAACCATTGTTTTGGTTAAGGTATTATTTCATTACTTAAAATACTTAATTAAGTTATGCTACGAGTAAACATTACTTCCTCAAAGTGCACTTAGCTTAATTAATGTCCTAAAGTGATATTGGTGAAATCTGCAAATGGCCGTCAATCACATACACCAGTTCATGCGCTAATCTTGTCAATATTTGTCATGTAGCTGTGCTACAAATTGCCTGATTGCGAATTGAGATTGCCAACAGATGTTCGAAAAACGTTGATATCTATGCGAGATTGTGTGTACTGACCTATGTACATGTATTGTCTTACTATAGTAGAACCGCTCAACATCGCGCATCCAGTAATCCCCAGTGTACTTAACCTTTACAAATGTATCTATCTGTTATCTGTTATGGTAATATCTAATCATAATTAAGCAACACACATGTACATATATACAGGTTTTGGGGTCAGTTTCACTAAACTTCGTACAACTAAATGCTCGTAGGTGCAAATTTAGGATCGTCTGAGAATCTGAATTGATGAATGCATATACAATCTATGCTCAATAAATGTAAATCCAATAATTGATTACAAGAAAACATTGTTAATGTGAAACTTACAGACAATCATAATTTTGCACTTACGAACATTTTAGTCGAACGAAGTTTAGTGAAACGGCCCCCTGGAGCTCATATATCTGAATTACAAGTGGAACATTCTAAACTGGATATGTTTGGCGCGAGACTGCTAGGTGTCCTGGTTAGAGAGGTTTCATTGTATCTACCAAACACGAAGAAAGTAAAGACATATGTGTGTTGTTAGATATTATGTATTTTATCTTTCATGTAACATAAATGTAGCTACATTTGATTAATGTGTTTATAACATATACATGTACACACATGTAACTTATCAGCAAACAGAGCATCAAACGCATACATTTAAATGTAAATGAAACACTCATTATACAGATGATTGCAAACAGTCCCTGAGGCTAGAAATACTGTTCCCACTAATCCCCGATCCATCGTCCGATCCCAGCTCCCGTCGTCCAACACCTGATCCACAACCATACACGTCCTCCCGGTAACAGTCGGCCATCGATGGAAATGTACAGTCGAATGAATAATCAAACCCGTCCTCGACTGTGTCGCGGTGCCCTGTGGAGTCGTGGTGAATGCTCGGTTCCCAGAATGCCTCATCCAAGCCGGAACACACAGAGAAGTCATCAAGGCTGTCGAATGACTGACCGTAATCATTGTCACAACTCTGGTCACATGGCAACGCGCCGCCAGATGACCCACGTGATGCGAGTTTCGGCGTGCTGTACAATATCTCGTGTGATTTCATTCCGCCAACGGTAACTCTCTTGGCCCCATTCAAGTTGGATTTCCCGCCATTTCTCGACGGTTTCCTCGTCGTTGGCATGGATGGTAGCCGCATCACGAGACGTCTCCTCCCCTGGGCAGGGACGGCAATCACCGGTGTGCTGTGTCGAGAGTAGTCGTCACAGTCGGTGTCAAAGAGTGTGCTGCGTCGTGCCGTCGGTTTGTCGCCGGCCGTGTCCCCGGTTGTATTCGCGGTCGGGACCATCTTGAAGCCAAGTTTCATCGTCGTCAGGTTATCCCCCACCACGTGACTGATGAGCCGGGGCTCCGACGGCGCCGTGTCAATGGTGTTCCTGGTTATAGCGGCGATGGTGGCGCGGCGGGGGGTCTGGTACGTCTTGATCTTTTGGTCTGATTTATAGATGCCAACTTTCGAGAACCGATGTGTCCTCGCCGCGATGGAGTTCGATAGAGACTCGTCCAGAGATCGGATTGGTACATGTTTGCCTGCTAGCGTGGTAGTCTGACTGAAGATGTCTCGGCCACGTGGTCGCGACAGGCGGCGGGAAAATGCCTTCAGCCTCGCTTTCAGGTTACCCTTGTTGTGTCGGTGGTCGCGTCCTTCGCCCCTTGATTTTACAACAAAGTGTACGCCCGAGGTCGTCCCATGCGCTCGCCATTCCTTCAGTATTCTCGTTCTACCAAGGAGTTCTCTGTCGACTCCATTCACCGATACGTAGACGGATAGTCGTGCGGACCCTGGTGGTATAGTTTTAATGACGTCATCGGAAGTTGTTGTCTTCGTTATACTCTTCACCGTGGCGAGCCCGAAAATCACGAACGGGTACTTTGGGTACTTGTACGCTTTAGATCGGCCATCTACAGAGAGATAAACATAGAGATGTAAGATTTGCAGGTAATATAATTAAATGTACGTGTACTTCTATAATTATAAAAATAGGTAAACATACGATAGAACCTTACTAAACCGGACACCGGCACAACCTGTGTGTGCCTAATTTTGATGCGTTCCCCTGTAATTTGTTTCCGGATTATTATTTTTGTAACGGGTGCCCGGTGTTTCTCTGAAGTTTCTCTGAAGTTTACACAAACTACCAAATTATATTATTTTAAAGTCACTCATTTTAAAAGAGTGACTTTAAAATAATGTGTATTAAATGTGCTTCCCTTCGGAAGTTATTGGAAATTACTAAAAACATAGTTTTATCAGTGTTATTGTTCTATCTGATCAATGTGGCGGTGCAAACGAAACAAACTTCTTTTTGCAAGGACGAGTCATTGCTTTCTGGCACATGTCATTAAGTATAATATTCGGAACAATCTGCTTATTTCATCTTTATTCACACATGTATGTATGGCGATGTCTCATTTGAATTGCCTACAATACGTCAACACGTGTAGGTTGTTAACCCTTAGACTGTTGAGCACGGAAACTGTCGTCTGCTGTTACTTTATAATTTGTCTTTTTTCTCAGTAGAAACATGGTTTGACAGCACTTTAGAATCGTTTTCATTGGAAATGATTCTAAAATGTTGTCAAAGCATGTGTTTGATGCTAAAAATCGAAAATAAAGAAATAAACAGCAGACGACAAAATTTAACTCAGCAGTGCAAGGGGTAATACATTTTTAAACAAATAAAGGAAAATAATAAGAAAATATTTGAAAAATAAATACTTACCATAACAATAAGTAATAACCCGTACTACAACAGTCGTGGATGTTCGGAAACAGTTATAGAACTGATATAATATGTAACTTCACGAATATGATCTTGCAGTAATCAGTATGCACTCAGAACATGTGTTTGTAAAAGCAATGATTGTGTTGGAGAAAGGTTACGTCAATATATACCACTTACCACTCTATCTAGTTGCTGATGCTTATCTTCTCACCTCTCTCTCTCTCTCTCTCTCGCTCTCTCTCGTGAATGGTTTGCAATGGATTTCCATAGAACGTATTAATACTAAACGATTCAAATTAATCTTAAATTTTCAGATACACCAAATGATAAGACAGTTCATGCTTGTCACGTAGTTAATATTATTCTTCTATAAGTGGAATTTAATTACCAACAACCTTTTTTTTCTTAACAATGTAATTATTGGAGATGTTTATGTTTGATAAAGATCTCAGAAAATGCGAGCTTTAATTGTGATTAAGAATTCCATGTTGTTTCTCCTATATACCCTCCTATGTAGATACATGTAGATCGATAGTTTATTTACGTCTCATCAACTGTACAGCATAAACTAATTACAATAATAAAATGCAGTTACATGTAGAATTGCCATTCAATAAGAATTATAAGAGACGAAATGTATGTTTTTTTAGGCAACTCCTTCAATTACCGATTTCAACTATTAAATTAAATAGTATCACTCAACGTTCCTTCAGGTTGCCCATGTACAACTCCTATATTACGATGAATTTATACAAAGCATTCAGTTGCATAACACAATATTAAGCGACACATATGCGTATGTAAATTATGTTATAAGCTAGAATAACTGAACACGCATTGTTCCGTTATTACATGTATATACAGTGGAACCTCTCTAAACCGAACAATAAGAAATAAATGTGATCATAATTTTGAGATGGGTTTCTTGGTCATTTATCCGAGGTGAGTACATGTATGCCTGTTCGTGATCGGATAACACACATATATGGCTCTGAAAAATCAAATGCCTGATTTACAGTGAAACCTCGCAAAACCGGACACCCTGGGGACCTTCCAGGGTGTTCGGTTTAGCGAGGCTTCACTGTACACATGTACATGTAATATGCTATTATATTTTTTTTATGAAAACAATTGTGCATTTTTATATGAATTTGAACGTGTGTCAATTATAGTATTAATTATTTGGAACGATGTTTACAAACGTTTGCCGTCTTCGTATGATTATTTCCAAGGGCGGCCCATGAGAAGTATTGACTAGCACTCAATCAAACACACATCCTCTAACACAACTTCCAAATCTGGAACTACATTGGCCGTAAACTCCGTAACTCACTTTTGTGAAGATGAGTCACACACTTCATGTCAGGCATTGCGCATTATAGGGCTACATGTACATATCGTGGTAGCGATCGCCAACACATCATAATTGAGACACCCATGTGATTTTGTACCTGCGGACATCTGCGTAATTTCATGAAATACGCTTACAACAAGTTGATACAATTTTCAGAACACATGCGGAATAAAATTTTGTCAGCTTTTGTGTTTATTTATGAAAACTATTACCAATTTTTTAAACGTATTTAATGAAACTGTGGAAATGGTGTTTATGGCATTTTTGGACATTAAAACCTCTAGTTTTCTAGCGCACTCGTGACAACGTCATGTAGTACGGGTATTTCGTTGACACAATGTCGAATAGTGCGTGTAGGCCCTGATCAGACTGCGCGAATGCGTAGTCACACAAACATTCATCAGTTCCATTTCTGCAGTCACCGCGACGTATAACGGTAACAACAACAAGAACAACGACGACAAACGGATTCGATGAATTATAATTTTATTTGTGGGTTTCGTAGCATAATGGAAAGTGAATTCATTTTTCGGCACAGTGACCCAACTCTATAAATACGGGCCTAACTGTATCTTCTATATCGCTCTCATCACTGCATTATACGGGTAGGATTGGCATAATACATGAAAGTGTAAATACATTTCGAAGGCTGACACTATTCCGCGGGTGGTATGAAAAGTATGTCGACATTCACCACAATATGCACAAAATATAGCTGATTTTCATAACAAATATCTTCGAAAAACAACAACAAAATATTTCATCAGGGAGGTAATCATAGAGCCGGGTCCATGTTAGACAGATCTAGCTGTGTTACATGCCCACTCATTAGACACAACATGTTCTTTATGGGACTTAAATAAGTGTATAATTGTGTCAGTATGCCACCAGTTCTAAAGATTACGAGTTACACGCTATTCAGATACAATGTATAATCATTTAGTAATATTTATTTTACTGATAGTGACGTGCGTCGGTATCAGGCTATTTTCATATGCAAATGAGGCATGGTATTTTTTAATTAGTTATACTAATTAAATGCGTCACCTGAACTATTTTCGACAGATTAGAAAGTATGATAATTGCACATCAAACAATAAATACAGATAGTAATGTCTGTTAACATTTTAAGGAAACACGGTTATCGCCCCTGATATCAGTATGGAAAGTTACGTCTGATATAAATGTATAATAATGCCAATCAATACGTGGGGTAATGGTGAATTAATGTTTATTTTGCTAGAAAATGTATCAGATGATGTCTCTGATATAAAGAACATGTTTTACTTACTGAGTGGGCATGCACCCAACTCCCAAATTACAATTACTAGTATATGTTGGGATATCGACACAATCGTTAATCGGCCATTTAACATAGAGAGCACGTCCACGTTCATTGCGGCGGCATACAGTCCTAGATTGTGGTGGAGCCATGTTGTCCTTCGACGCACTAGTCGCTCTTTAATAGTCATGCATTTTTAGACCCTATGTTGACATTCGACAGTCACACATGTGTAATGAATACTCTTTAACAAAGCAATATATTGTGGCTGCCTCATATTGACATTCCATATGTGTAATGATTTTCTTTTATAGATTGTGACGGCTGCATGTGGACCTTCGTCACATGTGTAATTAATATTCATTAATAAAGCATAAATTGTGACTTCCCCATGCTGAAATTCGATATTTGCATAATGAATACTCTTTATTAATCGATTCTGAGGCCTATGTTGACCTTCGACACATATTTAATGAATAGCCAGATACGATGAAGACCCACTCGCGTGTGGTGATATAGCTCTATCCGACCAGGTATAAGTCATGGGTTTTTGACTAGTGCGGGAGTATCGTGAACACCAGAAGATACATATTAGTAAGAGCTCTTCCAATGATGTCCCATGGTACATATGCATTAGTGTAGTTGCATTGGTGTCGTCCACATCCATATTGACCTCATGATCGTCCGATCTCTTTGGAGAATACGAGGCTAGTGTACCAGCAACTACATTGAAGGCAGATAAGACTATGCAACAATGAGAACGTCGTATTTGTCTCTATTGTGCCACAGTTGGTAATTCACATAGACTAGTTTATGTAAGACTGGTATGGTATTGATATAGAAACCTCATCCAGTCTCGGGTTCAAGTCGACCGTTACTTTCAATGCCGAGCAATCAGAGACTGTTGGGAGTACATACATATCAGTAGCTGCCACTTTGGATGCAACCACATCACACAGTGGCGTCTTGCCGATGTGTCCCTTTCATATTGGAGTCTTTGGTGAACAGGGACATATCCCGACATATGGATTGCTGTTAAGCACCGAAAGATGTTGTGGGTAGAGTTTTCTCAGCAGTCTGTCTTCCTTATATCAATGTTGAAAGAGGCTGCAAATATGTAACTGAAAATCCGAAGAGTTAAACACAATGTACCTCGGTTTCCCGGCTCCACGACATAATGTTATACAATAGAATTACATATTTCATTAATCAATGGGGCGTCGTAATAAAATAACTCGAACAATCGCTCAGCTATTTAGCCACCGGGGTGTTATGCACGTACCCTCTCAGTCCCGTTTAAGCGACCGTGGTCTAACACAGGAAATTCGGTAGTACTCAAATATCCAAAAAGGCAGAAACTTAGTGAATTTAACATAACTATTAGACTTTCTGTCTGCTTCACGAAACCTGCCCATATTACACGGCTATATAAACAATGCAAAAACAATAATTGTTTCGAATTTTATCAAAATTTAAGAATGAGCCGTCTTTTTATTTCATGAAAGTTGGTACAATATTGATTTTATTACGAAAGAAACAATTTCCCCATGTCAAATCCCCATAGACATCTTTACAGAGTGATGTCTATGGGGATTTAACATGGGGATTTTTTTTCTAATTTTAGAAATAGTGAACCGATTTTCCAAATTTATCTTTTGTTTTCAAGTACTTAGAACATTTCCATTTTTTTAAAAAAAATTGTAATCCTCAACCAACTCCTCTACCTCCTTTTCCACCTTGTTAAATTCCCATAGAAAAACATTTGTTTCGTAAAAAAATAGACATCTGACACAATTTCACGAAATAAAAAGAAGGCTCATTCTTAAATGTTGATAACATTAAATATTATCGAAAACAAATTGTTTTTGCATTGTTTATATATAGCCTTATACATTGGGCGGGTTTCGTGAAACAGACAGTATACGTAGTGTGGCTGGATATTAGAGTTCCACAAGCCATGCAGTGTGCGTCGTATCCAGATAAAGAAAATACAATGATATGTGTTTTATAGCTTATTCCTTAGTGTTATATTTTAGCTCATTCCGTGGATGGTGACTGATGTTCTAGGAGATTTTCATGGAATGCCGGGACTCCTGCTAGCCTGTCTGTTCAGCGCATCTCTCAGGTCGGTAACCTGGCCACATATTATTGCCCCTACCATACCGCATCGAGACATCGCCATCCGCCAGAAATACGTATTTATGCCGTACCTGTTTAGTTTTTTGCATATCAGTATATATAAAAATCAAGTGGAACCAAGACTGGGCTGGGTTAAATCAGTTAGCAAGTGAAAACTTGACTTCAAATATTTGATTTTAAACACACATGCATGCACTAAGTTTCTATATATTTGCATCTAGATCAGATACAAGACTACTTCAACTTATGTATATATGGCCAACATGTCAGTGCTGTACGTAAAGTTAAGAATGTAATTTCATCTACGATCACAACTGATATTAGGTCAGTCGTGGCCTATTAATAACCTAGTGTATATAATCTTAAACGAATAAGGCTCTTTCTCCCTTGCAGCACTGTATCGTCGGGTGTGAATGCCGTTGCCCTCGTATTTATGGTGGACATCATTCAGCCCGCATACACACATGTGTACGGACACGAGTTATGGGAACCGAAAGCTACATATCTGTCAAAAGTGATTGGTATGTGTAGACAATTCTTATAAATACGTTACAAACATTGGCAAACCACTAGTAGCTTCCCTCTGAACAACTTCCGGGGCATTATGGACGTTATAATATGCGCGTTTTATCGGTTTAACGTAACGTATCTCAGTTTAAACTAAGCCGTTGCTCAGGCAACGTGACGTCAAACAAGCAAACTCTGCCAAGTTGGACGTCGAATAATTGGATGACTTGGAACTACGTACTACATGTAGTTCTAAGCGAATTTATCCGTCTCCAAGTCCATTAACACATTGATAATACTGCTCTATTATATAACCACATAGGCAATTGGCATATGTCAGGTGTAGTTTGCTAAAATACACTTGCTTTAACATTGTTAACTTGTCATTTTGTTTCAAAATGCATATAAAAGTTATGGTGTGGGACAGGATCCAGAATGAAGTAGATATGATATGATCGGTAAGTTCTGTAAATACTACTGAACAGTTGCACATTATTCTGTTCTAATATGGAATATGTCTGCTTCCATCTCCGCCACTGATTCTACTTCTGTATCTGTTGTTTGTGCTGTTTCTACTTCCGTCTCCGCCACTGTTTCTACTTTTGTATCTGTTGTTTCTGCTGTTTCTACCTCCGTCTCCCTGTTGTTTCTGCTGTTTCTACTTCCGTATCCGCCGCTGATTATACTTCTGTATATGTTGTTTCTGCTGTTTATACCTCCGTCCCCGCCACTGATTCTACTTCTATATTTATTGTTGCGACTGTTTCTACATCCGTCTCCGCCACTTAGTCTACTTCTGTATCTATTGTTTCCGCTGTTTCTACTTCCGTCTCCACCTCTGATTCTACTGTTGTATCTGTTGTTTCTGCTGTTTCTACTACCGTCTCCGCCACTGATTCTACTTCTGTATCTGTTGTTTCTGTTGTTTCTACTTCCGTCTCCGCCATTGATTCTACTTGTGTATCTGTTGTTTCTGCTGTTTCTACTTCCGTCTCCGCCACTGTTTCTACTTTTGTATATGTTGTTTCTGCTGTTTCTACCTCCGTCTCCCTGTTGTTTCTGCTGTTTCTACTTCCGTATCCGCCGCTGATTCTACTTCTGTATATGTTGTTTCTCCTGTTTCTACCTCCGTCCCCGCCACTGATTCTACTTCTATATTTATTGTTGCGACTGTTTCTACATCAGTCTCCGCCACTTAGTCTACTTCTGTATCTATTGTTTCCGCTGTTTCTACTTCCGTCTCCGCCTCTGATTCTACTGTTGTATCTGTTGTTTCTGCTGTTTCTAATTCCGTCTCCGCCACTGATTCTACTTCTGTATATGTTGTTTATGTTGTTTCTTCCTCCGTCTCCGCCACTGATTCTACTTATGTATGTGTTGTTTCTGTTGTTTATACTTCCGTCTCCGCCATTGATTCTACTTCTGTATATGTTGTTTCTGCTGTTTCTACTTCCGTCTCCGCCACTGATTCTACTTCTGTATATGTTGTTTCTGTTGTTTCTTCCTCCGTCTCCGCCACTGATTCTACTTCTGTATATGTTGTTTATGTTGTTTCTACTTCCGTATCCGCCACTGATTCTACTTCTGTATATGTTGTTTCTGCTGTTTCTACTTCCGTCTCCGCCACTGATTCTCCTTTTGTATCTGTTGTTTCTGCTGTTTCTACCTCCGTCTCCCTGTTGTTTCTGCTGTTTCTACTTCCGTATTCGCCGCTGATTCTACTTCTGTATATGTTGTTTCTGCTGTTTCTACCTACGTCTCCGCCACTGATTCTACTTCTGTATCTATTGTTTCTGCTGTTTCTACTTCCGTCTCCGCCTCTGATTCTACTTGTGTATCAGTTGTTTCTGCTGTTTCTGCTTCCGTCTCCGCCACTGATTCTACTTCTGTATCTGTTATATATATATACTCTTTATTTCCTCCATATGGAGATTACATGGTGAAACATGAAGAACAGAACAAGTAACATACATACAAACATGACATATAGTGAATAATTAGATTTGCAAAAATTGCGATGTTTCTGTACACTATGTACATGTATCGTAAATTGGATTCAGAATTACACACACATGAATAGCTGTGTGATCAGAAAACATCATACAACAGGTTCACTGCATTACTGGTCAATTGGTGTGAATCCTTTCTATTAAAATATATCCCACAGTCTACGGTATTCAGTTGTGTGCAATGTAGGTTCAACTGATATGATAAGCAGAGTGAACCCATACCAGCGTACACTTGCGCGTTTACAATCTAAATCTGTTTTGCGTATCAGTCGGGCAAGCAGTGTGGACCCTGGTCAACGTACACGCGAGTGTAGGCTAACCGGGACCATTCTGGCTGTCTGTTTATCTCAGGTGCGTGTACCACAATATATATTTTATTGTAGACCCGTTGCCTACAATGTACGCAGTGTAACATGTCACATGATGTTGGTCAGTGTTATGAACAGTGTAGACCTTGCTCAATGGATACAAATACCTAGTCTAGTCTAAAGGCTTATTTACTAGTCGTTATATGCATGTATCGTTAAAAGGTTCAATCAGTGATCGGTTATCTACTGATGACAGAGTGATACATGTACATGTACATAGTATCGGAATATAACAGATCAGACTCATTTTTTAACATACAGGATGCATATGCTGGTTATGGGTTCATCCTCATTCTGATATTTGCGATCAGTGATTACATATAATCGTTTTTCCACGAGTTATGATAATATTCGATTATGACAAAATATAGATTTCGATGACGAGCAGTGCGTATCCTGACCAGCATGTGCGAGTACGTAGGCTGGTCATCCTGATTGTGTGTATTCAGAGTATCGTACGGTACATGTTACCAATATACATGGTCAGCATTAAGGGCCCTGATCAGCATACACGTACGTGTAGGCGGGTCGGGGCTGCATTATTATGTTGGTTAGGTTAGCATAACTCTTATATAGGCATATAACACGTGCACAATGACATATAATCATTAACAATTAGTGGCTAAAATGCTAGATAGTATCTGTCGCTATGAAAGATGGTGTATATTCTGACCAGACTACACCACATGCGTAAGCTGGTCAGATTCTAAACCATATAGCATAGTTATTGGGACAAACTCAACAAAAAACAGTCGTCAAGTGACAAGTGTGTATTGTTGTTTTAGGGTTCATTACTTGCGTTATTTAATCGTATTGTGCAATTCGAGTACATGTAGCAACATATTCAATAGCAATCCTGAGGAAGTGTTTGTGGGACCTTCTGTCAGGCAAAGTTCGCAATTGTTTGCCAATTAGTTTTTGCAATTTTTCTTCGCATGAGCCATCCCGTATTTCTAAGACTACGTCAGTACAAAAATGTTCTTCAACATTGCGATAGAAATCATTTCTGATGTTATCATGTGTACTGCATTCTGTAATAATGTGCGAGACGTGGTCTGTGGAGAAAGAACCACACACGTGGCATATGATACTTAAACCTTGTGGATTATCTGTACAGTTTCTAATCCACAATTTGCTCACGGCGCGTGCGGCGGGGACGCTAGTGGGTTCTGTAGAGCACTCCCAGAGAATAGCCCTTTCAATATTTGTATGAAGAAGACGAAATCTCGCGAAGCAGTTATCACCCTGTAATCTTTGTCTCCACATGTCAGTTTCCTTTGCGTTTATAAAAAATTTACATTTAATTTTCCAAGCGTTTTTCTCCGGAAACGTACCGCTTTGTACATAGTTAACTAAGAAATGGGCTAGACCATATTTATCTAAAACACGTATAATATCGGGAATAAATCCTCTTTGATTACCGTCTGTTCGGCAAGTGCATACGGACAATCGGATGTTAAATATCTTTCTAGTTAATATGTGACACGGCATATTACACAGTCTGCCTAGAAATAACAACTTTTTTAAATCGATTTGTGAATGGACTGTTTTCCATCCAAGCATGCTAATGCACATATCCGTTCTAGTTCTAACATGGAAGTTTTGGATCTTTTTGCTGTTTCTACGTCCGTCTCCGCCACTTAGTCTACTTCTGTATCTATTGTTTCTGCTGTTTCTACTTCCGTTTCCGCCTCTGATTCTACTTCTGTATCTGTTGTTTCTGCTGTTTCTACTTCCGTCTCCGCCACTGATTCTACTTCTGTAGATGTTGTTTCTGTTGTTTCTACTTCCGTCTCAGCCACTGATTCTACTTCTGTATCTGTTGTTTCTGCTGTTTCTACTTCCGTCTCCGCCACTGAGTCTACTTCAGTATATGTTGTTTCTGTTGTTTCTACTTCCGTCTCCGGCACTGATTCTACTTCTGTATGTGTTGTATCTGCTGTTTCTAATTCCGTATCCGCCACTGATTCTACTTCTGTATATGTTGTTTATGTTATTTCTACTCTTCCGTCTCCACCACGGATTCTACTTCTGTATCTGTTGTTCCTGTTGTTTGTATCTCCGTTTCCGCAACTGATTCTACTTCTGTATCTGTTGTCTTTGCTGTTTCTATTTCCGTCGACGCCACCATCGCCAATGACATATGTACCGCTGCTGCTGGTGTGTCTACTACATGTGATGCTGCTGTTGCTGACGTCGACGTAACCAACCATTGTGCCTATGACTATGGCTAAGAAAATTACACAGTATTTACGCATACTTTTTTCTAGTTAACCATGTGTGCATGTTTATATTTTTTGACAACATAACAACAATTTCATATTACTACCATCCTTCTTTATTTGTTTCAAGCATTGGTCAGTGGCGCAGTAACGATTGGCTTGGCGTTTATTGCGGACCTATTTGGGCGTATGATTCTTCAAGTGGCCCTCAGTATATACGGCATGATTGGTGGACCTCTGCTGGGGCTGTTCATTTGCGCCATGTTTATACCTCTGGTTAATTTCACGGTAAGTTTCAATGCGCCTAAATAAAGACAAACGTACATGTATGATCAGTATGTCCAATTATCTTCATTTACATTGCATAATATGTGTCTCGTGCATGAACACGTACCTAGCCCATTTCACTGACATTGATTACGACAATTAGTCAAGTTAAAATTAACATTCTGAACACATGTTCATGGACACTGTTGTCAATTTATTTACGACATTTGTGCAAAATATCACATTTCCTCGAAACCAATATCTTGCACAAACGGGTCAGATATTGATTGATAAAATATAACAAAATTTCCGTGAACTAACTCAGAACTGTGGTTTGAAGTTCTTACAATCTTTAGCTTTATTTATTGAAATAGCATTGTACTCTGCCTCTATTATAATAGGCGAGAAAGTCATGTATATGCTTCTTTGAACTTCAAATAGTGATCACACTTTTGTTACGTATGAAACATGATATAGTTTATTACGTTCCATTCATTGTGTGTATTGTTCACGGCTTCATGACAAATGGTAATCGTCTGAGAATTAGATTTATTTTTCTACATGTCCTTTCTATCACTAAGTATGCATGCTTTCGTTTTCGTAGAATATACTTAGATTTTGATAAACAATTAGCATACTAGACTTGACAAATAGAGTGCATAGCTATAGTGAATGTGTTTATGAAGTATGTATAGCTTTACAATACATTCATGTAGCTGTAATATACTATTTGTTATTTTCACAAGGGAGGTTTATTGAGCCATCTAAACTAACCGTGCCAACAGTCACTTGTACTTGTATACAAAGTTTACCAATGTATTCATTGCTAATCTCTTGTGACAAACGTTTGTTGCGGGCTTTATTAGTGTTTCCTTTGTGTGTTGACTTTGTGGAATTCATACACGTTACCTGTTTATTGTGAGTTTACTTATGGATCGTACACGACCAGTCTCAGCATGTACTCGTACAACGGTGCCGGTTGAAGTATGTGCTCACCACAGTACGCTGTCGTATCGTAATGGTCTTAAATGGTTACCTTGTACATGACATAGGCGCTTCGTTCTAATTCGCGTATATTATTTATCAACTGACAGTTTCATGATAAGAAGCATCCTATTCTCATTGATAAATTCAATTATTATATCCACTTGTTGAGTTTCCCACATTCTTCCACTGGATACATTCATGATGTTAGCCTCCATTGTCAACTGATACACTCGTGTATCCACTCATAGAATAAACCAATATCTCACATTGACATCAATGTTCTACACCGATACCTTCTATTATCAGTCATGGCGTTATCCCCGTATTTTAATGATGCCTCATTATTTGTCGTCGCCAGGGAGCCATTGCAGGCCTGATAGTTGGTCTAACGTTGTCATCCTGACTAACAGTCGGCTCTATAGTGTGGCAAAATGATAACGCTCCACCACCACCACCCCATTACGCCAGTCACGGTCATTTATATCTTTGAAACAATATATCGGGTGGATCAAAAATGTTACCCCAACTTTCAAATTACCATTTCTGAATACCATGTATAGTATCTCAACATAATAATTCGTAGTATCAATTCTTGTAATTATCCCATATCTAAAAAGTTCAACTGATATTTGTAATATCACATTTGTGCCGCTGAAATAAAATACCATGCCCCGAAGAAATATCTGACATTTAAATGACTTGTGTGCTTTAAATGTTAGATTTCCAAATGTCTATTCCTAATTTGAAATTTCTGTGCGGTATTATCAATCTGTATTTTTTAGTTAGTTCAATGTTGGTGGATTTGCGATTTAGACCCCTATGATAACTATTTTTGTTTTGTTATCACCACATGCTGTCTGAGGAAATTGCGTGAAGTTATATTGTGAGAATGCATAGTTTCTGGGATATGACACTTTGAATGTTGGGGTCCATTTTCATGTCTGCCCGATACATGTATCAATATGATAAAGACATATTTTGTGTATAAAAATGGGTATGATGTAGTATTAATACATCAGTATGGTATTATAACGAAGATACCATTAAGCAGCCGAGAAATAAATGCCGAAACACTACGCTTCATGCGTATTGCTCTTCCAAAAATAACTTTCGATATGCAAGACTTAGTTGCGAACGGTAACTCTTGCAATCTACTCCAGTACCGTCCGAGGTCAGGGCTATGGACGGTTATGGGAGTACATTGCAAGAGTTACCGTTCGCAACTAAAACAAAATCCATGAGAACCAAATGTGATATGTGATTAATGATTGTGACGAGAAAAGGATCTAGATAACAATAGGAGCCACGTCCATGATTTGATAAGATTAGTTGCCTCTCTCCAGGTACAATAAGTTATTGTTCACATATTGGATTTTTATCAGGTCATCATTAAACATGATGGTAATATGTAACTTATTGTTAAACCTTGCAATATGTATTTGTCCAGGCGCTACGGGGTTTCCATACACTATCAACTATCACGTGTATTGGTTGTAGATGCTCTCTAAAAGCGGTTACTGTCCCAGGAAACCCCCACGGGTTCTATAAATACGACAGACCAACGATCTCTGGAAATAAATATACATAATAAAAATTATATGTACTGGGTTATAGCAGGATTATTATCAAATATGTAAAGTGATAACTTCACACATACATGGTGTATTGGCTACTGCCTAGGTCCCAATTACAAGACATGATTACAATATCAACGTGACTAAAACAATACATTAACAAATGATAACAACTCCGACATGCTGTGTAAACATGGCGGCGCACGTGTAGAGTACCCAAATGCTAGTCCAGCATTATGTTGCAGCTTCATTTCTAAATAACTATCAAAACACCCAATATTGAAATAGTGTACAATTATAGAGAAATATATAATAAATAAGATAGAACATACCTGGAATATATATACATATATTTACTGGGTTATAGCAGGAATATTATCAAATATGTAAAGTGATAACTTCACACATACATGGTGTATTGGCTACTGCATAGGTCAACACGCAGAGCGCACGCAAGCGGATTATCGGGAAGCAATGACTCGTAAAACACAGCAACCGTATAGTCGTATAAATGACAGACGATAATAAGTTGCTGGAGGTCAATTGATGAGTCCAAAAATAGGTAAACCAGGTGTATTATCATATCATAGCCTCGTTTTCGTGTATAATGAATACATAATGGAGTGCACGTGCATGCATGTCGCAATAATAGTGTATCTTGGTGCTCAAATTGACAAGCAGTGTCTGGCTCAATGGTATCGAAGCCGGTGAATGTATATGCTTTTGCAGAACTTTTGTTCTATCTGGTCGAGAGTTCGAACCTCACAAAAACACTTATTTTGTCGATAGTATTGTGTTCTTTTTTATGATTGGTTGGTGGAGAGGGAAATATGTGTAACGGCGATGGTTATCACTGTTGCTGTATGACCTCAATGTGACATTATCGCAGAGAACATACTTCTAGATCCTTCATGTACTGTAGGCATGACAAATGATGGACACAAATGAAATGTGCATTTAGTTATTAGTTTTCTTCACAGTGAGACTAACTTTCTACATGTAAACTATCTCATGCAGACGTTAATGTAATTTGTAAGAGCAACACATTAAAAAAAATATATAATAAAATATAAACAAATACAAATATATCTATGTATGAAAAACTAAGATTCGAAATCACTACCTACAACATAGATATCCGTCGCTCTAACCCCTGAACTACATAACATTTGGTGACAAATCTCAAAATCACTATTGAAAAGGAATGCAGGCACGGGTATATTTACCTGTCTCACCTGTTCTTTGTTTTGTTTACGACCGGTTTGTTTGTAAACAAATAGCAAGTTATCGTCTGCGGACTATACACATGTATAATAATAGTTCCCTGGAGTAAATAACAACAAACACGAAGAAGGGTTGTTCAGCAAGTTTATTGCATTATAATACATGTAATACAAATGTGTCCTATGACATATACGTTATTGTTCACATATTGGATTTTTAAGGAATTAATTGCGAGGAAGCGCTAGCAACCGCATAATTTAGTTCCTTTAAAGTCCAATATGTGAACAATAACATATGTATAGTTCAGCCAAAGTTTACTATGCATCTCCGATCCGAGTATTGATTTTCATTTCTTGTCGAGCAGGTCGTCCTTAAATATTGTAATAAGTAACCTATTGTTACATATTGCAATATGTGAAATGAGAGGAGCACGGTACTGGTCTGCGATTGGATTAGAAAGTAGGACGAATGAGGGATCGTAGTCAGTTAGTTCCCTTTGCAAAACTATTTATAGAGATCCGGTGCTATGCTGTGTTTCAGCGTTTATTTCTTACTGAATAACACAAGAATTGAGTTTTGCGAACAGAGTACACCCAGATCACACTACACATGTGTGCAGTCTAGTCTGCGTCTACACTGATTGCAATAATATTAATAAGTGTAAAATATGAATTTGACAAATAATGTAGTCCCACATCAGATTGCGTAGATATGTAGGATGATTTCAATCAACACTAGTCGAAATCACTATATTGACTCCTTTTCACAACAAATCATGCGACATTCACTCTTTTTACAAGCAATAAGGCCATAAACTACACAATATGGACTGGATTTCTATAAATAAATTTAACGGGCGATAACTAGCTACGATCCCTCATTACAATGCCATTTTTTGCACTGACAGTAGCGAAGAACTCAGCTGTCTCACAGGTACGATATCGGGCACCAAATGTCTGGCTATTCCAGCCAAAGCTCACCTTCAGTGCCTGTCACCGTATTTAGTTTAATATAAGCTCCAGCCGTGGGTAAACGTTTGCCGTGGTACGATGGAACTGTTTGAACCCCAATGCCGTCGGCCGCGGGTTCAAACAGTTCCCGAGTTATTGTTACATTTCCGTCGGAAATATCGTGTAATTTGAACATATATGCAGTACTTTCGGTATTTTTTATAATCTGCTCTATTCAAACAACTGATTTACAAATTAATGGGTGATTCAGACCCATGAAGACAGGGATTTCATTACAACTGGGGGAGGGCGGGTTTGGGGGGGGGGGACAAATTGCCACTATATTTTATTGAAAGGTATGTATCTCTAAATATTATTTCCGCATGATAGCAATCTGTAAGTCTTCGTTTAAAGATCGTATGTCTCTATAAGTCGACCCATCTAACATTTTCTGCTAAAAATGTGCAGGTTTGAGACCATTCAAGTAACAACAATGCAAACTCGCATTCACACATTGAAAAAGCACTGAAAACATGAGAGCCGGTAATTACAATTTACATGAAATCGGAATTGACCATTTTCATCCTAAATGGCCGCCAAAATACGAGATGGCCCACAAAACCCACGTACATTCCACCACCACATTAAATATGTACGAACTACATCAATTATTGGCAGCACAGAAACTATGTTGAACTATGTTCTAAGAGTAACATATAAGATGATAACATGTTTATAAATACGTAGCAATTGGGAATGTATGTAAATAAGTCCAATATGGCCGCTAAATAGCATATTTGCCCATGCAGACCATTTCTGTGCGTTTTAAAAATCCTGTAGCATCAAAGCAAATTTGCATTTTTTCACATTGTAAAACGGTATGCAAACATGATAATCAATGGTTGCAATTTATAAAACATCGGAACTTGTAGTTTCGTCAAAAAATGCTACCAAAATCTAAGATGGCCGCTAAAATTATAACAATTTCGCCCACCAAGCCAACCCTCCGATAACACAATCAAACTATAGTTACGTTGCAATACATGGTAGTGTATATAAACTGCATCACCTTATTATATTGTCTGGACAGGCAGTGACACATATTGTGATAGCCTAAATTCCGTATATAAATCCAGGATGGCTGCCAAATGTCAACACTCCTACACTTTAATCCATGCTTGTCCTAAGACATTATATTTCAAGTAATTAGCAATCACAAACAGATGAACTAGGCAAAATAAAAAAATGGTGATGGTGTTATCAAAGCCAGCTTTAATTTGAATATTTAATGATTATACTTATATAAAATCAAGATGGCTGCAGAAATTAGTATTCCATCATGTATCGGTATTTTGTCTACCATTTTGGGTGTGTTTGTTAAATTGGTCTCTTCTGAAATAAATGATGTGTTATCGTATGGAATATTTTCTGAATGTTTGTGTGTCAAAGCCAAACACGTGTATGTATTTGACGCGCGACGCGCTGGTCAATTAATCACTGTGTATTATGCTTCAATTTTGAATAATAATACGTGCATTTCCGTAACCAGTTAATCAACAGTCTATTAGGGTTACAATGACATATTACTTTAATATACATGTATATGGCATTGATAAACAAGTATCGCGAATCTGAACACGTATATTGTCAAAAACCGCAGTGTTGATCTTTGTAAGTGGCTGCCATAAGACTAGGTGTGTGTCGGCTGCGTTGGCTACACGCCATATAACTGTATCGCGCGTTTACTCCATGGCATAGCATTTACCATGTTAGTGTTGGAAATGTCATGGACAGGTCCATTTATTCAAATCAGTTCGTATTATATTCTATAAGACAATAGTTTCTATGTGCTCACCGAGCATACATACTTATAGAAATCCAAAAAATCCTGAAATCCTTGCGACTAGTAGTTAACACATACACGATAAATGTCAAATATATTCGTTTCTTTTCATAACATACGACAATATGTTATGCGACAATATCACTGTCTATTGGTTACGCGTATCTCCACAAACTTTACACCAGTCATACAGATGAAACGTTGCAACTGGCAAGCGTTGCAATACTTGTCTAGTGTCACACCGCTAAAAACTTTGTTAACCAGATTAGTATTGCACTATGTACTTTCCAATGTAGCGTGGACGATACTATTTGCCATTTTACACCACCAGCTACCCAATGTTGTTTTCAATCATATTTCCTTCATACTAAATTCAACTGATATTGAAACATTTAATATCCAATTCTACAACATTTCTTGGAAGTATTTCAACAGACAACTCCATTTTAAAGGATAATGTATTGTACTAACTTAAAGTTAGTCACTGCCAGACATATAGTCGACGACAATGTCTACATGTGACAATCATTGAAGTGTATTCCATGAACCGAGCGGGGATGTTCACCTGGTGTTCGAATTTCGAATTGTCTATCATTTACTTAATATCAGGAGATTTAATTATGTTGGTACACAAAACAGTTATCCAAATATGTTTTGCTATTGTCATAGCCATTTACTGTGTACGTATGATCGTACGTAAGTATGTTTTTAAATGTTAAATGATTATATATAAGTGACACGGTGGCAAATTAACTGAGATTGTAATTGTTGGCGGCCATTTTGTGTGTATATACATACTTTCTCAAGTAATACATATTTATTGAAGTAGCATAAGCTTTTATTTCACTTATAAAATATAATCCAATACGAATAACCCACTAACTGGTCATATACAATAGTTGTGTATATGGTTTAGTGTGGTGGGGTAAGGTAGTGGTGTATTGGCGGCCATCTTGGATTTTGGCGGACAAGTTGAATGAAAATGTTCTAGTTCGATTGTATGTAAATCACAAATACCAATTGCAATGTTTTCAGTTCATTTTTCAGCGTGTACATGCGATTCTGTGGCAGTTTTATGTGAACATTTGCAAAACAGCCCTTTTACGGGCAGAAATGTTGTTGTTAGTGGCACTTATAGGGGCATAGGGGCATGACAACTTTAAACAAAGACTTGCTACCATGTGGACATGATATGGTGGGATGAATATCTTTCAAGAAAACATAGTGGCAATTTGTCCCCCCACCCCCACAAGTGGTAATGGTGACCCTTCCTGGCACACCCACTACATATATATTCCGGGCCGCAGTACATGTCGCGTGATGCAACACTGTACGTTTGAACACGGCTGTGAGCGGTGTCCAACAACGGCAGTCATGTAACAATAATATTTTATTGCAAATGTAAACCACATGGATAACATTACAACAAGCAAACGTAATGCTTAAATAACCTGCAAATGGGTTGGACTACAAGTGATGTTTACGGTATCAACCATGTCAATTGAAATGAGTCGTGCCTTGGCGGACGTGACTTGCAGCTTCACCACCAATGCGTTATCAATGTCCATGCGCGCCCACTCCAAAGTAAGTATTATTTGATATTTTTCTTAATATGCAACGGATATTGATGAAATATGGCGCAGCAAACGCGTCTTCGTGGGCTGCATTTGGTGGTCGTCCCGGGAGTTCGGCACATACTTATGTCGTTTTTGCGAAAAATCGATGTCCGTATCAGTAGACACAGAAATCGATTCTTCGCTAAAACGATAAAAGTTTTGGCCAAAGTACCCAGACCACCAAATGCAGCTCAACAAGACGCGTTTGATACGCCATATTTCGTCAAAATCCGTTACATAATAAGGACAAAATAAAATAATACGTACTTCTGGAAGTTTCAGTACTTGTTGTTGTTGTTGTAACCACGCGATCATACACCTTGGTTATGTAACATTACAACACGAATGGATTGTCACTACTTTCTGTTTCACGAAATCTGTCCAAATTTTACAGCTATATAAACAATGCCAAAACAATATTTTTTCGATAATATTAATTTATAGCAAAACTTAAGAATGTGCCTTCTTTTTATAATGTTAAATTTTGTCAAATATTGATGTTATTATGAAAAATTAATTTGTCTATGGGAATTTAACATGGGTGAAAAGGAGGTGGAGGAGCTGGGAGGAGTCGAAAAAACGTAAATGGTAATTGACTCAGAAACATGGCTAGATAGCTTGGAAATGATGTAACTAAGAAGACAAAAGTTAAATATTGAAAATCGGTCCACTATTTCTGAAATTAGAAAGAAATCCCCATGTTAAATCCCCATATACATCTTCACTCTGAGGGGATTTTGATTTTGCAATAAAATCGATATTGGACCAAAGTTCACGAAATAAAAAGAAGATTCATTCTTAAATTTTAATAAAATTTAAAATTATCGAAAAAATATTGCATTTGAATTGTCTATATGGCCGTACAATTTGGGCAGGTTTCGTGAAACAGACAGTAGAGCCCATCCGTTTTAAAGAGATCGTGCAAAGATGTAGAGCTTTACGCATGTCACCACAACTCAGTAAATGCGGCTGTGACTGGAGAAATGGGGCTTGTGGGTTTTGCGATCAGTGTAGATCCAGATCAGCCTGTGCATCCGCACAGTCTGATCAGGAACTATACTGTTCGCCATTCCATCAATGAAACACGCGTAATACTTCTGACAATCAATATTGCTACGCTGACCGGCCTGACACATTAAATTGACCATTGTTCCATTTTAATGCGAGAATTGTTGAGAAACCTGTGCTAACGTACTCGCTTAGCTGCGAGTGCGCGTTCTGTCACGTGGCAACTTCACGGTTCGATTGCATCAATAATAATTATTGTCATGCGCTAACTCCGCATTGATTATGTGAATAACATTGTACATACCTTTTTGCTGAATGTCATGTCTGTATTATTAATATTATTAACGCTGGAGACGATTTTCTAAGCCGCAACATTGCAAAAGCTGTGTTGTTCGCCATCTTGGATTTATGACGTAACAGCCAGACTCGCTTTCACCGTCCGACTTCGGATTACCGAAATCGGCCGAGTTAACCCGAAGACGGTATGACGTCAACTCCGGGGTTCCCTCACGTGATGACGTGGGTATAAAACGGAACGTCACTACCAGATCTGGGCTTCTGAATGCCAATAGACCACTGACCAACATCGCACTCCCGACTAGGTGAATTAGCTCTACCACTACCAGATCTGATACTCTCTAGAAATAAAAAGATGAGTCCTCCAAGAACAGAGGTAGTAGATAATTCCACCCAGTAGGGAAATTAATGACTAGTAGATTCCACCAAGTCGATCTTAACATGACAAACACCGGATCCGGGGTTGGAAGCACCAACTAAATTCAGAACCCCGAATCCGGAGTTGGCTGAGCATCGACTTGGGGAGTCAATCCCCATAGCACCTAGGCTTACACCTGCTATGATTTACTTGTATGATTAAACAGGCTTCTATTATTGTTAATACATATTTTCACCTCCATTGAATTGAATAAATATATTGAACTTGTAATAAATCTCCTCCTCTTTACACAGCCAATCATCAGATCTTACCCCACCCAGGTTCACCATATAACCAACATTCAAGCCAAACCGCTCGGCTTATAATTCGAACCCGACTATACTGTAGGCGACCCACATCCTGACCTACTTCGTGTAGGGGTCGCCGTTACAATATAGACCGTTATCAGGCTACATGACTGTGCTATTTGATCAAGAACTACACTGGTTACAAACCAATAAGCCATATTTCTCACTGTCACAATTATGAACAAAAACATGTGTTCAGCTATGTCTATATTTGTCTCAGACCTAATGACCCGGGATACCCGGCGTCTCCAACCCACGGATAGTGAATACAACAGCAGGTGTATAGCTATCATTTGTCTTGGTAATACATCTCCGTGAATAAAGAATGTATATGTTTTGTTTTCGTCTGTTAATCCAACTTAACCCTTAAGCATTATGGTAATGAATATATGTATATAATTCCAGCACAAAAATATTTACACAATTCCCTAACATTTGATTGGCCCGTAGCAAGTCTCTGTCCAAAATTTATATCCCAGTAAATTCCCAAATGCCGAACTACTTTCCGTAACCGTGAGGCGCAGTTAAAATAATTCTTAAGAAAATGGAAAATAAACACATTTTCTTGATGAACTTATATCAAATGCTGGAATTATAAGGAATGAATGGCATTTTTGTTGAATTTATCGGGGATATAAACTTGGAAAAGTCGCGGGAATACTGGACGAGGCCTTCCGGCCTTCGTCCAGTATTCCCGCGACTTTTCCAAGTTTATACCCCGATAAATTCCACAAAAAGGCCATTCATTCCTATAATAGTTCTCCCAGTAGCATTTCTGTAATGTGCCTCGCTTTTGTGTTTTTATTTACTCAAATACAGATACATTTGTTGATATTCGTGTTGCATCTGTTTTTAATTACAAATCATACACATAACAAAAACCGTTAAGAGTGAAGCATTATACACATCGATTCATATCGAAACCGTAGCATACGGAAAGTCCATCAGAGCTCCAGATAAGTTTTGTAGCTAAAGAGTATTATACTGCCAGATTTCAAATTTAATGCGTATTTTACTTTTACAAATGTATTATTGATTTTCTTCCTTATTAAATAGGGAACACATGATACAAACAATTAAAACACAATGTTTGCTGTTTTACAGCTCAGCTAAGTAAATTTTCAACTTTATTTCAGTATTTTCATTACTCAATTTGAAAATCAATGAGAATTTTGACATTGATGTGAGTATTTTGTACTTCCACTTTTGATAATCAATGCGCATTATGCTAAAATAAGTGCGTAAAATACGCCAATACACAGCTTATCTGGAGCTCAGGGGCCCGTTTCACTAACAAATCGTAGTTGGTTCATAACTTCGAATTTAAGTTATAACTTATGACAAAAGTTATGACCGACTGAAATCATTGCTTATTTGGTTTCACAAAACAAACTTAAGACGGTCATAACAAGTCCGTCATAAGTTAAAACTTAGTTCTTGTTTGCAACTTTGGTATGTGCCGCGCGGGTTCGATTCCCAATCGGGGCTTTTATTTTTATGATGACTTTACTTTCCGTTTATGTGTTTTGACATCTAAAATAACGGAATTGCAGGCCTAATGTTAAATATTATTAAATAATCTCATGTATAATATAAATTATATCTCAATATTCCGACGCCAATGAATACATGTGGATATATTTAGTGCCAACTAGTGAACCTTATACTGTAATATGAACTGACATATGACACAGCAACAAAAGAAGCAATTAACAATGTTTTTATTTTTACACTCCAATAAAATGATAGTTCGACCATTTTGAAATTCTACATAGATTACCTCATTAACGTTGGTCACTATTCACGTTTTAGCAGAACACGTGTACAGTCAATTATTAATAATTCCAACACAAAAATATTTACACAATTCCCTAACATTTGATTGGCCCGTAGCAAGTCTCTGTCCAAAATTTATATCCAAGTAAACTCCCACGCCGAACTACTTTCCGTAACCGTGAGGCGCACTTAAAATAATTCTTAAGAAAACGGAAAATAAACACATTTTCTTGATGAATTTATTTCAAATGCTGGAATTATAAGGAATGAATGGCCTTTTTGTGGAATTTATCGGGGATATAAATCGCGACCTTTCCAAGTTTATACCCCGATAAATTCCACGAAAAGGCCTATAATGGTATGCACTGTCAGATTCGGATGTATTTGATACAACTACCGAATGATATACATGTATTAGATTTATTTGAATTGGGCACGGGTAATTTGTTGATTACATGTAGAAATGCATGCACTGTTTGAGTCAGTGGCACACAGTATAGGAATGGATTAACGCGCACATGCATTCAGCATAGGACGGGTTTGGAAGGGTTGTTAAATGCGTCAGGACTGTTTCTCCATCTAGTCTGAAAACAAGGTAGCCCCTTATCAGAAGCGAAACACATGCTAATACGCCAATACACTGTCCGCAAATGTTATACCTCACTTTCTAGAAACACGTGCTTTGCTAATGTTGTGTACATCTCCAGTAACCGCCAGGAAACTACAAGTGGCGTAAAATCGCAATGCAGTCAATATTGCAATGCCACTGGCAGACTGTGTGATCTCAGGGTTGGCCTTATAATGTCAGCATGTGCAATGTCGCATACTTGTAGAATAAGATCACGAGACAGTCTGCATTTAGATATTTGGTCCTCGTTATCCATGAAGTCTAGGGGATTGGTTCGGTCCTAAAGACTCGTTCCCGTCGTAAATGGCGCGCCTGGGGCCCGTTTCACTAACACATCTTAGTTTGTTCATAAGTTCGAACTTAAGTTATAACTTATGACAAAAGTTATGACCGACTTAAGTCATTGCTTATTTGGTTTCACAAAACAAACTTAAGACGGTCATAACAAGTCCGTCATAAGTTACAATTTAGTTGTTGTTTACAGCTTTGGTATGTGCCGGGCGGGTTCGAATCCCGGTTGGGGCTTTTATATTTATGATGACTTTACTTTCCAATTATGTGTTTTGACATCTAAAATAACGGAAATGCAGGCTTAATGTTGAATATTATTCATTGTTAAAAATAATGTCTTGTAGAATATAAATTTTATCTCAATATTTCGATGTCATTGAATACATGTGGATATATTTATTGCCAACTAGTGCACCTTATACTGTGGTATGTACTGGCATATGACATGAAACAGCAACAAAAGAAGCATTTAACAATGTTTTTATTTTTACATTCCAATAAAATGGTAGTTCGACCATTTTGAAAGTTTACTTAGATTACCTCATTAACTAAAAAATCACGTTCCAGAGTCAGCAGAACACGTGTACTGTCGATGATTAATGGTATGCCCGGTCAGATATGGATGTATCTGATACAACTACTGAATGGAATATTAGATTTATTTAAACTGGACACGGGTAATTTGTTGATTACATGTAGAAATGCATGTACTGTCAGTGGCATACATATAGGATTGCCCCTGAACATGTTGACCAGCATAGGAATGGATTAACGCGCTCTTGCATTCAGCATAGACATGATAGAACGGGTCTGAAATTGTTGTTAAATGCGTCAGGACTGTTTCTCCATCTAGTCTGAAAACAAGGTATCCCCTTATCAGAAACAAAACACAAGCTAGCACGCCAATACACTGTCCGCAAAAGTTATACTCCACTTTCTAGAAACACTTGCTTTGCTCATGTTGTGTACATCTCCAGTAACCGCCTGGAAACGATTAGTTGCGTAAAATCGCAATGCATTCAACACGTGCAAAGATACTGGCAGGCTGTGTGATCTCCGGGTTGACCTTGTAATTTCAGCATGTGCAATGTCGCATACTTGTAGAATAAGATCAGCATTTAGATATTAGGTCCTCGTTATCCATGAAGTCTAGGGGATTGGTTCGGTCCTAAAGACTCGTTCCCGTCGTAAATTGCGCGCCTGGATTATAGCAAATGCAGCTGCCATCGTTTGTATGTTCTGTAAAGAAAGAACAAACAAAAGTCAGACAGTCAATCAGACGGATGGACGGACGGATGGACGGATGGACGGACGGACGGACGTTACGGTCAGGTCAGGTCAGGTCAGGTCAGGTCAGGTCAGGTCAGGTCAGGTCAGGTCAGGTCAGGTCAGGTCAGGTCAGGTCAGGTCAGGTCAGGTGGTCAGGTCAGGCGGTCTGGAGGTCAGGTCAGGAGGTAGGCAGGTCATGGTCAGGTCAGGTCAGGTCAGGGTCAGGTCAGGTCAGGTCAGGTCAGGTCAGGTCAGGTCAGGTCAGGTCAGGTAGGTCAGGTAGGCATGGTCGGCAGGGTCAGGTCAGGTCAGGTCATCAGGGGCGTCAGGTCAGGTCAGGTGGTCAGGATCATGGTGCAGGTCGGTCTGGTCAGGCATCAGGTCAGGTCAGGTCAGGAAGGGTAGGGGAGACAGGTCAGGGTCAGGCTGGCGACGGTCAGGTCATGTCAGGTCAGGTCAGGTCCGGGGGAGGTCAGGATCAGGGTGGGTCAGAGGGCAGGCGGGTCGGTCAGGTCAGCAGGTCAGGTCAGGTCATAGGGTCAGGTCAGGTCACGGGTCAGGTCAGGTCAGGCAGTCAGGTCAGGCGGTCAGGTCAGGTGGCAGGTCAGGTCAGGTGGGCGGAGGGCAGGCAGGCAGGTCAGGGTCAGGTAGGCAGGCAGGTGGGCAGGTCGGCAGGTCAGTCAGGAGGGTCAGGTCAGGTCAGGTCAGGTGGCACGGAGGTCAGGTCAGGAGGTCAGGTCAGGTCAGGTCGGAGGTCAGCAGGTCAGGTCAGGTCAGGAGGGCAGGGTCAGGGTCAGGGCAGGGTCAGGTCAGGGATCAGGGTGGCAGGTCAGGTCAGGTCAGGTCAGGTCAGGTCATGGTAGGTCAGGTCAGGTCAGGTCAGGTCAGGTCAGGTCAGGGCAGGGAGGCACAGGCAGGGTGGGTCAGGTGGGCAGGGCAGGTCAGGTCAGGTCAGTCAGGTCAGGTCAGGTCAGGTCAGGTCAGGTCAGGTCAGGTCAGGTCAGGTCAGGTCGGGACAGGCATCAGGTCAGTCAGGTCAGGTCAGGTGGGCAGGCAGGTCAGGTCAGCAGGGAGGGCAGGCACGGTCAGGTCAGGTCAGGTGGCAGGTCAGGTCAGGTCAGGGTCAGGTCAGGTCAGGTCAGGTAGGGCAGGTCACGGTCAGGCGGGTCAGGTCAGTCAGGGCGGCAGGGCAGGGCAGGGCAGGGCAGGGCAGGGCAGGCAACAACCGACCGACACTGGCCGACAGACACCAAATGACCGACACCGACCGACACCAACCGACTGACACCGACTGACACCGACCCGACCGACCCGACCGACCCGACCGACCCGACCGACCCGACACCGACCGAAACTGACCGACCGAAACTGACCAACACCGACCGAGTGACACCGACCGAACGACACCAACCGACACCGACTGACCGACCGACACCGACTGACGACACTGACCGGCTGGCTCATCTGGATCTACAGTGATTTGTAAATGTTGTCGATAATTGGGCATACCGAATACTGGTAACGCAATGAACTACATCACAAATAGCAATACACGGGTAAATAGCACAGGTGTGGCCATCTATATGTAATCATATATGATTTATATAGATAGATAGATAGATATTCTTTATTTATAGAGGGTGACTCGGTTGGTCGGAACCAATCTTCCCCGAGGCCCTCTTAAGAAGTGCATATACATGTACATACATAAATATACAATACATATTGAAATGATTACATGTTGTATGCATACGTGAATTTAACATGAAGAAATAATAATGATGAGCCATAACGAAAAGTGGTACATGTGTCCCGACAGTCCCATATCATACTGCGCATCGACGCAGCTTGAACTGGGTTTAACACGTTTATTTCTCAGTGATAGTTTCAGTTTTTGCTATAAGACGCTAAAATTCGTTCTCGTGCGCCTGATATAGGGTTACACGGTCGCTAAGCTCCACAAGACCAATTGTATCATGGCAAATCAAACACGCGTCATTGTAAACTGTATACCATACATCGTAATTTCGTGATTAGTGACGCTGGCGGGGGGCACAATTAACAAGTTTATATTAATTGATAATACCGCTACTTCAGCCGCTATCGACCCTTCATCCAGTTAAGACAATTACGGGAAAATGTATTTAACGACGTGGAACGTCTTATGTCAATTGGAATACTATTCCAGATTAGCGCGCCTGAGTATGAAAAGCTGTTTTTAAAGAGATTACTTTTAGGTTTGGGAACTTCGTAATTCATATCTGTTTCAGACCTTAATACCATACTCGTATTTTGTAAGTGATTAGTGCGCATTTCAAATAATTCACATAAATATTGGGGGGTTTTGGGGGCCATTTTATTAGTTATTTTGTACATAGTTTTCGCTTTTTGGAGAAATACGCTTTCGTCAAAGGTCAAAATGTTGAGTAATTCTAATGAGTTTTGCAAATCAATATATTCGTTTCCCAGAATGATTTTACATGCTCGCCGTTGAAGTTTGGTTATTATGTACATATTTCGATTTGACGATTTTCCCCATACTATATTGCAATATGTGAAATGTGGCTGAATATAGGCCTTATAGAATAATATTCGATGCTCAGTAGATAAATAAGGTCTGATTTGATATAATAGCCAGAGATATGATGAAATCTTTTTTGAGATACCGTTAAATTGGTCATTCCACTGGAGATTTTCATCTACATATATACCCAAAATTTTATTACCGGTAGTGATATCGAGGCTTACATTGTCATATTTGAGTTCAATCATTTTGTCTCGCAAACATGTTCGTTTTTGTGAACTTGTTATTAACATGATTTTGGTTTTTCCTTTATTAAGCATCATGCCGTTTGCCTCACACCATAATTCTAAACTGTCAAGTGCTTGTTGTAAACGGTGTTTTAAGTCCCCTACAGTTGATTGCATGTCATAAATTGTTGTATCATCTGCATACAGATCGGTTCCTGTTACGTGTTGACGGAGAATAAGTGGCAAATCATTTATAAACAAAAGAAAAAGTGTCGGTCCAAGAATTGACCCCTGGGGTACTCCACAGTTGATAGGTAGAGATTCAGATGTTTCTCCATTTACAGAAACAAGTTGTTGCCTTTGTTCCAGGTATGATTTGAACCAACCCAGGCTTACGTTACTGCACTTGTATAGTCTAAGTTTATCCAGGAGAATTTTGTGATCAACAAGATCGAAGGCTTTACGAAAGTCGACTAAAATACACCCTACTAATTTACCCCGATTTATTGCATGTAGAAAGTTTTCAAGAAGAACAATTAACGCTGATTCTGTCGAGTGACCTGTACGAAATCCACTCTGGGTTTGATGCAATAGTTTAAACGTTGTTAAATATTCCATAAAATGTTTCTGAACCCATTTTTCAATTAATTTTGAAAGCGTCGGCAAAATTGATATCGGACGATAATTATTCACTTCGTCTTTTGCACCGCTTTTATACAGAGGATGTACTTTTGCTTGTTTCCATGCACTGGGGAAGATCGAACTAGTGAAACTCACATTTACTACATATGTAATACTTTTCGAGATAGCGGTGGCAGATAATTTTAACAATCGTGGCCCTATTAAATCTAGTCCAGTAGATTTTGATATATCTAATGATGTTAAATACCTTTTTACGAATATTTCATTAATCAAAGGAATGTTAAAATTATAATTTTGCGGTGTATGTTCGTTTACGAAATTTTTAATATGATCAAAATTTGATTCTGGAATGGGACCTTTAAGATTAGATGCTATAGTGGAAAAATATTCGTTAAAAATATTCGCCATATGTGTATTTTCTGTGCATAGCTGACCAGTTAGACTGTTTATACCTAATAACTGTTCCGATTTACCATCATGTTTTGATGCACCAAATTCTTTGAATAATTTCCAGATAGTACGAGGGTCATCCTTACCTTCTTCAATTTTAGATTTATACGAATCCGTTTTAGATTTTTCTATTAAAGCTGATACTTTATTTCGTAATAATTTGTATTGTTCATAATTACCGTTAATTTTACACTTATTTCTATCTTTTATGCAATCTAAAATTTCGGATGATAGCCAATCAGGTTGTATTTTAGTTTTAATCCTGTGTATCCGCAAAGGAGCGTGAGTGTTAACCACGTTAACAAACAGTGTCGTCCATGGGTCAAGAATGTCATCAATATGATTAAAATAATGTACAGTTTCCCATTCAACGGCGTTTAAATCATTTACAAATGCTATTTCATCAAAATGCTTAAATGATCTATACTTGATTTCATGATGCGCGTGTTTTCTAGGTATGTAATTTAGCTTCCGATTACAGAAAATTGCACGGTGGTCACTGATATTTAATTCTTTAACACTAATTTGCGAAATATGTTCTTAATGGGTTACGTAGATGTGATCAATTAACGTGCGTGAGATATCTGTTACACGAGTAGCCTCACTAATTAACTGGCTAAGGCCCAACGCGTGAATGTAATTTGACCATTCTCTATTAGTGGTATCGCATAACAAGTTTTTATTTACATCTCCTAATAAAATTATTTCCTTTCCTACGTTCATTGTATTGTCCATTAATTGTTCAAACCTGTCAGTCCATTCTACTTTGGAGTGCGGGGGTCTGTATAAACATCCTACTAAAAAATGACTTGCTTTTTTTCGGGAGTAATTTCCAGCCAGATACATGATATATTAAACATTTCTAAGTCATCCCTACGCTTTACAATTACACCATCACGAACATAGACCATTAACCCCCCACCTGCATTGTCAATATTGTCTTTACGAAACGGAGTTTGAAATCCGTCTATCTTAAATAAACCTGTAGTTTTGTGATATTTCAGTTTAGTCTCACTTAAGCCGAAAATATGCAGATTTTCATTTTCGTTTGATTTTAACATATATTTCAATTCTTCAAATTTGCTAAGATTCCGCGCACATATACCCTGTATATTTAAATAACCAATGTTAAACCCTTTCTTGCTTAAATTTAGATTAACTACATTTGTGGATTCATTTTCCTTGTTGTTTTGCATATACGATGGCGAGCGTAATGTATTTGTAGAAACATTATCACATATATTGTTACCGCATGTTTTGACATGTCGCGTAATTTCACAAACGTTCATATGCTGTGCTGAATTACCACCTGATTGACAATCATTGGTAATTGTAGCCGTGTCTAATTCATTTAGTTCGATATTGTCCAGGGCAGTGTAGCCTATATATACTTTATTGCAGGTGCACCTAATTTCATTACACACGGAGCACATTTCATGTAATTGAGCAAATCTATTATGTAATGTTATGTGTCCGCCTGCATTCCACGACATGGCATTAATGCCTAAATGCTACCTATTTGGACAGTCTGCAATTTTGTGACCAGCTAAACGACAATAGTAACACAAGCCGGCCCTCACATTGTTCCCATGTCCATTTTGTCGTGAACCACGGTTCGTGTTGTTTCGACTAACGTCTTGGTGATCACGAGTTCCTCTGGCTCGTCTGTCGTCAGACCCTCGTTGGTGGCGCACGAAAACACATGTTTCGTAGTCTGTAACCACGGCGATGTGGTTGTGTATTGCGTGCAGCAAACGCTTTATCCCGAGAAGTGTCAGATGGATTCGGTCGCGGTTGAAATATCGTTGTAGCAGCATTTCATTCTTATCATAAAAAAATCCGTTGGTGTCTGCAATACACTGCACATCCTTGTTCGACCAGTAGACGGCCAATCTGTCTATGCTGGTGTTTATGTGGTCAACGTTAATATCTCCTCTCGGGGCGACGCTGCATATGTATATATGACAGTCACTATTTGCCGCCTTAATTTTCGCCAGTAGTTGATCGTACCTCTCCTCGAACAGTTCTATGTCGGTGTCGTTTGCAGCATCATTACCGCCACAATATATCACTAAATTGGAGAACGAATTCAAATCATACATGTCAATTTCCGCTGATACTGTCCGGATTGTCGCACCCCCAATTGCATGTTTGTGAATGCCCCCTTTAAGCCATTTCTTGTTCACACCACTTAACAGGGAATCACCAATTAGCAGGGTTTTGTTTCCTGAGTGTGGTACTGTGGGGGGTCGCGCCTGGCTGGACGGGATCTGGTTGGTATTTCTAGATGGCACGTTTTCTGGCGATAAGTTCAATGAACAAGGCGTAAGGTGTTGATTTGACCGACGTGTAATACGTATGGGAATGTCGAGACTGGGTGTGCCCTGACTTGCGTCCATCGGGGAAATCCTCTGATGTTGCTGTAAAAGGCTGGCGATTTGTAACGGTGTCTTTTACAACTGGCCTATTTTCCGTACAGCTACTGGGCATAATGTCCACTCTGCGGGCGGTATGTTCCCACCGTTCAACGACAGGTTGTGCTGCAACTTCGGAATATAACCGAGAAGGTGTTAATTTATCCATACAACTGATCAAAGTAGCTTTCAGTTGGGATAGCTCTTTGTCCATTCTGCCAATTGTTTCCACCAGTGACCGGAGCATCCGCCCATTTGATACGCTGTGATCCGTATGGGTGGGTAATATCCTGACGCGCGAGGAACGGCGTGCTAGCGGCCGGTGGTGATGCCGTATTTGACCTAATTGGAGTATCCACTACCACCTCCTGTAACTGCTGGCTTTCTTCGAAGATGATGTGGGAACTGTCTGCGTTTTCTACAAAACGCTTGAATAGAGCAGTTGCAATTTTGTTAAATTGACACTCTCTCCACAGTTTGTGGCCTGCCCCTGTGACCGTTACAGTTCTCTGATGTGTGTCCATCACAATCTCACAACGCATGCCACTGACGTGCGTATGGCATTTAGTAATGCCCGACGTGTTTTCAGGATCTACACTGCTGGAGAAATCAGCTTTTAATTTTGACACAAAGTCGTAGAAAAACACGAGGGATACAAATGTTAGTTGCGTCCTGTGGTTGTCATGTGTTGTGCTATAGAACACGTCCTCAAACTGGTCGGCTGGCGACGGGTCCACACACAAGTTTTCGATGTCTCCGGCATTACACGACATCAGTGTACTCGAGCAACTGGTGTAATTAAAGCTGACGTCTTGGTTGGCGGCGTCATGTATACTTTCCTCACATGTTTCAGTTATCACAGAATCATCCTGAAGATGTTGTACTTCCATGGTTGTTTTGTATAAGAAATACGGTAATCCGGTAGTTAGTTTTACATACACGTGGTCAGGATCACGCTTTTCAAAAAAAAATCACTGTTTCTTAGTTTCTAACTTAAAGAAGAATATAATCCAACAAGTAAGAATTTCTTTTAATTTTCCCAGCAGAAAACACGTTAACGTTCTGACGGTATCAACATAATTTAAAAACGTTAATCCACGATTTATTCCGACAATTAAGATATAACAGAGAGATCCGTAAACACGTGTTATCAGTACGAGCGCTGGTGCAATTGATTTCGGGGCGTGGCAGAACACCATTGACTTCTTCCGTACCATTTAAGCCTACTGTTTCTTATTTATTAAGGGTCATTCCTGTTTGTAAACACTGGAGGTGCCCCCTAAGCAGTGTAATGCAACTTCGTCTGGACCGACGGACATACAGACGTAAACCAACGTGCAGTCTGATCAGGGTGTTAGCAGGCAGGCAGGCAGGCAGGCAGGCAGACAGGCTTTTCTCCACCTCGGCTCACATAGGGGCAGCCATCTTTGTTTATTTCATAAGTTCCGTCTTAAATATGTAAGTTATAACTTAAGACTGCTAGCTACCTGTCTTAGTTTTCCATCTTAAATTTCGATGCTAAGATGTTTTGTGAAACGGACTAAGCACGTACTCCGAAGTTATAACTTATGACAAAAGTACTTGCTTAGTTCGTTAGTGAAACGAGCTCCTGGTCCATGCTGTTTGAGATTTCATTATTTTTTCAAACTATAATTATTTAGTCTATATTACAATAAACGTGTCTGACTGACAATCTGTACCATTATAATGATTCATTATTTTTTCAAACTATAATTATTTAGTCTATATTACAATAAACGTGTCTGACTGACAATCTGTACCATTATAATGATTTAGTCTATATTACAATAAACGTGTCTGACTGACAGACAATCTGTACCATTATAATGATTTAGTCTATATTACAATAAACGTGTCTGACTGACAATCTGTTCATTTCAGGAGGGACGAGAAAAAAACCCGTTGACAAGACATTGCTCTCGCCGTTGTACCACGTGATTGCCAATTTTTCAAGCCAGAGTGACGGAAGCGACCCTGCCACTTGTGATAGCGTAATTACAGAGGTGACACGTTGACAATGGTTACGTATGTGTTTATGTACTTATTTTATTAACGTGTCACATTTATATTCAATAGATTCACCAATAAAATAGCTTACACTACAAAATAATAAACCCGGCCGATATCGACCTATGAGACACCATGGAGGTATAAGTAAAACAATATATATATGTGTGCATTTCTAACGCTTTTAAATATGCAAATAAATATGAATTGCAATGATTGGTTACGTATTGAGTTGGTTTAACTAAACATAGAAAATTAAAGTAACGATTGGATTTTTTTCCCAGTAAATTGAAGTTACGAATATGGTATTGAGATGTACTTGTAATCTAGCATTGTACCGTAATACGAGTTACAAATGTGAAATATTACAAAATAATAGTTTCTGACTTGACACCGACAACACGATATAAGAGTTATGTGAATTTAGTCTTCTTTTTTTAAAACTTCTGTGCGCCATGACAAGTAAGATACTTAAGTAATTTTATATTTTTAGTCTTCTGCCATTGTTCTCATCTAAAGTATAGGATGTTACCACTATATATGTTATGTTGTATATGTATATGTTGGTAACGACATACACTTATATAAGAAATATAAGAAATATAATCTAAACCCTTGAAATGTTAGAGGGTGTGTGCCTCCTCGTGTTTCAGGGATCGGTGGCACCGCCGTACCCGGATGATGTTTCCAATGGTAAGCCGTATATTGTCACCGGCGTAACTCCCAACTTTATGAAACACAATCTAGAATACGACAACCCGGCGTTTACCACGACCGTCCACGCGGGATACTGGTGTACAATTACTAAACATTTATAAAACAGCACATGTCCAACTGCGACGGGAAAATTAATGGTGTCGTCTGTTGTTTCGTTTCACCAAATTGTCTTAAATCTCAAACAAAAATAGCTGTATTGCTAGCACGTTAGATCATTCCTTGTAAGATGATTATGCAGATGTGCTGACAAAACATGCGAACATACTTGTAAATTACTATAAAAACTGACGGACGACAATAGTTAATGTTCATATGTTTCCTAGACACTGGTCTGGTATTCTATTTCTGTTTTATCACGATATGTACATGAAGGGCCTAATAGTTATAGTTCACATATTGAATAGCGAGCGAGAAATTAGTTAATTAAATATTCAAAATGTGAACTTTAACTAACTTATTGTTTGCGTTAAAGATAACTTATTGCACGTATTGCAAGCATTAATGTTTAATTTAATAGAAATTGACGAAAGCGTCGCAAGATTAATTGAGACGAAATGCATTTCATTGGTCGAGAGACTAGGGCAAACAATATTATATGCGACCAAATGTACACGTATAATGTTGTTTTCATTGACAAGAACGCAGACTTGTTTATGTTGCATGCGTCCTCACACTGGCGTTCTTCGACCTGTGAAGTGACGTCATACGACTGCCCAACCGCCTGCATTAATCTTGACAAGATGACAACGTTTCGGAACATCTAATAACAATATCAACTCGCAATCAATCAGTTTGATTGGCTGGACCTGAGCTGTAGAACGAATACTGACAAGGTTAACGCCGGCGGTGGTGTATTGAAACGTCATCCAACATAGCTTTCGAATACTGAGTGGCCGTGATACATGGTGCATGTTTCGTTGTCATTGCCTGATACAGGACAGCTGTTAGCAGCCAGCGTGTGATTAGTACTTATCAGATAACGTTCTTTGTATGTGCCGAATATGTATTGACAGATAGCATATTGTTGTATCAGGCATTGACCCGATACGAATATCCGGGTCACAACAAATTAATAACTTATTTTGCATTGGTCGAACGGCGTCACATGACGTTACAGAATGACATCAGTGGAATGACGTCATGAAACAAGTCCGCGTTCTTTTCAACGATAACCACGCCATAATTTCTCTTTCTGTAGCCTAAAACGTTACCTGATAAATAGAATACCATGCTAGTGTCTTTTGATGAGCGAGCCTCGGAATTCCTACGCGTTCTAGCCTTGCCTGATAAACTTGATATCAAAAGACATTAGCCTTGTATTCTCTATAGATATATCTATAGCTAGGCACTTGATGAAATAACTACAGTGGCTTGGTCCGGCGAAGGTGTATGAAGGTCCACCCAAAGTGTATGATGTTACGACTCAGTTGAACAGTCTCGTCTCGTCAAGACGGTTAAACTGACTGGTCTGTAATCAATTCTATAATTATACTGTTATTCAAGGATCATAGTCAGTCTACCAGAAAGGAACATGGTGCATGGTTAACTCATTCACCACTAAGTAACTGAAATGGAATTTGAGATGGTAATTTGGCAACCAATCCAACCAGAACAAAATAATTGTTAGACTACTCCATTTATGAACAGGGGGTGTCTTTGTTCTCAAAAATATTAAAATTACTTGCAAAAGTGCAGATCCTGATGAGAGTGTTCGTCACGAGCCGGCTCATCTATACAGGGCTGTGGTGTTGAAAAGGTTAATGGAAATAACTGCATGATATTCACATTGTCAGTCAAAGTTGAATGCAAATTCTGTATAGTTCGGCACGCATTTTGAATATGCATGTACATTTTCGTTTTATTATGCTACATCCAAGGGCCTGTAGGCTAAATAAACGGTATAAGTTCATTGGTTAAGTCTTGGGCATCCTACGCGTTTCATAGCATTGCCTGATAAACTTGATATAAAATCACACTAAACCTATTATTTCAATTTATCTGGTAACGTGCTTTGTACGGACCTACTATATATTAACTGATACACTGCATTGACTTTATACGCATAACGGAGTCACCTTTGACGTTTCATTGGTCGAATGCCGTCAGTGTAACGACGTAACGGAAAGGTTACATTATTAAAAGAAAACCATGTGCCGATCATGAAGCATAAAACGGGACATGATGAATTTAATAGCATATTACATGTAGTGTTATTTGATATCACGTGTATGAGGCAAGGCTAGGAAACGCGTATTCTGAGCCGAGCCAATACTATTCCACCATTTTGAGTGGGTGGCATGTGGGAGCATGCGATGGGTAATTTAACGATCGGGGTTCATCCTTACCGGAATCCCGACCGGAGACCTAGTTTTGGACCTGTCGTACGTCTGTGACATTTTTGTACGTGACAGTTGAATCGTGTAATACCCATTATATGAGTATTACGATTATTCGTAATCCTATTTCTTTTAGTTACTAGTTATTTCTCTTTGAATTTATTTATTGAAATCCGGTCCAAATTGAATAATTTAGGGTCTTATTGTTTGTAAAAATGGCGAATGTCGCAAGATTGAGTAAAGAAGTCAGCATAGTGTTTGGATTAGTGCTCATCCAGGTTATCCTACATATCTGCACAGCTTAATCCGGGACTGCATTATTTGCCAGATTCTTGTTGTTTACACTTATTAATTTTATTGAAAACAGTATGGACTCAGATCAGACTGTACACTGATCTGGGTCTACACTCTTCGCAGTATTGTTTATTTGGTATATTCAGCAATAAATAAATGCGAAAATAAACCACAGGACCGGAGATCTATAAATAGATTTGCAAAGGGAAATATCTAACTACGATCCCTCAATAAAGCCTCAAAATCCGTTGAGGTTGGACACAATTGTAATATTCAGTTTCTCAACTGTTTTTCAAGTCTCTACTAGTTGGTGAAGAAAACAATGTTTACCAAAATCAACCTTGAAGGAAGACCTGAAACAAATAAGCCAGGTTAGAACGAGGCGCATACGTTAGCGGATCTTACAGGAGTGATCAGTTAATAGGACGCTTGTTAAAATCGTTTAATGATTTCATAAATTAAGAATCTATAATTTGTCAAGTTTTGAATGAACACACATGTTACATGTAGATCCAATTAATTAAATCTTACATTGGAACTGTGTAGACCTCCCAAAATAGTTTGTGTAGCAGTCTCATTCACAGGTCCTTGAAGAACGGTTCATATTTCGGTGTTTTATGGGATATTTCGGTATCTCTGGTGGTTTAGGTGCATTGTTGCCAGAAAGTTATAAACGGTGAATGTGTAGATAATTGGCGATTTCTTTCGTGTGTAATGTTTGAGCATGCACGAATTTATCAATTACCCAAAACCAACGAAATCAACCCAAATCTACCAAAGTCCACCGAAATACGCAAAATACCAAATACCAAAATAATGACTATCTGTCAAAATACCTGTGGTTTCATTATAGGGTTAACTGTATTGTAATATTCAAATTTGCGGCCTACATCATAAAATGATAATGATAAGAAAATGATAAGTCGGAAAATCCATTCAACATGTTTTCCGACGTATCATTTTCTGATATACGCCGCAAATTTCAAAATTACAATGCGGTTAACCTATTTCTAATGCACTCCTTTACTACTGGCGTAGGAATACATATTGAAATAAATTGCGACCGTTCATCAACAATGATATACCTGTAATGTATGACCATCAGCCAATCAGATTGCGTGATATTTATAGAGTGCATTAGAATGACATATTTACTACGCAAGTGCAGTGTCATGTTAATGTTAGTACACTGTTGCGAAAGACCATTGTATGCAATAAATTTTACGGCTATATAAACAATGCAAAACCAATATGTTTTTAAATAATAGCACCATTTAAGAATGAGCCTTCTTTTTATTTCGCGAAATTTGGTCAAATATTTATTTTTTTACGAAAAACGATTTCTCTATGTGAATTTAACATGGGGAAAATAGCTGGAGAAGCTACAGGAGGAGTCGAAAAACTAAAGAAACAGGAAAATGACTCTGAACCCTGGCTATATAGCTTGGAGGAAATGGTCTAACTAAAAAACTAAAGTTAAATTTTGAAAATCGGTATACTAATTCTGAAATTAGGAACATGTCCCCATGTAAAATCCCCACAGAAAGTTTACAAAATAAAAAGAAGGCTTATTCGTAACGTGGCTGTGTCTCAGATGGTAGATATAGCATTTCACACAAACACTTGGGATATATCACTGGCTATTGTATTAATTGTATGTTACTAAATGATTATATCTGTATAGCGGGCACTCGTAATTTTTAGAACTGGTGGAATAGTGACACAATGGTACACTTATTTAATTTCTATAAAGAACATGTGCCTACTGAGCGGGCATGTACCCTTAATTTGAAATACTATGAATAGTATGTGAGATATGATCATTGGAAAGTTGGGGTCATTTCCACCAACTTTCAAATTCTCATATATCACATAATATCCGTAGTATATCAATTTAATTTCTAACAGTATCAATTCATCCACTTATCTCTGACATCTAACAGTTTCCACTCTTGGCAGGGGCGTAGCAACCGAGTTTATTATATAGGTGCCACATGTATGTATCATGTGTATGGAGCCGATGTATACAACCATGTACAATGGAACACATTTTGATAAATCATCAAAATCGTGTTGCTACATGAAAATGAATATGTTTAAATGATAGCAACATATATCAAAATTGCCTGAGCACGCCATGTGGTTAGCGATGTATGCATATGGTAACTTTAAAAATATGGTTCCTTGCAGTAAGTTCCTTTCAGCTATTCTCTGTCTTTTGTTTTGGGATGTAAATATCACGTAAACATGGTAACTAATGTGGCACAACGTCAGCTTGATTCCATGAAACAATTAGCAATGTCTGTTCATTAGCAAAAAACTTACATCCAATAATATAGCTATTAACGCCGTTGCACTCCTGACATTGACGTCACAGTTTAAAAAAGGCAGTGTAAGCAAAGCTTTTCTGAACAAAGCTGTGTATATTTATATACAATGGTTAGGTTGCTTAAGGAACTTTAACACTTTGTATGCGTTGTATAACCAAAATTGGGTCTGTCAGTATGTTCCGAGACAAAAATCATAATAATTTTAAAAGGCACTTGAGGGAAATTTCAATAATTAAAAATAATGTATATTTTGACTAAATGTTGAAAGAATAGGTATTCTGCATGATTTGACACCAACTGTAGCATGTATTCTGGTACTTATACATGTTAGTTTTAACTTGAAACCATACTGGACTTTTTATACGCAGACAGAAATGTGGGATGCCTCAAACCAGTGCAACATTTCAAGTACAACATATAGTCATTTTTATATACAAAGTTTAAATGTATTTTTCTGCCTTTCTTCAAACTATCCGCACCTACAGACCAGAGAAACACTATTCTTGCCTATCATCCATGGCCAAAATGAGAATGTCAGGCGTGCAACGCAATTATAATAACACATATAAGTTACCCATATATAGTTTCTAGACTCGGAACATGTAGCCGAGGCCCAGATATAAGTGGTTACATTGTACCTAGCCACAGTGATGATTACATCAATGGCATGTCGTAGTACATCAAGAGACTATGTTATGCGTGTTCGTTTAATATGGCATGTGACTTAAAATAGTATTTACATAAAATGTATAAAATATATAATGAATACAAAGACATTTAATTTCTTAATGGATGATTACCAATGTAACACTTTATGATATTGTGAGTTGTATTGTCGCACGTGTAGAAGGGCGTGAAAAGCGGTTTGGGCAAAGCAGGTCGCTATTCGTATATTTGAACGCGCTGCGTCAGTCTCTCCGTACTTCCACAGTTATCCTTATCTGACTGGGCTGCAAAACAAATTACACATACCTGTAACAGTCATACCTTTCTCTCATGCACCCACATTCCAGACACCACTTCCCTACGCCAAACGCATCTCATCGTCTCCTTCCAGATACCGATGTCCAACCTAATTCACACTGCCATACTTCAAAATCAATCACCGTCAGTTTTATAACCAATCATTGACGTTAGATCTATTCAACGGTATCACATTTCAGATTGTTCTGTGTATTGACACAACATGGACCTTTAAACACGATGAAAGAGTCACACACATAGTGGGCCAATATGATCTCTATTTCAAGTAGTTTGCACACTCAGATATTGTGCATAAATACGCAATATCATTTACCTCGGATATAACATAGTATGTGATATTAGTTAGCTGTATGCCTGACAGAGATCACGGGTATCAACTTTCAAGCATGAAACGTTGTACCAAGCGACACGCTTTGCTCGGGCGACTCTAAAATATAATTGACATCAAAGTCAACTTTACAGTAATGACACTGGATGGATAGCTATCAATGTGAGGAAGCTATTTATGAAGTTTGGTAATGATATGACTAACGGATCAGGAGATATTCGTCCAAAATTTTTGACACTAAGGTCAATGTCACCAAGGTCAAGGTCAGCCGAATTACGCTGGTAGATATCAATCAATGTGAAGAAGCTATTGGTGAAGTTTGGAGATGATCCGACTAATGGACGAAGATATATTCAACGTTTTGATGTACGTCCAAAATAATTGACATAAAGGTCAAGGTCACCACGGTCACGGTCACCCTAATGAGACACTGGGTGGATTGTCATCAATGTGTGGAAGCTTGATGAAGTTCGGTTAAGATATGGGAAATTTGGCTACGTCCAAAATGTACGTCCCCCAAAAGGTTAAGCTCACCAATGTGAAGGTCCAGGTCACCCACATGACAGTGGGTGGATCTATTCCATTGTCAATGGGTGAAAGCTATTGATGGAATTTGGTAATGATCCGACTAACGGATCAAGAGATATGGGAAATTTGGCTACGTCCAAAACTTACGCCTCAAAAAGGTTAATGTCACGAAGGTGAAGATCAAGTTCATCCGAATGACAGTGGGTGGATAGCCATCAATGTGAGATAGCTATTGATGAACTTTGGTAATGATCCGACTAACGAATCAAGAGATATGGGGAATTTCTGTACGTTCAAAATTTACGTCCAAGAAAGCTCAATGTTACCAAGGTCAATGTCCAGAATTTAAGTCCCAAATTGTTGGCGACACAGGCACCGACGACGCCCACGACGACGCCCACGACGACGACGCCCACGACGACGAAGCAGGAATTGTGACCGTTATGACTCACTTTCCACTAGCTTGGGTGAGACAAATATAGGCTGTGACAGTTTTATTCAATTTGCTTTAGTTCGGGTATACAATCGTGTTGCGGTCCACAACTTACCCATATTGCATTTGTACTTTAGAGCATGGGGCAACACATCTACTGTCAGAGATGAGCTTTACGAATGATGTTGTTGTTCAAACAGTTAGTTATTTGAAAAGCATAAACGGACTGTATTAGATCGATGGCATTGGGCCGACGAGAATGTGGTGCGAACAGCTTGATGATCTGCGTTTTAGCTACATGTATGCACGAAGTTAAACCGTTGTGCATATGTTTTATGCGATGTCGATGTTTTTAGTATACCGGGCAGTATGCCAAAAGCGAATCTTTTTCCGGCATGGTCTATCAGTCGCACAACTGTTTTTTTTATTGTTTACTGCATTATCAAAGTAATTATTCCAAGGTCAGCAAAGGTGTGGATGTTCGCAATGTGCCACCAGTCGCACAAAGGCTTACACATATGCTTGTATCTGAGGCACGCTATGTGATTTCAAGAAATACGTTTACGAAAATTACACTAGTTTTCATAAATAAAGTAAAAAGTTGACAGAATGTTCATGTACACTGAACGTTCTGTCAACTTTTGACGTCATTCGCGGAAAATTTTGTAAATTTTGTAAACGTATTTCACGAAATTACGCAGATGTCCGAAGGTACAAAAGCCCATGGCTTGTCTCATATTATTATATATGTGGCCCTGAATAAACAATCAACATCCAGAAATGCAGATGCAGGAATTCATTGAATACTAAACAAATGGAAAAGTCGACAGAGTAAACCGGCATTTCAACGTTTTAAGCACAAAAACAATTATGTGTTGTATATGTGCTAAACTACAACTCGTATGTCTGGTATTGACTAATATGCTTCATGTAATACATATCCAAATGTCCATTCCTAATTTGCATTTTCTGTCAGGTATTATAAATCTGTAATATTTCAGTTAGCTCAATACTAGTGAATTTGCAATTTGACGCCTATGCTGCTCTAAACTATATATTGTACAAACGTCTGAAGGCATACACCTGCAATTCGGTGTACAGAATAAAAATGTATGTACGTGCCAAAAAATGCCAAAACATGTCAAAAAATGCAACTAACACTATTATGCATAGACGTGGCTACACGCATTTGTATCAACCTTCATTTAATTACCGTCGGCATCTTAAGATTTGGATCAGGTTTTGTTCGTATTGATCACCACACGATTAAGAAGAATGTTACTGCATGTAACTGCATGTTCCACCCGATATAATATATAAGTATGTTCACACCATATGACTTTATTAAAATGATCACTGCATAACTTGTTCGATGTAGGACGTTATGTTGTTTGGCAAATAATGTTGAAAAGGGCCGCCAATTGTACAATCTGGCTCGGAAAAATTGCCGCCATGTCTGATTCTCTTTCAAATAGTATGTGGAGCATGCTTCTGTACTCAAAACAAAATGTTCAAACTGTTCTAGAAATTCCCACGGCAGAACAATTGATTACATACTATTTGAGGAATGTATAGCACACCTAATCACACACATCAAAATTCGGCAATTTTATGGACTTTATTTCCGGGCACTGAAAAGGGTGTGCATCTAATTCACACAATTAAATATTAGCTAACCCGAGTTACCCATATAATAACATATTTTACGATGGAATCCGTGGGGTTGACGTCCAGTTGCCTACTATCTCTTTCACGAAACCTGCCCACATGTTACGGCTATATAAAAAATTCAATAGCAATAACTATTTTTTGATAATATTAAATTTTATAAAAAATTAGGAATGAGCCTTCTTTTTATTTCGTGAGATTTGTTTAAATATGTATTTTTTTACGACAAATTATTTCCCAGTGAGAATTTAACATGCGGAACAGAACTACAGTATGGCGACTAGATTTCTTGAAAATGATCTAACGAAGAAAACAAAAGTTACATTTTGAAAATCGGTCCACTATTTCTAAAATGTGAAATAAAATCCCCATGTTAACCCCCATAGGAATGTATGTGAATGTAAGATGGTGACGTTTGTTTTCGCACTAAAATCAATATTGGACCAAAGTTCACGATATAAAAATAAAATAAGGCTGTACACTTGTGGCAAGCTTCGTGAAACAGAATGTAAGCAACGGGACGTCAAGCCGTCGATCTCCGCCACTTCTAGCGCCGAGGATGACCCGGAAGTAGTAATAAGCAAAGTTATTCGTTGAGTTTCGAAGTTCGGTGACCAGGACTTGTATATACATTCTAACATTTTGATGTGTCACAACTTCATTTCTCTCCGCATTAGATAGCCCAGATAAAACCAATCGCTTGGATGACTCGACCTGTAAACTTGTAGACGCGTTTCAGGCTTCACATGTTTGGCACCCTCGTCCGAAAACATGGCAAATACTACTTGCTGGTCCGTGTTTGAAAGGTTCCGCGACAGAAAATAGTTCACTGCTCTCTTGAATTGTTGTTCAACACGATATATTACGTCTCCTGTTCCAAGGAATAAGCCACCTCCAACCCAGACACGATTATGTTTGAATACCTCTTCCGGCGAAATTGTCATTGAATACTCTTTTATAAAATTCATTGACAACCGAGAACTGTTAAATTCTGGCGGAAGATCAAGTTGAAAAAGCGTTTGATCCGACACTTTGTCTCTAAAATAACCGACGTCCAACCATGCGAAGTAGTCCGTATGAAAGTAGTTTTCGCGAGCCGCCCTGGCGGTAACGTCATACTTTGCATGTTGTGCGCATGCGTATTCGGAAACAACAGTATTGGGATGGTGCTTCGGGTATGCTTTATCTGAATAAATTCTCGCAATGACATCGTTATTTTGGAAAGCCCATGATGTATTTCTGTTTATTCGTATAAACTTTGTGCTGTTGGTCCAATCTCGTCTAATGCCCCGCATTAGAGCATCAAAGTCATCTGAGTCTGTATACACGACAAGGGGGTTGATAAGGTATGTAAATGCCCGCGCCCAGTTTCGATATGTAGCCGTTGAAAAATGAATTCCGCTTCCTCCTTTACTAAAACTTCCAAGATCAAAATATGCAGTAACTACGGTTATTCTGGCTTCTGAAACGTTTCCACTAAACGTTAATCCGTCGGGACCTGATTTGCTCTCGTTTATTTGAGGATATACAACTTCGATAATGTCAGATTCACCCGAGCTGTCATCATGATCAAGTTCGGAAATGTCATATATGCGTTTCTGTGGCAGGCTTGTTGACATTGGACTGTCGTTAGATATTCCGCCCACCAGCAGTTGCTGCTTTTTTTCTGTCACCGTCAGCTGGAGGCCTCCGTTCACACTTGAGTATTTCACATGATTCTGCAAATAACAATGGGCATACCATATATACGTATATATATTATATACTATATTGTATACACGTATATATATGGGCCGCGCTCTATGAAAACCAGACTTAATGACAAAATTTTCGATTTGCACATTTGTTGATGCCCTTTCAAAAACAATATGCTGAAAAGAAAATGCAAATATGTTTCATAGTTTTCGTTTTACCTCATTTTTTGTAGCACCATGTGAATTACACAAGGAAAAAAAAGAAACGTGATCGAGAAAATGATGTTATGGAAACGCCGACGTTTGTGCAATGCAACACAACAGCCCAAGTTAGAAATGTGTGTTCATAGACTCATTGATTGACTGTGCATTCTGTAAACTGTATTTGCTGATAAGCTACACTAAATGTATCTACAAGTGTTAGTATGTACACACTATCAAACATTAAACAGCATACAACTATGATATGTACATGCAGTGAACAAACCAAACGCCCCACTATCGATTTTAAATATATAATTAGCCAACCTGTGACTTCGTAATTTGCCACCATCGCAAACTATTATAGATTATGCATATACATATACCGTCATAAAGATACATTGTAAGTAATTAAGAATTTAGTTCTGAGTCTAATTGACTTAAGTTACGTAACAGTTAATTGTGACGAAAATTATTGATGTAGACATTACGTCACGCACCATATACCAAATAAATAACCGACATTCTTGGTGTTTGAAATTGTAAATTATATGCACAATTTTCTATAGAAATGAATGACCAGAATTTGGATATAATTTGGATAGGCAAATGGCTGCACATATCAATGACTTCAGCGCCCGATGGGGTCTAGAGGGTAGTCGGACACCCCGGGTGTTTTTAAACAGATTAAAAATTTACTGTCCATTTCCGAGTCTCAGAATTAAATTTAAATTTCAGAAAGCGGGAGGAACGTTTTCCTGTGTAGCCAATATGACTGACGGACGGGCTAATGCACAGTCATGTACATGTACCCCATACTAGCAGGTGGCAGGTCTATAGGAAAATGCTGCGCTGACCCCCACTCCCTCGGCTGCCTACCGCCGCCACTGCCCCCCCCCCCCATACACACCTACACTGTCTGTTCCACGTTTTCCTGCCGACGAAATTTTGGCTATTAAACACTTTAAATCGAAAAAATATTTAAATGTAAGTACTTTTTCACCAATAACAAAAAAGTCACCCTCCCCAAATGTTTTTGTTTCATGAAATTCCATCAAATATTGATTTAATAGCGATAAAACGATTTTCCTATGGGAATTTAACATGGGGAAAAACTAGGCAGAAGAGGAGGGGGAGGCGTAAAAAAACAAAAACAAGAGTGCCGCAAGTCACAAAATATACGCCCTTCGAATATGGGCCAGACAGCGAAGATGCAGAAATATGAAGCTGTCACCAAGGCAAAAAACATTAATGAGAATTTGAAAGTCTATAGCATTATTTCTTCATCTCGTTGTGTTAAACATGTATACTAATTTAGGCAGAGATAGAAAAGTAGAGTGAAAAGTAGAAATGATAGGGAATTGGATACAATAATGTAGAACAAATGGCTAAGTTAAAAAGGTGATATTTTTGTTACAAAATATGTTTTCGGCATAAAAACTCCAAAGTGCACATCTTCAATATGTGTAGAAGACGTGTGTATAGTTTCAGAACGATCGACTGAACGGTTTCGGAGGAGTTGTGTACACAAATTCTGTACCGTATATAGAATTGTATAGAAAAATGTAGAAAAAATGGCTAAGTTAAAAAAGTGATATTTTTGTTAAAAAAATTTTTTTCGCCATAAGAACGCCAAGGTGCACATCTTTAATATGTGTAAAAGACGTGTGTATAGTTTCAGATCGATCGACTCAACGGTTTCGGAGGAGTTGTGTACACGAACTATGCGCTTTTTCTTCAGCCACCCGCCAGCCCGCCGTGCGGTAAAACATAATACGTACCGTTTTTTAAAAACGGTCGTATAAAAATTGGAAATTGACTCCGAAAGCTTGGAAATGATGTAACTAAGAAAACAATAGTTCGATTTTGAAAATCGGTCAACAAATAAAAAGATGTATTTTTTTCTATTTTTTTAGCCCCCATGTTGAATTCCCATAGGAAAATCGTTTTTTCGCAATAAAATCACTATTGTACGGAATTTCATCATATCATTTTTTTTGGGGAGTGTGACTTTTTTGTTATTGATGAAAAAGTACCTACATTTAAATATTTTTTGGATTTAATGTGTTTAATGTTCAAAAGTTCGAACAGAGAGTAGGTGTGACCGCTTAAGAAAGTTATTGTGCGTGCTACCCGTCTCAATCCTATCTATGTATTTACTGCAGGTAGAAAGATATGCATGAATGCATAGACATTAGGTCCATTACACTACTTTTCATCTCCATGATCAAGCTGGGATGCACTATTAAAATATGCAAACATAGATTTAGAATCATTTACAGATATTGATATGAATTTGTTTATTGAAAAAGGTATGCGTGGATTAAGTATGGTTCCTAAAAGACATGCAACAACAAATAATAAATATATCAATGGTTATGATTCAAATAAAGATCTGATTATCAAAATGAATTATTAGAAAACAATAACAAGTCTATGTGTGTGTCGATGTAAACGATACACATATGGGTAAATGAAATGAATCAGAGGTGTCTTCTCACTAAAATATTCGAAAGACCGTCATTGTATAACGCAGAGCTCCAGATAAGTTTTGTGTCTAGAGAGTATTACACCCCTGTGTTTCGGGTTCAATGCGTATTCTACTTTTGCGAATGTATTATAGATTTTCTTCCTTATTAAATAGGGAACAAATGATAAAAAAAAATTGTTTTTTTTCTCGCATATTTGAACTGCTCAACTAGTTAAAATTCAACTTTATTTGTGATATTGGCACTACTCAGTTTAAGAATCAATGCGTATTTTCACATTGCTATGAGTGATTCGTTCTTCCACTTGTGGTAATCAGTGCGTGTTCTGCGAAAGTGGGTGCGTGAAGCACGCCAATACACACCTTATCTGGAGCCCTGAGTATGCTGGTTTTAAGTTGTATACATTATTATGCTGCAATGTACCCTTGTCAACCGTGTCACCATTGTAGTCTCATACTGTTTTAACCTTGTATAAATTATTCTGGCTGGCAATATAATCCTTCAGCCGGTCACCTTCAAGTAGAAATGTAGAAATGTAGCTATTGTTTTTTCCTGTTTGTGTTTTTTTTTTTTTTTTTTTGTGTGTTTTGTTTCTCGTTTTTTTGTTGTTGTTTTTTTTTTATTTTGCCGCAGGAATAATCAGCTGATGGCAACTATTACCAATGTAATCCTGGATCGGTCCGTGCACGTATACAGTCTGATCATGATCTGCATTGTTCGCAAAATAAAACCATACACATACTGATTTATCACAAACTGTTCTTTATATCAGATACATCATCTGGAACATAAATATTCATTCATCATTGGCCCACGTATTGATTGGCATTATTATACATTTTATGTCGGACGTAAATGTCTACACTGATATCGGGGGCGGTGGCCGTGTTTTCTTGGGATGTTGACGGGAATTGCTATTTGTTGTCTACATCTATTGTTTTATGTGCAATTCTCATACTATGTTGTCTGTCAAAACTATTATTTTTTTATGTCACGCATTTAGTTAGCATAAATAATTAAAAAATATCATGCCTCATTTGCATATGAAAATAGCCCGATACCACCGCGGTAAAATGTCGGTAAAATGCATGTTACTTACTACATGTAAATGATTATGTCTGTGTGGCGGGCACTCGTATTTTTTAGAACTGGTGGAATAGTGACACAATTGTACACTCATTCAATTCCTATAAAGAGCATTGTGTGCCTGCTGAGTGGGTATGTACTTTAACGAGCCTTTACCAATGTATACGAATGGGTTTCTAAAAGTAAATGTGTAAAAATAAATATTATGTATGAAGCCAATATCTGCTTCTTCACCCAACCGCGGCCTCTGGATTTCCCTGTAGTGAGTTACACTGTAAATAATTCATGAATATATATTATTCGTGAATGGAAAACAATTGCTTTGGCGACCAACATAGTAATAGAGCGGCCCGTATAGAGAGAAGGGATTACACTGTCAGTATACGTTGCATGTATGTATGTGGTCTTACTGAGTTAGCGACAATGGTAATTATTAACTATACTGCGCTAGATGTATTGGCATAAGGTACATTTTGCCAATCAGTTGAAATAGTCAGGTGACCAAATAAGATGTGTTCATTAATAACTCAACAGGTAACAAAGGTGTCACGTGGTACGTGTACATGTCCTGTTTGCACTCGTTGTCCCTACATGTAGAGAACCGGTTGGCCACATGACGCACGGGCATTCGGCGTGTTTCGGCTTTCGTCGGTATATATATGTTCATATATGTGTGGTTGTGCCGGTGGGGGCCGAAACGCGCCGAATGTCTGTGAAATGACAGACAGTTTATATATGGAGTGTTTACGAGCTAAATATAGAGATAATTACACACGTGTACATATACCGATAGTATACACGAGATGAACCCAAGTAAAGGCATATGTACTCATGTATATATTACTTTAGCATGTGCACTTTTTCATTATCCGCTCGCTGATGGATGTATCGTCAGACCAGCTACATGTGTACGTACGTGCATGCGTACGTGCGTACGTTAGAAACACCTTGCCTTGCCCGCGCGATAACATCCAGTAGGGTTGGCAACGTTACCAGCCGCATAGGGCCACTCTGGTAACCCGCCAAATAGGGGCCCTTTTTACCCGCCAAATAGGGGCCCTGGTACTACTGCGAAATAAGGCCTCTGGTTACATGCAAACTAGAGGCCCTGGTTATTATATCCACTTTTTGAAGAAACGTATATTGCTTTTGTTATGTCCGTCCGTCCGTCCGTCGGTACGTTCATTATTTTCTAGCAAGTCTGAACACTTTTAATGTATAATAGCTGCAGCTGTTATAATTTGTATGCAACATCCTTATGGTGTGTACATGTGCAAAGTACATTTTGATTATCGATTCATTCCCCGGTTCATAGGTTATCTCCCCCTTTTTTAATTAGACTTTGGCAATTTTGTCTTAAAAGTTGTGAAACTTTTTGAAACCGTAATAGCCGCAGGCGTCATACTTGGTATGTCGCTTCTATATATGGGTACCCATGTATGGGTACCCATGTAACCCGCCATATAGGGGCACCCATGTAACCAGCCAAATGGGGGCCCTTCACATGCCATATACGGGCACCCATGTAACCCGCCATATAGGGGCACCCATGTAACCCGCCAAATAGGGGCCCTTCACCTGCTATATAGGGGCACACAGGTAACCCGTCAAATAGGGATACCCAGGTAAACCGCCAAATAGGGGCCCTTCACCTGTCCCACGTAACCCGCCAAATAGGGGCCTCTTTTACCAGCCGAATAGGGGCCCTGGTAAACTGCCAACTAAGGGCTCTGGTTACATGCCAAATAGAGGCCCTGGTTATTATATCCACCTTTTGAAGAAACATGAGTATATTGCTTTTGTCATGTGTGTCCGTCCGTCCGTACGTCCGTCGGTACGTTCATTCTTTTATAGTAAGTCTGAACACTTTTAAAGTATAATAGCTGCAGCTGTTATACTTCGTATGTAACATCATTATGGTGTGTACATGTGTAAAGTATATTTCGATTGTCGATTCGTTCCCTGGTTCATGGTTTACCTCCCCCATTTTTACTTAGACTTTGGCAATTTTGTCTTAAAAGTTGTGAAACTTTCTGAAACCGTAATAACCGCAGGCGTCATACTTGGTATGTCGCTTCTGTATCATGTGTATGGTTTGCAGAGATTCCCGACAAATAGGGGCCCTTCACCTGCCATATAGGGGCTCCCAGATAACCCGCCAAATAGGGGCCCTTCACATGCCATATACGGGCACCCAGATAACCCGCCAAATAGGGGCCCTTCACATGCCATATACGGGCACCCACGTAACCCGCCATATAGAGGCACCCATGTAACCCGCCAAATAGAGGCCCTTCATGTGCCATATAGGTGCATCAATGTAACCCGCCGAATAGGGGCACCCAGGTAACCAGCCAAATAGGGGCCCCTTGTAACCTGCCAAATACGGGCCCTTTTTACCAACCGAATAGGGGCCCTGGTAAACTGCCAACTAAGTGCTCTGGTTACATACCAAATAATGGCCCCGGTTATTATATCCACTTTTTGAAGAAACATGAGTGGATTGCTTTTGTCATGTGTGTCCGTCCGTCAGTACGTCCGTCCGTTCATTCTTTCCTAGAAAATCTGAACACCTTTAAAGCATAATAGCTGCAGCTGTTATACTTCATATATAACATCATTATGGTGTGTACATGTGCAAAGTACATTTTGATTGTCGACTCATACCTATACTCACAGGAGAACTGCCATACATGTGTGGTGTTTGTACCAGGCATTGCCAGACAGGTTGGACTGTGTGGAAATGAACTTGTCTGGAAATCACTTTGGACAAGCACCGCGAATATATGACAGTTCTCCTCTGAGTTTGCGCATGCGTCGTGCCATGCAAACTTACATGGGCCTGTCGCAAATATCATATGTAAATTCCCTTCTCTAAAATGTGAATATGCACGAAAAACATAACCAGACATTAGATCATATATGGCAGGTGACAATGGACACACATCTGACACGTATGGAGCATATTTAGTCAATAGCCACTAGCTGGCCGGTGACACATATCTTGCACATTTGGAGCATAACCAGGCAGCAGAAAATATCTGACTGCCACTATTTAGCAGGTGAAAATGGACAAGTAACTGGGAAATAATTAATATGCAGCATAACCAGGAACTATCCCCTATTTGGCAGGTTACATAGATTCATCGACAAGGCAGTTAAAATGCATGTTCCCTGTATGCTCTCATACTGCAGGTGAAGTGCCCCTATTCGCCAGGTTACCAGAGCCCCTATTTTGCAGGTAAGCTGTGTGGCTCTGTATAACAGATACGCTGGCCCTATTTGGCAGGTAACCTGTGTGGCCGTATATGGCAGATAAGGTCACACTATTTTGGCAGGTTACTTGAGTACCACTATATGACAGGCTAAGTGCCCCTATTCGGCAGGTGAAATGCCCCTATGTTGCGGGTTACCTGGGTGCCCCTATATGGTAGGTGAAGAGCTCCTATTATGCGGGTTACCTGGGTGCCCCTATTTGGCCGGTTACGTGGGTGCCCCTATATGACATGTAAGGGACCCTATTTGGCGGGTTATGCGGGTTACCTCGGTGCCCCTATATGACAAGTAAATGGCCCCTATCTGGCGGGTTACCTGTGTGCCCCTATATGGCAGATGAAGGCCCCTAGTTGGGGGAATACCTGCATGCCCCCCATATGACCGGTATAGGCAAATGGCCCCTATTGGCGTGTTAATTGGGTGCCCCCATATGGAAGGTGAATGGCTATTTGGCTGGCTGCCCCTATTTGGCGGGTTACCCGAGTGCCCTTAGTTGACGGGTCACATGGGTATCCCTATGTTACAGGCAAGGGGCCCTATTTGGCGGGTTATGTGGGTTACTTCGGTGCCCTTATATGACAAGTAAATGGCCCTTATCTGGCGGGTTATCTGAGTGCCCCTATATGGCAGATGAAGTGCCCCTATCTGACAAATTACCTGTGTACCCCTATATGCCAGGTGACGTGCCCCTATTTGTCGGGTTATCGGGATGCCCTTATATGACAGGTAAAATTCTCCTATTTGGCAGGTTACCTGGGTGCCCATATATGGCAGGTAAAGTGCCCCTGTTTCGCAAGTTATCTGAGCCCCTCTGTCGCAGGTAAAGTGCACCTATTACACAGGTTACCTGGGTTCCCTTATATAACACGTATCTCAACAGACCACACAGTTTAAGAGACCTTCCAAGTATCACACCTGCGAATATTACGATTTCAATGTTTCACAACTGTTAAGACAAAATCACAAAGGGGGAGGTAACCTATGAACCGGGCAACGAATCGAAAATCAAATGTGCTTTGCACATGTACACACAATAATGATGTTACATGCAAAGTATAACAGCTGCAGCTATTATATCATACGATCCTCTAACTTCGATAGCCGCACAGATTCGAGACCATTTTTATTTTCTCGTTCTATCGCGAGATTTACGGGTTACGTCACTTCCATTACACTTGTGCGTTCAACCGAAGCCAGATGAAAGGTCACAAATGCCAAGTTAGAAAAATTCGATTTAAACAGGACTAATACATTACCAAACAACACAACACACCTAAATGTTGTGTTTTCCACTAATCCCATTAACCCCCTCCATTAAAATCCGGATTTCGATAGGAAAACTTACACATAAATGAGTTCGCTTGAACCCGTATGTTGTTTACATGTTTATCAATGGAGGTCACGTAATATTTGTAGGTAGAAAGGCACTAATAATGTAGGAATATGGATTTTCATTCAGTCGCCACCTTATCCTATTTTTTTTTTTAAATTGTCACTTTTAAGTTCGTCCACATCAGTTCAATACCTCCATTTATCAGCAGAAATATGCAATCTGGTCTCTGTTTTTGTTATTCCCATTGTGGACGAGTACCACATGCAGAAAGGATTGAAATGTCTTACTCCAAAAATAGACATTACCAATTTAAAAAAGTATCAAAACCAACAAGTTGAAATTTCATATTGTTTAATTTGTTTAATCTAGCAAATTATATTTTCCAAGTTGGCAATCGTTTTTCTAATCATTTAAGTTCGAAACAATATGTATAGTGACCCCTGAACGCAATGGTACATTATGCGGACACAATTTGTGGTGTTTTCCAACCGGGCACCTGCACCGGAAGAGCATATGACGTCATAGGGTCAGGGGTCGCGACCTTTCACGGTAAGCTGGAGGCGGCCATTTGTAGACGAGCGTGTTTTGAAAGTAAACAATTGCATTTCTCCGTGCTTTTGAAGCCAGTAAACGCAATATATATACAGATAATTGGATTATATTTGCATGTAACTAATGAAAAAAGGTTTATACTATATTATTTATTACGCATGTTGTTTAATATCGTTAGAGTCTCGAATTATGAGCAGTCCAGGATACTTTCAAAGTGTTCCAACTTAGTAGAAAAGTATGGACTTACCGACGGACGTACGGACGGACACACATGACAAAAATAATATACTCATGTTTCTTCAAAAAGTGGATATAATAACCAGGGCCTCTATTTGGCATGTAACCAGAGCCCTTAGTTGGCAGTTTACCAGGGCCCCTAATCGGCTGGTAAAAAGGGCCCCTATTTGGCGGGTTACATGGGGCCCCTATTTGGCGGGTTACATGGGTGCCCGTATATGGCAGGTGAAGGGCCCCTATTTGGCGGGTTACCTGCCAGTGGGTGCCCCTATTTGGCGGGTTATATGGGTGCCCCTATATGGCAGGTGAAGGGCCCCTATTTGGCGTGTTACATGGGTGCCCCTATATGGCGTGTTACATGGGTGCCCGTATATGGCATGTGAGGGCCCCTATTTGGCAGGTTATCTGGGTGCCCCTTTATGGCAGGTGAAGGACCTCTATTTGGCGGGTTTCCTGGGGCCCCTATTGGCGGGTTATATGGGTGCCCCTATACAGCAGGTAAAGGGCCCCTATTTGGGGGAATCTCTACAAACCATACAGAAGCGACATACCAAGTATGACGCCTGCGGCTATTACGGTTTCAAAACGTTTCACAACTTTTAAGACAAAATTGCTAAAGACTACCGGTAAGTAAAAAAGGGGGAGGTAACCAGTGAACCGTGGAACGAATCGACAATCAAAATGGACTTTGCACATGTACACACCATAAGGATGTTACATACGAAGTATAACAGCTGCAGCTATTATACCTTAAAAGCGTTCAGACTTACTAGAAGCGAATGAACGTACCGACGGACGTACGGACAGACGGACACACATAACAAAAGCAATATACTCATGTTTCTTCAAAAAGTGGATATAATAACCAGGGCCTCAAGTTTGCATGTAACAGAGGCCTTATTTCGCAGTAGTACCAGGGCCCCCATTTGGCCGGTAAAAAGGGCCCCTATTTGGCGGGTTACCAGAGTGGCCCCTATGAGGCTGGCAACGTTGCTAACCCCTCTCGCAAAATGGGGTGAAAATATCAAACATATTCCGGAGGGCATACCGCCTTTCCCACATAGCAGTCTCCGCTTGGTCGACGAACAAACGGTGCTAGTTCGAAAGTATAGTAAACTATTTCAATTAAGAAGTCCCGCCCTCCCCCACCCTAAACTGAAATCATGGATCCGCCCCTGAAAAAGCACCGTGGCGTACGTACATGTATTTTGCATAACTGCACACTATAACACAGTCAGTGATTTGCACTCTAAATTTGTCCCGATCACAACATTGATTTGGTTGGAATGACGCGACTATTGTTCGTTTAACCCTTACCACGCTGAATTAAATTTTGTCGTCTGCTAGAAATGTTTTATTTTCAATATTTTTCGATAACAACCTGTTTCGACAGCGCATGAGAATTGTCTGCACTGGAGATGATTCTCATGTGCTGCCAAAACAGGTTTTTTTGTTAAGAATTAAGGCAAAACTGAAAAACAGCAGACGACAATTTTCGTCTCCCGCTAAACGAGAGTTAATGATTGTGTGCATGTGCATTTTTATTAGCCGATCTATTTATAGATCGGCTATATATTGGTTATCCATTGGTTTGTGAAAAGGTTTGTAACCACCATTTTCTCCTATATTCGGTAATCTAGAAACGCGAAATTTGTTGTATCACTTCCAAATTACATCAACCGGATAATTTTTCATTTTTGGCCATTATCTCTGTTGAAAACTTTAAATATAGCGAAATAACATAATTTGGCTATAAATAAACGTTTTCACTACAAGAGTTCGGTAAACTAAAGTTATGCGGTTTGCAATTTGGCTCTAAATAAACACTAAAGTTAGGCGGTTTGCCTTCTAGTCCAGGCGCAATTGTAGGTATATATATAAGATTTCGGCACCTCGTGTTAATTTATGGCACCCGGTGTTTTTATAAACTTGAATGGTCCTTAACTTGGAAATTGGTGTAAGTTGTTAAAAAACATTTCTGATGGATTCATTAAAGAATTTACGTAAACTACACTAATATTCAGTATATAATTATCATATTTTCAAGATGGCCGCCAAAATTCGGGTATTTATGAGATTTCGGGTGACTTGCTACATATTTGTGTAATATTAAGCGCCTTCACCTATATTCAAAGGTTAATTATTTCAACTGGAATAATATTGTTTACATTTGACTACCATAGGTATGGCTATGATCAGATATTAATGATAGCTAAATATAACTGGGAGAATTTGGTTGGGGAGGAAATCAACACTTCTCTCACTTTTCCCTGAGATTCCGTAACTACTAAAATATAGTTTTATATTATTTACACGCCTCCGACTAGAACGGCCCTTTGATAACAAACAAAGCACGCAGACGTGTATTATGTAGTACAAAATAGTACAATGTAAGAAAATTAACAACAATCTGAAAAAGTCGGACTTCTTAAATGTGTAAATGTTGGAGACCTGTGCATTTGTGCAGTCTTGATCAGAGTCTTCAATGATTGCAAATATACTAGTAAAATTACTATGAATTCATATAGCCATATTTACAAGTGATCATTTTAAAGAATATTTACATTGTTACCAAACGGCAATCGTACAGCTGATTCAATGTGATATTTTTGAAAGTCGCTAAATATTACCTGACACCGTACACGTAAGTGGTAGCAGATACAGATAGAAATCAGTAGGCTACGTCCTTGGTGGCTACAATTATGTATTACATTTATCATGATTATTGTGTCGCAGTATAATATGCATGTGACACAATACCAACACACTAAATACTAAAACATGTTTGGCCCAGTGTCACCATGATGCGATATGCCAGGAGCGGCGTATATTTTGGCACTACTATAATTTTATATCTAAATGGCTCCATTACAAAAGAGGAAAATCCACTAACATTCCTCTTTTTCGTAGGCTGATTTGCATCTTTTAATGCTCTTTTTGATCCATTTCTGGACCCCCAGGGTGGAGATTTTCACCCATATGGAGTGATTTTATCAACACAAAAATTACACTTTTAGATATAAGGAGGGAGGGGGGGGGGGGGGGGGGGGGGGGTGGGGGGGGGGGGGGGGGGGGGCTTTCCCCCCTCAACCAATCCATCCACATTCATTCGGGATAACGTACAGAATTTAAAGAAAAAAAAGTTATAAGAAAAATCATTTAATTAAATAAATATATTAATATGGGTCTATATATAATGTACAAACACGAAATATCAAATGTTCACATAATATACATACAAACAACGAAAAAAAGTAGCAGAAACCAACCAGTGGAGGGGGGAAATTTCCCCCTCCCACCCCCCCCCCCCCCCCCTGTGAGAAACGTATCACAAATTTGATGCAATTTTGATGCTTTTCACATAATATTCACATAACATACAATCAACGACAAAAGTTAGCAGAAACAAACCAGTGGAGGGGGTGGGGGGTAATTGCCCCCCCCCCCCCCACTTGAGAAACATATGTGAGAAACATATCACAATTTTGTTGCTTTTCACATAATATTCACATAGTATACAAACAACGACAAAAAGTAGCAGAAACCAACCAGTGGAGGGGGGGGGGGATTCCCCCCCCCCCCCCTGTGAGAAACGTATCACAATTTTGATGCTTTTCACTAATATTCACATAGTATACAAACAACGACAAAAAGTAGCAGAAACCAACCAGTGGAGGGGGGAAATTTATTTCCCCTGTGAGAAACATATCACAATTTTGATGCAATCAATTTTGATGCTTTTCACATAATATTCACATAACATACAATGAACGACAAAAAGTAGCAGAAACAAACCAGTGGAGGGTGGGGATTCCCCCCCCCCCCCCCCCCCTGTGAGAAACATATCACAATTTTGATGCTTTTCACATAATATTCGCATAACATACAATCAACGACAAAAATTAGCAGAAACAAACCACCAGAGGGTGCTGACAGTTAATGGTTGATGGTTGTTTTAATCCTGCATTATTTCAATCACCAATACATTTTGGAGCATCAATAGGCGAGATGTTTCTGACTTCCTCGCTGATTGCTCCAGAATGTATTGATGATTGAAATAATGCAAGATTAAAATAACCATCAACCAGTAACTGTCAGCACAAGCATGGAAATCTGTACAGATGAATAAATCTCTAATACATTGGCTCCAGAATGTATTCATGATTGAAACAATGCCGGATTAAAACAACCATCAACCATTAACTGTCAGCACAAGTATGGAAATCTGTACAGATGAATAAATCTCCAATACATTGGCTCCAGAATGTATTGATAATTGAAATAATGCAGAATTAAAACCACCATCAACCATTAACTGTCAGCACAAGCATGGAAATCTGTACAGATGAATAAATCTCCAATAAATTGGCTCCAGAATGTATTGATGATTGAAATAATGCAGGATTAAAACAACCATCAACCATTAACTGTCAGCACAAGCATGGAAATCTGTACATATGAATAAATCTCTAATACATTGGCTCCAGAATGTATTGATGATTTAAATAATGCAGGATTAAAACAACCATCAACCATTAACTGTCAGTACAAGCATGGAAATCTGTACAGATGAATAAATCTCTAATACATTGGCTCCAGAATGTATTGATGATTGAAATAATGCAGGATTAAAACAACCATCAACCATTAACTGTCAGCAAAAGCATGGAAATCTGTACAGATGAATAAATCTCCAATACATTGGCTCCAGAATGTATTGATGATTGAAATAATGCAGAATTAAAACAACCATCAACCATTAACTGTCAGCACAAGCATGGAAATCTGTACAGATGAATAAATCTCCAATAAATTGGCTCCAGAATGTATTGATGATTGAAATAATGCAGGATTAAAACAACCATCAACCATTAACTGTCAGCACAAGCATGGAAATCTGTACAGATGAATAAATATCTAAATACATGGGCTCCAGAATGTATTGATGATTGAAATAATGCAGGATTAAACAACCATCAACCATTAACTGTCAGCACCATTAACTGTTAGCACAAGCATGGAAATATGTACAGATGTTCAGCACTGTCAGGCATCTTTGGTACACCATATCACTTGGTCTCGGGTGTGAATCCCCGTAAGAAAATGTGGCTACACTGCTGAACGGCTGGCATTCTCAAGGCCTCCAGAGGTGCGAGTGGCCAACCCTGAAAATAATTACAAATCACTTGAATTTTGAACAAGAACACTTAAAGCGAAAACAAGTGTGAAATAGCCAAGAGACGCATCTAAATGCTGCCTGGACTGGCTAAAATTACAAATTTGGCCCTTTAGGCATGGGTGGGCTATAGAATATAATGAGATGTGCTGAAAAAGCACATACAGTTCCATGTCAATCAGACTTGTGGTTGCAATGACACCCGAAAAGGTAATAATGCATATTATCTAGGGCCTTGATAAGCAAATATAAAGATGGTAAAACTAACGAATGTTTACCACAGCAACACAAAGTTCAATAAAATTGGATAATATGTGTTTTGTTAAAGGCCCTGTGTCTCAGCAGTGGATGAAATGTGACCAAAACAGTTGGTACATGTAACTAGAGCAAGTGAGCAGACAATCACAGATACCCCCGACCTCTGCCTGAACTGACAACAAAAAACTTATAACGCAAATCTTACGGATGAACGAACAGACAAACGAAATGACGAAAAAATATATACACCTTGACATACTTCTTATGGTTTTCTGAATATATATGACCCTATGGGTCACATGACCAAAAGTGTTGAAGGTCACAATATATACACCCGTTGAGGCAGAGCCAGTAAGCAACACATCATCTCCTAAAGGTAATCATGTATGGCAAATCATTTCATCGGTTTTGAAAGTGTATAGCAGAAACAGAACCACATGCACATTCTTGACATTTGACCTCTAAGTGTTACCCTGAACTTGGACATAAAGATGTGGGTATTGAAATCGACATCATCTCAAGGCAAAACATTTGAAAATCCATTCATCGGTTCAGATTTGTCTCCGAATTTAAAAATTGTGGTGCAAACATAGTTTATGAATCGTTACAGCTGACCAGATACTCACCCGGTTACAAGAAATTTCATTTTACAGCCGTTCTCGTTACACTACATACATGTCCACGCTGACGCTTTAGACACTTCTCGCCAATTCTACTCATACACCTAACACATCTGTAATGTCATTGTATAACATGGCAAATGATAAACTGTAGCCTGTGCCTTGCAGACTGAAACTGGAGAAATTGGGATAAGTTATGGCCAGTGTAGCTCCTGCCTGTAGCTGGATAATGATCTACGATGCTTGTTAGATGCATGACAGCACAGGTGTATCATTGATGGGTTGCCGAACAGTGCAGACCCTGATCAGGCTGTGTGGATGCACGGGCTGATCTGGATCTACACTGGTTGCAAAACCCATGTACCCATTTCTCCACTCGCAGTCAGGTTGGCGCTAGTAGTAGTAGTAGTAACAAGAGCTGTACAATAGCTCGACAACGAGGGTTGTCGATGTACATATAGCTTGAGAAACAAGGTGGCCGAGGCCCGCATAGAAACCTTAACCAAGGTTGACTAAAAACCTTAACCAATGTAACTAAGTAATTCAAGGTTAAATGTAGGTCAATGTCAGATATAGGTCAGGGGTTATTGATGTACATCACTAGGAGATGAAGTTTTCCAGGTATGGTTGCTGTAGGCCCAGGAGTATTCCATATACAAGCTTGACTATAAACCTTAAGCAAGTTTGAGTACAAATCTTAACCAAGAGGAAATAACTAAGTAATTCCAGGTTAAATATAGGTCAAGGTAAAATATTGGTCAGGGGTTATTGATGTACATCCCTATGAGAAAAAGTTATCCAAGTATGGTGTCTGTATGCACAATAGTATTCCATGTACAATCTTGACTAAAAAGCTTAACAAAGGTTGACTAAAAACCTTAACCAAGGGGAATTAACTAAGTAATTCAAGAGGAAATGTAGGTAAAGGTCAAATATAGATCAGGGGTTATTGATGCACATCCCTATGAGAAAAGGTTGTCCAAGTATGGTGTCTGTATGCACAATAGTATTCCATCTACAAGCTTGACTAAAAACCTTAACCAAGGTTGACTAAAAACCTTAACCAATGTGAATTAACTAAGTAATGCAAGGTTAAATGTAGGTCAATGTCAAATATAGGTCAGGGGTTGTTGATGTACATCACTAGGAGATGAAGTTGTCCAAGTATGGTGGGTGTAGCGCCAGTAGTATTCCATATACAAGCTTGATCAAAAACCCTAACCAAGGGGAATTAGCTAAGTAATTCAAGAGGAAAGGTAGGTGAAGGTCAAATATAGATCAGGGGTTATTGATGTACATCCCTATGATAAAAGGGTGTCCAAGTATGGTGTCTGTATGCACAATAGTATTCCATGTACAAGCTTGACTAAAAACCTTAACCAAGGGGAATTAACTAAATAATTCAAGAGTAAATGTAGGTCAAGGTCAAATATAGATCAGGGGTTATTGATGTACATCACTAGGAGATGAAGTTGTCCAAGTATGGTGGGTGTAGGGCCAGTAGTATTCCATATACAAGCTTGACTAAAAACCTTAACCAAGGCGTGACGGTGACGCCGACGTGATTACATAAGCTCTAACTATTCTTCGAATAGTCGAGCTAAAAACGGTCAGGGATTGTTGATGTACATCACTAGGAGATGAAGTTGTCCAAGTATGGTGGGTGTAGGGCTAGGAGTATTCCATATACAAGCTTGACTAAAAACCTTAACCAATGCGTGATGGTGACGCCGACGCCGACGTGACTACATAAGCTCTAACTATTCTTCGAATAGTCAAGCTAAAAATGAACTGATAACACAAACTAGATGGCCGCGGCCTGCATGTCGCGCCTGAGGGCGAGGCATGGACACTAAAAAAAGAGATATAGTATAACGAAAAACTTTAACCAAAAAAATTTAACCAAAAACTTTAACCAGACACACGTACGTACGTACGCCAAAGTGCCGACTATATCGCGCTTTCCGCAAGCGGGTGCGACAAAAAGACAATAATATTGTAGTTGTTAAAACATATTACCTTTTCAAATAATTTCTGAATGTTTTAGTACTGGTAATCAAGATTTCCATTTCAGTAATATTGGTAGCCAAAGTGCTATTGTGGCTACCAGTAGTGCCACCTTACTTATTGAATGAAAATATGTGTAATGATAAAAATACACAACGTTTCAAGTCAATCCAACTTACGGTTGCAGAGATATTGGGTACCCAAAAACTTTAAACACAAATCTTAAGGATGGAGGAACGGAAATATGAAAACTATAGTTTGTATGCCGGGGGTATAATAAGGTTATAGTGTTATGTTTCAACCTCAAGTATGCTATATGTGCGCACATTTTCGTGAAATAACTTCGGTATTCTATACCCGATCATTATGATACTTTTTTGTAGAATCAGTATTTGTAACATTGGTAATTACTAGCTTAGCTAATCTCAGCTTGACGATGCTTTTTCTATTTCATCTGTCTTTTATATTTTGTGTATCCTTCTAGCTGAGATGTCACAATAACAGCCCCTTCTCAGTGATTTTGTACTTGCGATTTGCGACATGGTCTAACAAGCGAGGTGAAAAATGTTTACTTACATGTGTCTCCTTGGTTCATGGTGATGTTTTTTTTTTTTTTTTTTTTTTTTTTTTTTTTTTTTTTTTTTTTTTTTTTTTATTTTTTTTTTTTTTTTTTTTTTTTTTTTTTTTTTTTTTTTTTTATTTTTTTTTTTTTTTTTTTTTTTTTTTTTTTTTTTTTTTTTTTTTAAAATACTGCCCGGATTAAGACCACAAAACGCGAGGACATAAATACTGAGAATGTGCTGTTACTGTGACCAAAAAGTACACAGCAAGTGTCTCAGCCAAGAACAAAAATAAAATACCGCAGAAATAGTAAAAGACATCTATATAGCTGAGATTATCTAAACTAGGTAATTACTAGTTGCGAACAGTCACTTGTGCAATCCAGGGTTGGCAATTTCCCGGGAAATAAGAGTATTTCCCAGGACGGCGGGAAATACCGGGAAATATCTTGGTGGTCTTTTTCATTCCAAAATGTCAAGATGAGTCTCTATATTCCCCTATGTCTACTATGGTTTATATCTGTGTAGACTGATAAGCCTACAGGTAAAACATTCTGCAATAAAAAAAGTAATAATAAATTTATTTAGAGAAAAAAAACATCATTATTTTCTAGACAATTTTCTTCCCTATATATACAAGTCTATGTAGTATTTGCCAACTGTCTATTTTATTGTATATGAGAACACCCCTCATTACTATAGTAACCTGCCACTAATAAAAGCTGGAATTTTGAGAAAATCCCTGTTAATAACAGGGATAATCCATGTACAGTGTAAGTGTAATTGTTTTACAACTTGACATGACCATATATACAGATCACCTGGGTTCTTATTATACAGTATGACACAAAAGGTGTGAGAGAAGGCTGACAATTAACAGCCTGTTTTCATAGTCTGATGGTTTATTAAAGTATATTAAAGTCTCATCAATGTACATGCAAATAAGTAGACATTAGTAGGCTTTTGGCAAATTTTAACGATTTTAGGTACTGTATCTCATAAGTACCATCGTGGCCCATGGTCTTCACGTTAACTAAATGTCATAATAATAATGCAAATAAGTAATACAAATGCAAAGAATAAAACAACAGTACATTGTCAGTCATATAAGACTTGTAAGAGACTATGTGTATGCACATCATGCATGCTAAGATCATTTATTCTCATTTCTTGATACCGAATATTAGTGTGGGAGAAGGTTGACAATTAACAGCCTGTTGTCTAAGCATAGTCTGATCATGATGACGTTGTGAATTGTATCTAGCAGACACTCAGATGCTTCCTAAAAATGAAGAAGTAATTTACAAAAAAATAATACAACCAAAATATAAATGTCATGGTTGCCAAATATTCCACCTGATGAGTACCCCTAGTTGGGAATGAAACAGATCTATACATTGTAATTAACCCCTATATATAATTATTAAGTTGTTGATTGTTTAATTAACTATTACTGAGCTTAAAACTTAATTTAAATAACTTTAATTATCAAATAATAACATCAAAATTAATATTTCCCGGTATTTCCCACGGGGAGTATTTCCCGGGACAGGAAATACCGGTCGCCGGGAATTCCCGCCCCGGTATTTCCCGGCCAACCCACTGCAATCTACATGTACTGTCCGTAGCCAAAGTTACGATTCCATGCATAGGCTTCCTCTGCAGAATAGCGAATCAGATGTGATTCGCACTTGTTAATTGTGAAAGATATTCTACATTTTTTAACTGAAATGAATGCAACATTATGAAAATAATATATTCCAGTAATTATGAAATAAATTTGTAAATGTTAGTTGCAATAAGTAACTTTGCAAAATACTCCCATATCGTCCGTACCCAGAGTTACGACGGTGCCCTCCATATGTTTCCCCTGCAGAGAAGCGAATCAGATACAATTCGGACTTTCGCTGTTAATTGTGACATATTTTCTGTATTTTTCAATTGAAAGAAATGTCAGTAATTGTAAAAGTATGTAATTCTGAAACAAATGTTATCATTGTAGTACGACTAACAAATAAAATATTGCCTTTCCAGTAACTGGACCCCAACATACCTAAATTTATATTTAGATTTTGGTTGTCACTGACTGGGTCATTTTTCGATTCTAGTTTAAATTTACACAACATTCAATCTACATCTGTTTGTTTGTTGGGGTTTAACGGCCTATCAACAGCTAAGGTCATTTAAGGCCGGGTCAGTGGGTTTAGCACTAAATACCATATATTACCTGTTCAAGTACATGTACATGTTCAAGTACATGTACATGTACATGTACAAATGGGGGGGGGATCCCAGAATCAGAACTGAATATTTACATTAAAACGAGGATAGCCGCGGCCCGCATGTCGAGCCCGCCGAGGCATTTGATGGTCTCAGAGTGTATTTATTTGAAGTTTGATGCCCAATAAGCATACAAAGTTTCAAGCAAATCTGACATACGGTTACAGAGATAGTAGGTATGTGAAAACTTTAACGCAAATTTCGACAGAAACTTTAACGTAAACTTCATTTGACCTTGATATAGGGGCACAAGGGCCGCATGAGTGGGACACATAATGAAAATATGGATGATGACTAATAAGCATATGAAGTTTCAAGTCAATGTGACTTAGGACTGCAGAGATATAAGGTATTTAATAACTTTAACGCAGATTTCGGAAGGCGAACTTCTAAGTCATTTGACCTTGACCTTGGGCACAGGGGCCGCATGAGTGGGATACAGCATGAATATATGGATGATGACTAATAATTCTATGAAGTTTCAAGTCAATGTGACTTACGACTGCAGAGATATAAGGTATTTAAAAAATTTAACGCAAACTTCTAAGTCATTTGACCTTGGGCACAGGGCCGCATGAGTGGGATACAGCATGAATATATGGATGATGCCTAATAAGCATATGAAGTTTCAAGTCAATGTGACTTAGGACTGCAGAGATATAAGCAGGGATTCCGCTGGCGATCGCCACTTTCGCAATTGGCGATAAAAATAAACAATTGGTGATAAAAAATTAATATTTTCGAAAAAAAAAGTGGCGATTTTTTTATTCTCCCCAGCGAAATCCCTGTATAATGTATTTAAAAACTTTAACGCAGATTTCGGACGGACGGACGCACGGACGTCATTGTGATCACTATGTCTCGCTTTCCGCAAGCAGGCTCGACAAAAACTATATATTCAGCCATGAAATCAGAATAATCCTGATCTGATGCCAGGTCCTTGCCACACCAGTCAATCTACATGTGTAAATTTATTACGAGCTATCGAAATATGTTCATTTCATAATATAGTTGCGAACGGCAACTTGAAATCTGCTCCTGCACCGTCCGTAGACAGAGTTACGATTCCACTTATAGGATTCCTCTGCAGAATAGCGGATCAGATCTGATTCGCACTTTAGCAATTAATTGTGAAAGATTTTCGATTTTTGTTAACTGAAATGAGTGTTAATATTATGAAATAACCTATTCAAGTAATTATGATATTAATTTACATATATATATGTAGATGTTTGTTTGTTTGTTTATTAGTGTTTAACGGCCTATCTACAGCTAAGATCATGTAAGGCCGGGCAAACGGGTTCGATCCCGTTTTAACCTGTTGCATTGGGGGGGGGGGGGTGGAATCCCAAAATCAGAACGGAATATTTACATCGAGAACAAATATATTCAGCCATGAAATTAGAATAACCTGACCTGGTGCCAGGTCCATACCACACCAACTCACTTGGCCCCTTCCCCTAAAATAGGATTACGAATATCGTAATACTCGCATAAGGGGCATAACCAGATTCAACTGTCACATACAAAATGCCAAAGATGTATGTGAGGGCCAAACCAGGTCTCCAGTCGGGATTCCGGTAAGGCTGAACCCTGATCGTTAAATTACCCATCGCGTGCTCCCACCTGCCACCCACATATATGTAGATGACATGATAAAGTAAATTTAAGCTAGAATAAACAAGTGACCCAGTCAGTGGTACAGGTGACATTATCGGGATTCCATCAAGATCAGTTCAAAAAAAAAAATTCCCATCCCATTTATCTTTATTTATAAATATAAAGATAAATGGGATGGGAATTTTGTTTTTGAACTGATCTTGATGGAAATCTCATCACGATAATGTCACCTGTGGTCAGTGGCAGCCAAATGCAACATGTAAAAGTTAAGTGGGGTCCATTTTCTACAAATGCAAGAAAAACTAGAGGATTGTTTTTCAGACAAAAACATATGTCTCCCCAATACCACCACTGCATGTTATCAGGACTTGGAAAAGTGGAATTTAAGGTAAATACATGATGAATCCGCATCTAAAACCCCAGGTGCGCAACATCACACGATGACCAGTATTCCTGTAAAGTTTCGCGACTCTAACTGAAATACTTTTGGAGATATGCGCGACACAAGTTGAAAATCCCCACTTTTTACTAAATCAAGGGCCATAATTATGTGAATACTGGATGAATCCGCATCTAAAACCCCAGGTGCGCAACTACACACGATGACAAGTATTACTGTAAAGTTTCACGACTCTAATTGAAATACATTTGGAGATATGCGCGACACAAGTTGAAAATCCCCACTTTTCACTAAGTCAAGGGCCATAACTCCATGAATACTGGATGAATCCGCATCTAAAACCCCAGGTGCGCAACTTCACACGATGACAAGTATTCCTGTAAAGTTCCACTACTCTAACTGAAATACATTTGGAGATACGCGTGACACAAGCTGAAAATCACCACTTTTCGCTAAGTCAAGGGCCATAACTCCGTAAATACAGGATGAATCCGCATCTAAAACCCCAGGTGCTCAATTTCACACGATGACAAGTATTCCTGTAAAGATTTACGACTGTAACTCAAAAACTTTTGGAGATATGCACGACACAAATTTTGTGACGGACAGACGGACGGACGGACATTCCTACAAATGGATACTTATGTGGCTAACCCAACCTTTTCCTTTGTTCATCCCTATTGTTCTGTAGCCACGTAAGAGCCATTTTTAGCCACATAAGAGCACGGAACAATAGAATATTACATAACCTATTGTTCTCCTAGCCACATATGTATCCATTTGTAAGCTCGGACAGACGGACAGACGGACAACCAAGCCAAAAACAATATCTCTCCCCATTTTATGGGGGAGACATAATAATTGTTTAAACCTTCTACAATGTTAAAAATTGTTTCAGATTAATTGGTTTGTATTACTTTTATAACACTAATATTTTTTCCAGATGAAAAATATCTCAAATATGTCACAATTAACTGACAAAGTGTGAATCAGATCTGATTCGCTATTCTGCAGAGGAATCCTATGAGTGGAATCGTAACTCTACCTACGGACGGTACGGGAGTAGATTGCAAGTTACCTTCGCAACTATTCATAATACTAACCTTCATTTCTGTGGAATAAGTAGATTCATGCCTTCTCATTGATTCATCCCACGGATTTCTAAGTTACAGTTACATACAATTGTGATATATCACCTATTTTGTATGGACGATACGGTACGACGGGTACGGACGATACGGGACTTTCTGCAGTTATTTCCCGCAGCTAGGGCAAAACGACCTGGGGTGCGAACAAGATTAAGGATTTAATATCACGCCCTTCAAAATGCCATTATTGGTGACGATTGTGCCACCAATAATAAGTATTGTCGCAACAATGTTTACGTCATTAAGAGCCTGAAGATGTCCCTCAAAAGACAACACATACAATTATCCGATAACTGGTCTCCGACGACTACTGGGCTTATATTCATCATTCGTAAGCGTGCTTACTTTTTTCTTATAAATGGACAAATTGGCGCATCATGGGCTGGTACTGAACACAAATTATAAATAAAATTACAAACACAGATCAGCTGGATATGGTTAAATCCGCAACGTGTCGAGATGAGTCGGTGGGAAACAGAAACAAATCTCAAACAGACAAATTTCCCGCTGGTGCTTCCATGGACAAGGAAGATAACTCTTGCAAACATCTCAAACGGCACCAGTCCTAAACGGACCCAGTAAAATAATATTCATATCAAAACGGCACCAGTGCTGCACGTCCCCATATCTACATTTGTCCCGGTAACATATTAAATCCAAGCAAAATAATTTTAATTTGTAAAGAATAAAAGCAATCATCTTGCAAACAATTTTACAAAACTTTGTTACTGAATAGTAATTTCATTGTATAATATAACCGCAAAATTTCCATATCATTTGATCTGACAATGGAAACAAATATTTTACCTATATATATGAAGTTTTATTACTTTTTTGTGAGATGGCAGTATAGGATAAATTGATTTTGTATTAATAAAATATAGTATTTAAGCAGAATACTGTGAGACAGATCATCGAAATTGGGGAAAAAATTAATGGCCAACTGTTACATAAGATATGAAATGATTTAGGAAAATTCTCATATGCGATAAGATGGTTTTCAATTACATAAACTCATTTGTATTGAATAACGTGTTTCATTTTATATACGTGGTCTGATATTTGTCTGTGAAAAAAAAAAATATATACGTACCTGAATCTTTCCCAAAATAACGTTGAGGCCCGAACGTTTCACTTCACCGGCCGCTAAGGCAATACATGATTATTATAATCAGCGACACATCAGCATATTCACCGAGCGGCAGACTCTGACATGACATATACAACTCTTATTTGATTACCTCCAAATCTCCGAGAACACAAAAACCGACATTTGTGGAATTTCATAAGTTTCGGCTGATGTGAGCCCGCAGACATTAATTGAATTCGCATGACTCCGCACGACTAGCGCGCGTATGTATATACAGTTGTTAATTGGATATGATAAATACTTTATATGGCGCGTGACACATATACAATTAAACAACTTCAAACACATTAATTAACCGTAGAGTGGTGTTCTCAGAAGTGTGGTTATAATTGCATTTACGACCGGATTAGACCCGTATCATGGTCTACACTGTTCAGTATTCATTTATTGAAACACCCGTCTTGTTAATTACAAAGAGTTTCGACTGTTACATCGCTGCGGGGAGTATGCAAGCAACTATTCTTGCCACATACATGATAAAGCCTATATACGATAAGCCTGGGTCATAAGTAGTATTCTATAATTTCTAAATCAGCCTCATGTTCAAATTGGACCCCTTCGCGGGAGAGCGGTGCTACTAGTTGGGTTATATCATGTGACATCATTGACCAATTGCTGTCCAGTGGGGCGAAATATGTTTTTTGCTGAACAGCCAATCATATTAGGCCACACTTAATGGCTAGGTGATCCAGTAACACTGGCAACACTGACACATTTGAATGTGCCGCCTGCAATAATCCGCAATAATCCATAGCAATCGCATGCAAACATTACTTCGTTTTAACAGGTGAAGTAAACTGTTAGCAGAAACAACAAAATCATCTGTGTAATTATATGACCAGCATAGGCTCAGCCGGATCAGCTGGTCGTTTTCCTGTAATCGAACATCTATGGCTGTATGAGCACACTTCCGGAAATTAAACCTGCCACAGACTTCCAAGTTCATGATCAGGAAAAACAATAATTCTCCGATAAAATTCGGCAAGGTTTTATTATTTTTAGCAGAATATGTCGATTATTTCATTATTTCGTTTCTACTCAAAATCTGTGATATTTTGTAAACAATGCCATGTCATGTTTAGTAACATACTTTGTTCATTTGTCCATGAAGGTATAAATGTGTCACATATTTCCGCAGCCAATTGCAATGTATTCAAACATTCCCTCAATTGTCCATGAGCCTGATCCAAATGATATATTATTATATGATGTATAAGTAATTATATAGTAAGTAAATTTACGACCAGTGTAGTGACTGATTAAGTGACATCCCCTACGAGTGATAAAGATCTAGTGTGTGTTAGAAGCATGCAATGTGATGAAATGGCTGAATGTAAATCAGTGTAGATCTTGATAATACCACGCGAATGCGCATGCTAATCTGAGACTATACTGGTCGCAAAATCATTTAGCCGATGTATCCAATCAAATATTCCTTTTATGACATTTATCATTATCCAACATCCCAAAGGCTGTCTCTGACATGAGGTGTTACCAATGCAACCCTAATTTTATTATTTGCAGCGGAATCAAACGAGAACCCGGCATGTGTGGAATTTGTTGTTTTAAGGATTATAAACCGAGACATTGTCAATAGCCCGCGGACGTTAACTGGACTTGCATGACTGCATACGACTGGCACGCGTACATGTATATTCAGTTGTTAATGTGGTAAATTTAGCGACTTATGTGGCAAATTCAAACACTTCAACCGCAGGGGGGGGGGGGGGGGGTGGGGGGGGGGGGGGGGGGGGGTGTCAGGGCTGACATTTACTTTCCAGCTGTAAGTGGCTCATTGCATTTGCGACCTGTTATAAGGCTGCTAGCAAACAGGCACATAAACTGGCCACATACTTATAACATAAGCCATATTTTTAATTACAGCATTTGTTGTGTATGCCTTAATATTTATTTGTATAGTATGATTTGTCAGTCAGCTGATTGCGTTACATGACATAATTTAAAGTTCAGCTAGTAGATTTGCATATCGGCCTCCCGCTAATGTAATAAAAACAAAATTATTCTGATCCCCATGTACCCTAAATCCTTGCTGATTAACAGTGTATGCCTTCGACATCTACATTATTTATTTAGCGACTCTGACACAGAATTTAAATTAAATTATATTAATATTTTATCAGTTTCGTATTTCTCGATGAATTGCCAATAGGCAGCAATAATTTAATTACTATAAGGTAATTGCACGTCAAAGTACGCATTAAACCCATTGATTAAATGGATATAGGCCAATCATATATGTACGCATTATATTTGAAATTACAACTATTACGTCCTTGTTTCAAATTGTGTTCATTATGATGTAATGAAACATTTTCAAAAGACAAACATGTTTTAACCCATTCAGCTAAACAATTTGGAAGAATTAACTTCATACCTATCTGAATTAGCTTTATACAAACGCAACTTTACTGCTAATTAACGTATGCTTTCAGCAAACAGAGACTATGGGTTCACATGCGTTTCACACAACAAGACAATATGACACCGCTAAAAATACCACCCGCAATTTCTAATCCATAGCTCATGAAAGAAAAATCGCGTTATATACCGAAAACTTTGTTTCGGATAAGCCACACAATCGGCGGCGCATGACAATCCCATCTCATCCTGCATTGTGGCGGGAATGACCGGCGACCAAAGCACCAGCATAGAGGCACATAAAACGTGTGATTTTCCTGACTGGTCACAAATTGACAAGCAATGCATTATATCATGGGTTATCTCATGGACCTATACATGAACATTTATCCGTTACATTGCAGAGAATCATGGACGTGATGGAACAGTCTAGTACTTATGTCAAATGGTGAGAAAATATGTGCACCGGCCCGCGGCCCGAACCCGGGACCACTGGTTTAATTACCGTACCATCAATCTAACCAAGGATATGTATATATGTCTCTGCTGTAACCGACTGAGCTAGCCGGGTACGAATACACACCTGCTGTCCATCGTGAGTTACATACATGACCATACATACCGTGACAAAATTCCCCACCAAATTTTAATTTGTTCCCGAATTAATGATTTTATGAGACATAGATCAGACTGACGCGTCGATGTGTGTATTACTATATCTGTATATACATCAATATAACATAATAATAGCCTTTAGCAATAATTTCCAATGCATATTCTCATTTCATTTGGGACATTTCAGCCAAATTAAATATTAATTTATTTTATTTTACTCTGGCTCAGAACTGATAATGAAATAATATAGATAAAATAATAATACCAATATACATGTATATAGCTAACACACGTACCACCATGTCGACCACTGATTTGACATTTTTGCGTATTTTTTTTAGATCGAATGAATAGATAAATAAAAGAAATAGAATAACGAACACTTGATTTTTTAATTGTTTTATTAAATTTATATATTTAATAAACTCAAAATTGTCCGTACAATCAGATACATTTATAGACTCTAAATCACTGGTACAATGAATGACACAAAACTCGGATCACATAATACAGTATTTGCAAATTGGCAATCGGTTTTGGTTTACTTTTCTGTCATTTCATGTTATTCATATTTTATTGAATTATTCATGTTTATTTTTTTATATCTTGCGGGATTTGCGGACGATTTGACTTGCGGACGATTTGATCTGCGGACGACTTGACTTGCGGACGATTTGACTTGTATTCGGTGCACCATAATAGACGAAGGGTGCCGATTGCAAGAATTACCGCCATTTTGTGTCGAAATGAACGAGCCAATAATTCCACGCGATATGTTGTTTATTTCAACAGCTGTTCGCCGTGCTTCTCCGTTTGTAGCAAGGTAAATTTATTCATAGTTATTCTATTTATTATTGTCAATGCCTGAATGTGCAAGTTATGATCATCATGTGAAATAATCGTGTTAAACATAACACTATAAATTATTTCACTTTCACTTCACTGACACTGTGACACTGACACTGTTCAGGGACATACATGTACATACATTGATACAATATCCTTCGTCCCAGCACTGTTTCTGTTTCAACTCATGCAATCAACTCCCGTAACGTCCGTAGTCAGAGTTACGATTCCATTCATAGTCTTCCTCTGCTTCCTTTAGCAGTTCATTCCGTTCATTGGGGTGGCACGATATACCCAAATCTAAATAATAGTGAACTCGCCCCAAGGACAACTCGCCCTAGATTAACTCCCCACACCTGAAGTCGACTTTCCCCAAACAGGTTTAGAACAGCTTGCCCCGACTGAAGTCAAAATATAAATATAACTCGTAACATGAACATGGGTTCAGGGTTAGGGTTAAATGCACAGGTGATTCTAGCGTGTCTTGTATGGTCAATTATTGTTTTTACAATGGTGTTGGCTAATTCTGCGCACATAAGGCTTTCCAAACACATTTATATGGCATTACCCATCTCCATATTCAGTCAATCTTTCCGGAATATTCAACGCAGTTCAAAGACGTTTGTGCAGGTAAAATGTCATAACGTTCTGACGTAAATTGTGTGATGTATGACATCACATGCGTGTTTGCAACGTCACATTTGTTTCGGCTAATGCTGCACATCTGGTAGTGTAAACAAAATGGCGAGCAACATACTGGATCAGCATTGTAAAATTGGTATTAAACTTGAAGCAGAACTATCCAGTGACATCATGGCAGGTTAGTTTCTTTGTTTAACAGTTAATTTAGTAAATAAGACAGCTATTCCATCAGCAGGGTCTGAGGATTTTACACATTTTGACTATATTCGGAATAACTTTTTACCAAACTATCGGAATGTGATAAAATTGTGCCACAGTATAGCAATAAATCAGCTTGTTTATTCCAAAATACACATGGCTAAGTTTGACGTGAATTTCGCATTAGCCGATGCGCAGAATTAGCCGAAATGACAGTATATACATAAAACACCTTTCTAAAGTTAAAACAATGTACAAAACAATTCAAATGCGCCCGGGTGTAAATATAATAGTACTTATAAAGGTACAAAACTGCTATTAGCCACCATTGAAACAAAACCCCACACAATGTAGACATCTGGAACTCTGGAACATCGAAACCGCTGCTTGGGGTGGGTTTTCGGCATTGATTTTACAGTTGCTAATACATTAACATAAATCTCAAAGATTTCTAGTGGAAACTGCACTAAAAAAGCGTCTCACTAACCTAAATTCACTTTTAAAATCAAACACGTTGACTTCCGCATTCTCAATGACTATTAGCCGCCATCTTTGAAAATATTTCAATCACGTGCACGCAGAGGTTTTGTTGGTTACTGGAGACTGACGTCATTTCCATTAGCCAACCAAATCAGTTAGTGTCACATGATTCGATATTTTTAAAGATGGCGGCTAACATTCATTTTTAGCTCGACTATTCGAAGAATAAGTAGAGTTTATGCTGTCACCCCGGCTTCGGCGTCACCCCTTGGTTAAGGTTTTTTAGTCAACCTTGTATATGGAATACTACTGGCCCTACACCCACCATACTTGCACAACTTCATCTCCTAGTGATGTACATCAATAACCCCTGACCTATATTTGACCTTGACCTACATTTCCTCTTGAATTACTTAGTTAATTCCCCTTGGTTAAGGTTTTTAGTCAACCTAGGTTAAGGTTTTTAGTCAAGCTTGTACATGGAATACTATTGTGTATACAGACATCATACTTGGACAACCTTTTCTCATAGCGATGTACATCAATAACCCCTGATCTATATTTGACCTTGACCTACATTTCCTCTTGAATTACTTAGTTAATTCCCCTTGGTTAAGGTTTTTAGTCAAGCTTGTATATGGAATATTCCTGGCCCTACACCCACCATACTTGGACAACTTCATCTCCTGGTGATGTACATCAACAACCACTGATCTATATTTGACCTTCACCTACATTTAACCTTGAATTACTTAGTTACTTCCCCTTGGTTAAGGTTTTTAGTCAACCTTGGTTAAGGTTTTTAGTCAAGCTTGTACATGGAATACTATTGGACATACAGACACCATACTTGGACAACCTTTTCTCATAGGGGTGTACATCAATAACCCCTGATCTATATTTGACCTTGACCTACATTTCCTCTTGAATTACTTAGTTAATTCCCCTTGGTTAAGGTTTTTAGTCAACCTAGGTTAACGTTTTTAGTCAAGCTTGTACATGGAATACTATTGTGTATACAGACATCATACTTGGACAACCTTTTCTCATAGCGATGTACATCAATAACCCCTGATCTATATTTGACCTTGACCTACATTTCCTCTTGAATTACTTAGTTAATTCCCCTTGGTTAAGGTTTTTAGTCAAGCTTGTACATGGAATATTCCTGGCCCTACACCCACCATACTTGGACAACTTCATCTCCTAGTGATGTACATCAACAACCACTGACCTATATTTGACCTTCATCTACATTTAACCTTGAATTACTTAGTTACTTCCCCTTGGTTAAGGTTTTTAGTCAACCTTGGTTAAGGTTTTTAGTCAAGCTTGTACATGGAATACTATTGTACATACAGACACCATACTTGGACAACCTTTTCTCATAGGGGTGTACATCAATAACCCCTGATCTATATTTGACCTTGACCTACATTTCCTCGTGAATTACTTAGTTAATTCCCCTTGGTTAAGGTTTTTAGTCAAGCTTGTATATGGAATACTCCTGGCCCTACACCCACCATACTTGGACAACTTCATCTCCTAGTGATGTACATCAACAACCTCTGACCTATATTTGACCTTGACCTACATTTAACCTTGAATTACATAGTTAATTCCCCTTGGTTAAGGTTTTTAGTCAACCTTGGTTAAGGTTTTTAGTCAAGCTTGTACATGGAATACTAGTGTGCATACAGACACCATACTTGGACAACCTTTTCTCATAGGGATGTACATCAATAACCCCTGATCTATATTTGACATTGACCTTAATTTCCTCTTCAATTACTTAGTTAATTCCCCTTGTTTAAGGTTTTTAGTCAAGCTTGTATATGGAATATTTCTGGCCCTACACCCACCATACTTGGACAACTTCATCTCCTAGTGATGTACATCAACAACCACTGACCTATATTTGACCTTGACCTACATTTAACTTTGAATTACTTACTTAATTCCCCTTGGTTAAGGTTTTTAGTCAAGCTTGTACATGGAATACTATTATGCATACTAACACCATACTTGTGCAACCTTTTCTCATAGCGATGTACATCAATAACCCCTGATCTATATTTGACCTTGACCTACATTTCCTCTTGAATTACTTACTTAATTCTCCTTGGTTAAGGTTTTTAGTCAAGCTTGTAGATGCAATACTCCTGGCCCTACACCAACCATACTTGGACAACTTCATCTCCTAGTGATGTACATCAATAATCCCTGACCTATATTTGACCTTGACCTACTTTTATCCTTGGATTACTTTCTTATTTCCCCTTGGTTAAGGTTTTTAGTCAAGGCTGAAGCTTGTATATGGAATATTCCTGGGCCTACAGCAACCATACTTGGAAAACTTCATCTCCTAGTGATGTACATCAATAACCCCTGACCTATATCTGACATTGACCTACATTTAACCTTGAATTACTTACTTAATTTCCCTTCGTTAAGGTTTTTAGTCAACCTTGGTTAAGGTTTTTATGCAGGCCGCGGCCACATTGACCTACATTTAACCTTAAATAACTTACTTAATTTCCCTTGGTTAAGGTTTTTAGTCAACCTTGGTTAATGTTTTTATGCAGGCCACGGTCACCTTGTTTGTCAAGCTATGTGTACATCGAAAACCCTCGTAGTCGAGCTATGCTGTTCTCCTACAGCTCTTGTTAATCAGGAAATGAACGTGTTTGATTTTAAAAAGCGAATTTAGGTTGGTGAGACGCGTTTTTAGTGCAGTTTATACTTGAAATCTTTGAGATTTATGTTTGGGGTTTTGTTTCAATGGAGGCGAATGGGAGTTTTGTACCATTCTAAGTACTATTGTATTTACACCCGGGCACATTTGAATTGTTTTGGACATTGTTTAGACAGGTGTTTCATGTATGTACAAACAATAATTGACCATCCAAGACACGCTAGAATCACCTGTGGTTAAATGGAGCGACTGCAGAATTGGTCCGCCACTTTGTTGACAACACTAACCCCAATCTTACCTTGGTATATCCCTGATATCTGAACCTATTGTTAATGTTAGGAGTTATATTACACTAAAACTTATAGCTAGGACCTTGTTTTATTGCTCAAACCCTAGCTTAGAAAATCTCAGCTCTACGGATGTGTTTTACTATTTTATCTGTCTTATTTTTCAGTATCCGTGAGAGCTGGCGTTTTACTACACAGTCTGACGAGTGAGAAGTTTAACACTTCACAGTCGTGTTAAAAACATGCATAGACCAATAATATACAGCAGGGGTGTAAAATTCCACTCGACCGCTCGCCATGGCGACTTGGTCATCGTCTCGGTCGAGTAGCTTTGTGTAGACTGTCGTCCGATGGGTCGAGTGAATTTTGGATCATCCATGATTGATCGTGAATAAAAAAATATATAGTTATGCACCGTTCTCCGTTTATTTATCAAATACCATTGATCATTTCATAAACGCTTTGAATTGAATAAAAGCGTTTGCGCCAACCGGAACAATTCTAATTATGGACGAGTTTAAATCGCGGCTCAAGCGGCGTGAATTGAAATTTTATCAATACTTACCTATTTACAATATAAATACCAAATACGCAATTTCTCCATCACATATATCTGGCAAGACATCGCAGCCACAGTTTCATCTTCACTTAAGTTAGTGCAGCGAGTTATCGCGCAAGTGTCTCGATTTATGGGATTGTCGCCGGGCTTAGGCCGCCTGTCGTCCGCGATTTAAACTCGCCCATAATTAAGTTATGGCATTCTGTAACATCAATGTTCGCTTCCGGTGTAAACACGTAATATTGCCCGCAGACAACCAGAGTTAGCACATGCGAAAATATCATTTTCTCCAAACTACACAGAATTCCGATGAGACGGATCGCTTGATTTTCGTTAGAAAATGATTTTCATCAGTCCAATTATAAAAATGGGATGTTTTTCTTTGACAAATATGAACAATACTTGCAAACAGTGCAGATCCTGATGAGACGGCTCGCGGATTTATACTGTTTGTAAATATTGCTATAGAAGTTTGTGGTGTTGAAAGGGTTAATGTACTCACGACAGTCCCATAACCTGTTAGATTATTAAGCATTTAACATCTACTTAAACGTATTTTGTGTGCTGTGTAGTCTGAAAATGTACCGTACATTTTCATATATGCTGGCACAGGCAATGAAATATCATGAAAATTGTTTTGTATAGATTATAAGAAACATTCGCAAATTTATGTCAAAGCAAATTGACATTCGCTCACTATTTGGTCGTCCGGTTGTTGGAGATGACAAGAAAAGGGAAACAGAGCGGGCGAAGCGACAGGCCGAGAAAATACAAATAAATATTTATTCATTATACCATGACAACTGTTGGATTGTCTATCTGGAGATAGATTTCAAATAACATACATGTACAGTAGCATATATAGCCTACTAATGGCGAACATAGTGAATATTGAAATATCTGTATAAAATATAAGGGCGAGTGGCAAACCAGTAAGGGCGAGTAAGATTTTGCATCTACTAGACCTTAAGGGCAAGTGATATTTCAGATAATGTTACACCCCTGACACATGTGCCATTGTGGGTATACATAGTTTGACATTGGTTATCCTTTTATTCACATTTGTGTAGCAAAACACCAGGACAAATTGGGCTGTTCTTGTGACTAAATTTTACTCTATAAAGGTATTTGGCTCTCACGGATACAGAAAATATAAAAGACAGATGAAATAGTAAAACACATCCATAGAGCTTAGCTTTTCTAAGCTACTCAAACCCTAATGTTAGTGTTAAATCCGAAAGGTGGCTGGCCAATTCTGCAGTCTAACCGGTTTAGATATCGGTGATATACTCTTAATGTTGACATCCAAGGAGACATAGGCTATGGGCTACCAGGACCCCCCGTGCACCCCCCCCCCCACAACATTTGTACGCCATGTTTTTTTTGTTCCTTGGGGTATACTAAATACTTTAAAAAATGTTAACATCAAAAATCTTGGGTCCCACATCTATTTTTAGCCAAATATGCAAATTAGGTGACGCCATTTTTTGGAAAATTAATTTTGCACATATCTTTCTTATTAAAAGTGCTAGAAGAACACTTAAGGTGTCTACATATATGTTTTAATGGTCAAGGAATTCATTAAACACAATACCGATTTGATTGGATAATTTCCTAAGTCATGAATATGCAAATTAGGCGTAAAAAGATCAAAAAAATACATTTTCATTTATAAATTTCGTACTAAATATTTCTAAAAGCTTATATTAATAATTTTTCTTAGAACTGAAGCTGTCTAAGTTATTACATAACATGTCTGCGTTATAATAAAAACATTATATCATGTATTGTGACCTCATATTGCTATGCAAATGAGATTACGGCCATTGCATAAATTTCTCATTTCCCGCCATTTATGAAAAAAAATATGTTTCCACATATCTTTCTTATTAATCAAGCAATTCATTCTACAGTTACATGTTGTACGGAAATTGGTACATTGTGTTTGTTGAGTGTATGAAATATCACACTTTTGGTTTAACAAATCAGCAGATGGGTTGATCAATTAGATTAACTCAAATACTTGTTTGTCTGAAATTGCATACGTTCGGCAATACGTGTGTACTGCGACTTAATTGAAGTCTTAAAGAGTCCAATGTAAATTTTAATCACATGGTTGTAAATAATACAAATATTTTGTATTACACATACCGTTTACTTCCTTCTTAAGCCTGGTTGTATATCTACTGCTAATCAGTTCATTTCACATCTGATTTGAGATGATATTAATTGTTTAAGCCTTTTCGTAGTAAGATGCCTTTGTACATAGACACTCATTTGTGGTTTATTTCAATATATTTTAACACACTTTTAGACCGGTGAATAAAACATATAATGATTTATTTGCACTGTCACGATTAGCGGTAGCTATACAATGTGGGACGCTGGAAAGAAATAACCCAACAGCGGTTGTCGTTGCCTCTGATTGTTTTATCTAGGATAAACGCAGTAGCAAGGTCAACTTCAATGGCTTATTGTTTTCTTGCTGATTTGCGCGGAGTCCTTTCTAGTAAAAAAAATAAATATAAAAAAATATTAATTTGATGCGAGTATGGGGCTGATTCATATATTCACACGAGTCCCGTGTTACAAACATGTTGTAGCATGGCATCGCAGTTAATACCGATCTTGTGAAATGTGTCGATTGGGGTGCTGCAGTTTTGTGACACCATGGGATGACTGCGTTTATCACATAACACGAGTATATATGCATGTGCATGCATAAACATGCATAAGTGTATATATAGTCCGGAGTGTATATGCAAGCAGCCCCATACTATGCAACAAGTACATGTAATGTTGTATATGTATTTCTTGAAATGTATTACTGTTTGCTCAATGTTTTAGCGAGCCGTCTCTTGTAATTCTTTTAGAATGGCAATTGTATGTGTGCCTGTGTTGTACTATTGTTCTTTGTTTTATGATGTACAGTTGATGTGATGTAAATAAACAATTTAACAACTGTGTTGGCTAGGAACATGTAAAGGGTAAATTTAGCAATGGATTTCATCCTTGTCTGAATCCTATATCCGTGCCCCTCATGTACATTTTTGACTTTCTTGCTACTTGAGAGTTGAATCCAATTATACAGATTATCAAAGTAATACATATTTGTACTAATCATATTACTTTTACGGAGTCTGGCTAAGTGAATCTGGTGTTGCGAGGACCTGGCAGCAGGTCAGGTTGGTTATGCTACTGTCTGGCCAGAATATATATTGTTTAGGGTCTGTCTGTCCGTTCGTACGTTTATTTTTTGGAAGTTTTTGTAAGAGTTACTTAAATCACATAGGGGCCCTAAGTGCGTTGACAGACCACATTTTCTAGTTTTCTGTAAGTATTCAGTTCTCAATTTGCGTTTCGACCCTGTTAACCCGGCCTAAAATGACCATATTTCAATACATTAAATAAATAAATAATTGATTGTATGTAATTTCACTATGTAATTTCATACAATCGACAAGGAAAACAGTCACAACAACTGTGTTTGATTGTATGACATTTCATACGTTCATAAATATTTGTTTTTCCGAGACTTAATCATGTTAATTAAAAAGCTGTAGAGTCCAGTATTATTTATTTTGATCATAATTTCATACAGCCATTAATAGACGAACCGTCACTGAATTTGATTCTATTAAATTTCATTTGTTCAGCAAGATGTGTGTGCAATGAGTTATTGAGCCTTAATTGAAGTCTCAGAGTGCAGTATTATCTATTTTGATTGTATATAATGTCAACAGTGGAAAAAACATTTGTTAACTGAGGCTTACGGTTGTAGAATCCAGTATTATTTTTTTGGATTGTATGTAATTTATTTCGAACACATGTAATTTCATACAATCACCAGGAAAAACTATAACTTTGACTGTTTGATTTTATGAAATTTCATATGTTCGCAAATACTTAGATCCAGTATTATTTATTTTGATCGTATGTAATTTCATACAATCAATGGAAAAACTGTCACTTTGACTGTGTTTGATTGTATGAAATTTCATACGTTCGCAAGTACTTGTTATTTGAGACTTAAAGTTTGGAATCCATTATGATTTTCTCGATCGTATGTAATTTCATACAATTGTCACTTTGACTGAATTTAGTTCGCAAATGTTTTGTATTTTATTGTGCCACCGGGTTTCGAAGAAACTGGTGGCATATAGTGTTTGGTCCGTCCGTCCGTCCGTCCGTCCGTCCGTTGTATCCAGAACACTGATTTATGCTGTATAAAATGGATTTTTTGGGAAAATCCCTTTTTATTTGGGAAAGCGTTAATTATGTTTCTCACAGGGGAGGGGGGGGGGGAATTTCCCACCCCCTCCGCCTGTTGGTTTCTGCTACTTTTTGTTGTTGATTGTATACTATGTGAATATTATGTGAAAAGCATCAAAATTGTGATATGTTTCTCACATATGTTTCTCACAGGGGGGGAAATTCCCCCCCCCCCCCCCACCTCTGCTGGTTGGTTTCTGTTACTTTTTGTCGTTGATTGTATGTTATGTGAATATTATGTGAAAAGCATCAAAATTGCATCAAATTTGTGATATGTTTCTCACAGGGGGGGAAATTCCCCTCCCCCCCCACCCCCCTCCACTGGTTGGTTTCTGCTACTTTTTGTCGTTGATTGTATGTTATTTGAATATTATGTGAAAAGCATCAAAATTGTGATATGTTTCTCACAGGGGGGGAAATTCCCCCCCCCCCCCTCCACTGGTTGGTTTCTGCTACGTTTTGTCGTTGATTATATGTTATGTGAATATTATGTGAAAAGCATCAAAATTGCATCAAAATTGTGATATGTTTCTCACAGGGGGGGGGATTTTCCCCCCCACTCCACCTCCAATGGTTGGTTTCTGTTACGTTTTGTCGTTGATTGTATGTTATGTGAATATTATGTGAAAAGCATCAAAATTGCATCAAATTTGTGATATGTTTCTCACAGGGGGGGAAATTTCCCCCCCCTCCACTGGTTGGTTTCTGCTACTTTTTGACGTTGATTGTATGTTATGTGAATATTATGTGAAAAGCATCAAAATTGCATCAAAATTGTGATATGTTTCTCACAGGGGGGGGGGGAATTTCCCCCCCCCCCCTCCACTGGTTGGTTTCTGCTACATTTTGTCGTTGTTTGTATACTATGTGAATATTATGTGAAAAGCATCAAAATTTTGATATGTTTCTCACATATATTTCTCACAGACTGGTTGGTTTCTGCTACTTTTTTTCGTTGATTGTGTGTTATGTGAATATTATGTGAAAAGCATCAAAATTGCATTAAAATTGTGATACGTTTCTCACAGGGGGGGGGGGGGAATTTCTCCCCCCCCCCTCCACTGATTGGTTTCTACTACATTTTGTCGTTGTTTGTATACTATGTGAATATTATGTGAAAAGCAACAAAATTGTGATATGTTTCTCAAGGGGGGGGGGGGAATATGCCCCCCTCCACTGGTTTGTTTCTGCTAATTTTTGTCGTTGATTGTATGTTATGTGAATATTATGTGAAAAGCCTCAAAATTGCATCAAATTTGTGATACGTTTCTCACAGGGGGAGAAATTTCCCCCCCCCCTCCTCCACTGGTTGGTTTCTGCTACTTTTATTCGTTGTTTGTATGTATATTATGTGAACATTTGATATTTCGTGTTTGTACATTATATATAGACCCATATTAATATATCTATTTAATTAAATGATTTTTCTTATCACTTTTTTTTCTTTAAATTCTGTACGTTATACCGAATGAATGCGGATGGATTGGTTGAGGGGGGGAAATTTCCTCCCCTCCTTATATCTAAAAGTGTAATTTTTGTGTTGATAAAATCACTCCATATGGGTGAAAATCTCCACCCTGGGGGTCCAGAAATGGATTAAAAAGAGCATTAAAAAATGCAAATCAGCCTCCGAAAAAGAGGAACGTTAGTGGATTTTCCTCTTTTGTAATGGAGCCAATTATTCTGAAAATTTCCAAATTGTATGTTTATGTTAATTTTTGAAACATTCGACAGGCGAAACAGTAAATTAAACGAATTAAGCCCGGTGCCCAGTTCTATTTGTTGCATAATATGATTCTGTGATGGTGTTATCTAAATATTACCGGTTGCATGGTTATTTAGTTTCAAATGTCAGGGCACAAGTCGTACATATATTATAAAAAATAATCGACAAAATCACTACGTGTTTCCTTGATGGAAACCGAAGAAACCGACAACTGTCTGTCTGAACCACTATGGAAACAACTGTAAAACTTTTGCTACGCGTATCCAGCATTAAAATGTTTGAGAAACACAAATAGTAAAGCGTACGGTTATAAATAGGACAACGTCAACTTATTGCAATGACGCAATTATTTCAAGTGTCAAAATCCGACGTGACGTTGTTAAATTTAAGCGTAACTTTGCGACGTCATTTCAGGCTTTCATGACGTTGTCATTAAGGCTGGTTTTCACAGAGCACGGCCCATATATATTTTAATTTGTTTATGGTTTGTATATCTTATCAAATAGCTCGAATGTTTTTCACACCTTTTATATGTAGACAAATCCCAGTTATATATTGTATTGACCATGTTGACAAGAACTGTATTTTAGTGTGGTTTCAACAAAGAACACCTTGTTACAGCCGATAATAACAGTCTTTTATAGCTTTGACAAGAAATAACAAATACGTGAAGATAAGTATACAGCACATGTATACAAGAACACGTTGGCAAACAGTGTAGTCATTGATCAGCCAGCGAATTGAGTTATGTGCTGGATATATTGCAAACAATTAAATTACATGTATTATCTTACAGTATGGCTATAAAACAAATATATATTGCAAGATGGGAACAATGTAGACCCTGGTCAGAGAGAATTAAAGTCTCTGCTGTATATTTAGTCTTAACCAATGTGGGGAACAGTGTAGAACATGATCAGACTGTGAATGCAAGTTTCCCCTAGATATATAGCCTCAACAAGTGATTATGTACAAAATGGGAAACTGTGTAGACCCTGGTCAGACTGTGATTGCAAATTCCCCCTAAATGGTATAACATCAACAAGTGAGTGTGTATCTCGGCTACACGTTCTGGCGGGCGAAGAGCTCTCTACATCATTTGGAGCAAGCTCTAAATAGTTAATGCTAGCTCTAATTATTTAGAGCTAGCAATAATTATTTAGGTTTATGTACATTTGGCGTTCCAGGAACGCCAAATGTACATAAACTCAAATAATTAATGCTGGCTCTAAATATTTAATGGAAGCTCTAAATATTTAATGCGAGCTCAAATTATTTGAGTTTATGTAGATTTGGCGTTCCATAGAGTTACGGCATGTCAGTAGTGACTGACCGACCAATCAATCTACAACGGAACCTCTCTAAACCGGACACCAAGAAAACACCTTTGATCTTATGTTTTATGAGCTTTGTAGTCATTTATCTCAGGTGATAATGTCTGTTAGTGATTGCATAGCACACAACTATGGCTCAGAATGATCAAATGCCTGATTTACAGTGAAACCTCTCTAAGCCGGACACCCTGGAGATCTGCTTCACTGTACTTGACATGACAACTTGTAGAAACATACCTGACGTCGTACCTGCGACAATACTGTCAGTGACGTCACGATAGTCGACAATACAACGGTCGTCAGAAGCAATTTCCATATTAATATCCAGTTCCATTTCATCCTGCGATGATTTCTATTTGACATCAAAATGAGAAACGTGTGTTGTCGTTTTTCGTTCGTCTGCTATGCTGTTTTTTATAATCCGTTGAATCATTAACGTATTACCTTTCTTAAGTTCGTGTTAGAGAAATGACAATGATTTCACATTTGTGCTTGATAAAAAACTGAAATAGTACCATGCACACGGTTCATGTAACGATCGCAGTAGTCAGTGACCAATTTTCACACAACAAATATATATAGGCCGTCAGCCAGAAATGTGAACCCTCCCCCATGTGGGATTTTTGCAGACATATTTGTTCTGAAACTACATTCAATTACGGGTGTTATGCCGTGTGTCTGTGCTCTGTAACCCGCTTGATATTTGGCACCATTTTGAAGTATACCACATGCGAACTTTTCGCAATTGTGAAAAATTGTATTTTGCATTGAAATTTGACTGTTTGTTATCATTAGAAACAACTGATATGGCAGTTTTGTATGTTTTCATCTGTGTTAATAACTATACAATGGAATAAAGTTCAAATAAATAATATCTTCTAATTCAGATGAATAATTTTGCATATGTCCATTTCATATTTATGCATCCATGCCAATTACCATGATTACTATGTTGTGTATCCCAATACGAACGTTTCTGATGCATATACTTATTACTCATAGCTGTTGACAGGCCTTGAAACACTATTAAGTAAAATAAATAAAAAAATATAATTAGTACTGTCAATAATATAGGTACTAATTTACACATTGGATATTAAAAATATACATTTTCTACCAAGCTGATTGAATGATTTGTAGCACATAATACTCCATGTATGACACAGTAAATACTAAAATACAGAGAATTAAGATACATATAGCTATAAATAATACGAGCATACTAAGCTGGAATGAAACAGGATAAATACAATGTGTGTACACTTTCAAGATGACAACTACGCAAGTAAATGAGTTTGTTTGATTTGAAAATGAAATTAGGACGTATAACCGATGAAAGTGGGATATATACAGCCACATACTGTACACACTATTTAGCGTGCATTCCAATACATTCCTCAATCCTTTCAGAGTCATCAGCAGGAACAGGATTCAAATGTGTAGTTGGCACATGTACTTATAATATCATGTATATAGTATAAATACTGAAATACACTATGTGTAATTCAGTTTAGACCGGAATTGGCCGCCCGCATTACTCTGATTAAACATTATTGACTGTAATCAGCATCGTCTGAAATCAAACTTTAAAATTTCGGACCATGACCGGCGGTATGGTACGTGACCATTTCCTTATCAATTTCACGAAACTGTAAACTGGCAGAACAACTGTCAGCCTGATACTTGCACACTGTCAGCCTGATACTTGCACACACACACGCCACTCACTAATATATGGGCAATTACTATACCGCCGTGTATTATCTTCTCTTTTTCTTTCGTCTTCTAAATATGTGAAAGACATTGTCATCTAACCATATAACAACAGATAAACGCCGCAACTGAACTCGTGCATCTCGTATATAGCATCTCGTATATAACGATAAGCCGCGAAACGACAGTAGCTGGGTCCGAAAACATATTACATCATACTTTGCATAACCCAATATCGATCATTCCTTGCCTGATATGTTTTGCCCTGACCAACCGTCAAATATCATTATCATATAGGATAACACTGTTACGGCTGAGTCTCCATATATCACAAGCACTCACACTCAGCCTTTTTCACGGTCTTACATACCGGCTTCGTACGATAGGAGAATGAACTAGCTAGGTTAAATTAACCGCCTCATTGCCTCCTTCATTTAATGCACATATTTCGACTGTATGGCAGATATTAGTAAATTGGGAAACAAACGGGCCAATGGTCATTGGCCTGCCATTTTTTTGCTCAAATGCCCGGGTTTGGAAGGTTCTCGTGCCAATGCCTACCCTTAAATATAAGATAATTAAATAAAATTATACATTATGGTTCATACGAGAACGACGTGTGTGTTAATGTGTATGACCGTCATTAATTACCAGTGTACACCAGTGCATGCATCATGGCCATTACCTAATATATGCAGGTATATTACTCCATTTGTGTACAATTTGAGACGGCCCCATTGCACTATTGTATTTTGCAAGTGAGGCATTGTATTTAAATCTTTAACAATGATCTCATAATGGTGACCTGTAAGGTTGATATACCCTTTCATAATTGATAGCTTCTATGTACGCATACACAAACTACTTTCTCTAATATGGTGCAATATTCGGTGTATTCTCCACCGGTTGTGTCAAATTACTAAAAACCAAAAATGACGTAGGTTTGTAATCAACTTGTAATATTTCATATTGGCATATACATGCATGACATTCGGATAACAGCATCATTACAGATGTCAAATATACAAGTACATCGCTTTGCATTTCATACTGTGCCAATATAAATATAAAACAAATGTGGCTAAAAGTATGCATGTCTTCTGAAAAGATTATATGTCCTCCAAGCTCATGTATATAATTATACAACTATATATGCAAGCTAATATTAGCATGTATTTAGTCTGAAAAAGCCATTCCAGGGCACTCAAAAATCAATCAAGTCCAGTTTAAGAAGTATGCACATATGACCTACTCACCTACAAAAATGCAACAGGACGTCATATTTAGTGGTACTGTTATTCCAAAGGTACTCCAGATGGAAACTCATACATCAGTAGGACAATACTATTACATAAATGATGTGCCCATTTTCACAAAATCCCAGAATTTATCAATTTACAGCAGTCAAATTATTTGTATTACACAAGCTCATGTGTTACCAAGTGTAGCGATACACACTCATAGGACTATCAATCTGCGTTTAAATCCCATTAAATGATAAAAGTATATCCACAACATATTATGCAATGTATCAAAATATTTATCTAAACAATATCACAGAGCCTCTATCGAGACACATTCAATTTGGATTTTACTATGCAATTGAACTAATGTCTACATGGCATTCTAACTATTTACGCAGGATCAGGTGTGTGGAAGGCGTTTTCTGCCACATTGTACCACAGGTTGTGTATTTTGCTGGCTCTTTGATCGGAATACAAATTTATATATTTGACAACAGCAGGGTGTGGGATCACGTGGTCTATTGTTTCGTCTGGCGTAATGGCAGCGCCCATAATGTCTCAAGTAAATCTTATGTCTCAAGTAAATACGACTGCGGTTACGGCCTTTTAATGATGACCGTGTTCCAGTCGTTAACATTACAAGTCCGCCAATACCAGAATTAGCAGCATTACTTATGTAGTTAGCCTGAACATTCTGCAGAAATTTTTAATCTGATGGAATCAAACGTTGTTCAAACTTGGTCCGATTCAAGTTTCTCTGCAAAGACCCTTGTGATCCCATACCAGGAACAGGTAATAATCTAAAAATGCTATAATCATGCACCATGTGTACATTTATTTCCTGCATGCAGAATCTTTGCGACATACATGCACATACAAATGCCTATGTGGCATTGCATCCACATAACAATTCCTATGGTTGTCTTTCAAATTTAGTACACCCTGATGGACAATCACATTCCATTACTATAGCAATCAGAGACATGTATTCGAGTTAATGTCATGGGCTAGCACATTTTGGTGTCATCGCAAGATGCGGGACTTCCTCAGGATAATGGTATTATCAACTAATTGCTGTATTAAAAGCGTATATATAGATCCGTAAATATCACACCCTAATTGCAAAATCGACCATGTTGGTGGTCATTTTGAAACTGACAAAATCGGCCATGTTGGTGGTCATTTTGAAACTGACATCGTCATGGTGACACTGTATATGATTAACTTTGGGGTGTATTAGTTTAAATAATGTTTAATTAGAAAAATAAATCCATCACATGTAGTGTTAATGTTAATGTATAACAGATTACACCAGTGACTGCATGTATTATATATCGTTACCATGTATTGCATTTATTTTCCAATGTTTACAACTCACAAACAAGGGTTAATTTAAATTATTGTCACATATGAAGACATATGTGGGACGCTTAATGTGGGAGAAAGCCATGCATATTTTCGATAAGCATACCCATGCCATTAATCATAATATACTACATATTGTCTTGGCCAATGATCATCATGCTCGCTTAATTGTGAGAAGTCAGCTCGTTACCAATCGCATTAATTCTAGATAGCCCAATAATAACATTATATTCCTTGTCAACAGTCAATCCATTTTTGAAACACTTTGAAACATTCTTCAATACTCAAAATGATTGACATACATCCGTATTTGTCTTTGAACATAAACAGAATATCGCACTATATACATAACAATATTAGTGGTGTTTAATTACTGAAAACTGCAGCTTCATCGTCAATATTATTGAACATCTGATAATTTTGGCGGCCATTTTGCAAATATAATTATAGCATTGTATACCTCGATATGTATATTTTATCAAATAATTTGATTTGTATTATATCGAACTGGTATGGATACATGTAATATGTACATGTAATGCCGTTTATAATAACTCCATACAGTAAAGAAAAGAACAAAACAAGAACATTTTGGCGGCCATTTTGACATTTTTATAACGATTTTTGAAGGATATTGCCTCACCATCGCCTGTATTTTCCATTTATTTATGAGGCAAAGCAATGTTATGTGTTTTAACATATGAATGTTTGTAACAGCACACGATTCGCAGAAAAATGTCGTAAAACAGCCTATTTCGGCAGCCATTTTGAAATATATTGCCATTTGCTGATGTAATTAAATGTAAGATGTATTCTAAATCATATTACATTCAAAGTGCGACTTAATTGTAGCAATTTACTCGGTTAATATTGATCAGACTGAAAGTTAATAGTCCTTAATAAAACACTATACTAATGTTCGGGAGCCATCTTGAAAAATGGCCGCCATTTGTTCATCCAGCGGCTTTTTTAGCGCAGACAACCAGGTTTGATAGACAATAAGCTACTGAATCGGAAAACCATACGCACCAAAAATCCCACATGGGGGAGGGGGGTTATTGCTGGCTCAATGTCTAATAATCTATTAGGCTGAAATATATCCACGTGGCGTATATTTATATGTCACCGCATCCCATGAATCATTGTAAATATACTTCACAGTATAATTATGATGTTGTATATGGTTATTAAATATTGGTAATGACTTATTGATGCGCACACAATATGTCACCCGGTGAAAACCCGGTCTGAGTAAAACAGCTTAAAGGCACTGTGACTCAGATATGCACAGACTATGGTGAAGTTGATCAGTAGAAAACAATCTAGCTTTTTATCCCAGGTGCAAGATCAAGTGGTTACCACAACAACAACAATGTGTGAAAGTGCGCCCACTCCAAAGTAAATATTATTTGATATTTTCCTTAATATGCAACGGACTTTGATGAAATATGGCGCAGCAAACGCGTCTTCATAATCTGCATTTGGTGGTATCGGGACTTCGGCACATACTTATGTCATTTTTGCGAAGAATCGATTTCCGTGTCAGAATTGACAGTAAAGACGGAACTCGATTCTTCGCAAAAACGACAGATGATTTCAGATAAAGTGCCAAGGGCAAATGTCACAGTCATTATTGAACCATAATAGGTAAAGTAGGTGTGTTAAAAATGCAGAACTGATATTAGCATGACGATGTAGCATTTAATTCGAAGTGGTTCTATAGCCTATGCTGCTGGGGGTTAAGTATAAGTTAGATGATGTATTCGAGTCGAATATGGTTAGTTAACAGTGCATGGGGGAATTTAGGGGGGATGACATGACAGAACCGTATTACTCCGCTTGCAGTCACGGCTTAACCAACCCGGCCTGCACATATGCGCAGTCTGTAGCCTATTTCATCAACATTGCAAAGTATACTTTACTAGCAAAGTATACTTTGAGGGAGTAATCATTTATTTTTCCTGAAATGCATTATTTCATATAGAACTAACAAATGCATATATTTCATGATTAAAAGTATGCAGAATTATTATACTGAAATTATTACATTATCACAGCCAAATTGGCTGTGATAATGTAATAAATTCAGTATAATACAAATTAATAAATTTATCATAAAATTGAAAATTTCTCCCTCAAAGTATACTTTGCTACTAAAGTATACTTTGCAATGTTGATGAAATAGGCTACTGATCAGTGTCTACAGTATTCCGTGTTCTGATATAGAGCCATCTGGGCGCGGGCTTATACATTTTTTCTGACCGCATTCTCCAAATTCGTATTGTGTCGTGTGTACCGAGGCTGAACACAGCTCATCTCGGCATCGACCAGTCATTATTTTCTGATTTCGATTAAAAAAGAACAGAATACATGTACTCATATTTATTTTTAAACACGACGGAAATTATAGTCATTATTGGTAGGTGGTAAAGTAACCCGAATGTTTTGCACAAACAGAAAATTCGGGTTAGCGGTAAACATTAAGGCCGAACAGCATCTACACTGGTCACACATACAGACTTTCGATCTTATATTAGTGGATTACTGCGATTTTCGCGTGCGCAGGTTATTCTGACGTAGAATAGGCGTCAATCTCCGTGAATTGGATTTCGCCGCATCCGTGCATAGCTTACAATATTTAGACACACTCAGGTAAATCTGCATTCATGTATTCATGACTTAATTATGTGCTACGAAGATTTACATATTGAATGATTTTATTTATGAAAGGTCTTGGTTTACAGATGTCGTTCTATGGAAAGCGATTTAATTCGTATTGGCAATACTTTCTGCACTGCTTGTCGCAAATTTAAAACTCACGGGGAAATGAACATGCGCAATATAATATATTAACCTGCCGGTATTTTTATCAGAACATTTTGTAACAATTATACAATCATGTATGTCACATCGCCACATTTTCCCGACATTGACAGGTTTATGTATATATATTTGTTTTCAAATGGTAAACCCATTATCAAAATTTCAAACCCACACACATTTAAAAATACACAGTAATGGATAATTTTGCCCTGAAAGTTCTGTTGGCCTCTTTTGATTTTAACAACTATACATTCAATTTTCTAAATAAATACGCATGCTGTCGCGCGGGCATCAGTCACGTAAATAGCAAACATATGAAGGAATCTACAAAGTACGGTTGATAAATGAGTACATTTATAAAATTTGAAGAAACTTATATAACAAAATCAGTACCGGCAGTAAATTCATAGACATGATCGAGACGGGTAGCCCACACAATAACTTTTTTAAGCGGACACACCTAACAATACCTGCCCTCTCGGAGTGGGGGTCAGCATATACCTCATACCTGCTAGTACGGGGTAAATGTACATAAGACCGTCCGCTACACAGGAAAACGTTCCTCCCGCGTTCTGAGATGTAAATTTAATTCCGAGAGTCGGGTATGGACAGTCGATTTTTAATTTGTTTGAAACTCACCTGGTGTGTCGGACTACCCTCTAGACACCATCGGGCGCTGAAGTCATTGATATGTGCAGCCATAGGCCTATCCAAATTTTAACCAAATTCAGGTTATTCATTTCTACAGAAAAAAGTGCATTTGTTTCAATCACAGATTGTTTAATTTCAAACACCAGGAATTTCGTTTAGTTGTTTGTGTTTGGTCTTTGGTGGGTGACGTAATGTCTACATCAATAAATGACGTCACAATTAACTGTTACGTAAATAACGTCAATTATATTCAGAACTTAATTCTAAAATAATTACAATGTATCTTTCTGACGGTACATGTATATGCATGTACATGTATATGCATTATCTGTAATAGTTGGCGATAGTAGCAAATTACGAAGTCACAGGTCGGCTATTATAGATTTTAAATCGATAGTGGTGCGTTTGATTTGTTCACTACATGTACATATCATAGTTTTATTCTGTTCAATGTTTGATAGCATAGAAACTAACACTTGTAGATACATTTAGTGTAACTTATCAGCAAATACAGTTTACAGCAAGCACAGTCAATGAGTCTATGAACACGCATTTCTACTGTAGGCTGTTGTGTTGCATTATACAAACGTCAGCGTTTCAATAACGTCATTTTCTCGATGACGTTTCTTTTATTTCCTTGCGTGATTCACATGGTGCTACAAAAAGTGAGATCAAACAAAAACTATGAAACATATTTGCATTTTCCTTTCAGCATATTGTTTTTGAAAGGTGTCCGCATCAAAAAATATAAAAAAGTGCAAATTGTACATTTTGTCATTAAGGCTGGTTTTCTGCAAAATAGTCCGGTAATTAATGCAGGAAAAATGGTTGAGGTTGGACAAAATTGTTGAAAAAGGTTTCTCAACTGATATCACCTCCTTGGTAACTATACGTTAAGAACAAAAATAATTTACCAACATTTTGTCTGGGCAACTGTTTGAAAGTAGGTCAAATCCAAGATGGCCGCCGTCAAAATATCAGAGAATAGGAAAACGCCATAATGGGGTTGGGACCTCCGTACAACACCACATGGGCCAAGTTTGAAGCCACATAGAATGGAACAAGTTGCCGCTCCTACCGCTCCTACATCTCTACTTCAGATTATTAGATGTAATTGTAGTGGAAAGTGTGACTTTTGTGTTCTTTGGCTTGTGGCCACTGTAAGGGAATAGCGTGTACAAATGGAGAAAGTCATGATTCAAATGACACAACTGATTAATATGCCTGGTATTCTCCTTCATATTCTCCAAATCAGTGGCGTTCGTTGTAGACATACATACATGTGTATTGTGATGACCGACATATTGTTAGTGACCTAGACATGGGGCATGTTGCCACGTTCAGTCTTAGTTTGATCAAACTAAGATTGACCGTGACATATATCGTGATTTGTATGTGCACTATCATTTAAGTATACATGTAGTAAGAGCATACATAACATGTGCTTAATTGTTAAGTTTTCAAACACAGCCGCCATTTATACACCTGCATGAAATTCTTACATGTCACTATATCCCTAGAAAAATAGTAGTTAGAGACACACTAAGTGTATTACTGATGCTTAATATATGACATCTGCCAGCCCATTGTCATTATACAATCATTCAGCAATATATATTTTCATTAGTGACCTTAATGGGACATAAATGTGATAATTTTGTTCATTTTAGCTCTTTTTGGCGGCCATTTTGAATTTTAGGTGACACAATTTGGTTGTATTTGTAGTCTATTGAATTCCGCTCTTTGAGCTGATGTAAATCGACATATTATATGTGTAGTTTCCATCATGTGTTCCATACGTACAACAATTTTCTATATTCGGCAATTTTGACGGCGGCCATCTTGGATTTGACCTACTTTCAGACAGTTGCCCAGAGAAAATTATGGTAAACTATTTTATTTCTTAACCTGTAGTTATCAATGATGTGATATTAGTTGAGAAACCTTTTTCAACAATTGTGTCTAAAATTGAACATTTTGTCATTAAGGCTGGTTTTCACAGAGCGTGGCACAAATATATTATATAAAACACAATTAGCAACACAAAATCAGCAATCACGGTTATCATGATAGGTTAATATAGAATTCTGATGCAGCACACTAAGATAGGGTGAAGGTGGCACGTCAAATACCATACCGTCATAAATCACTTTTTTCTTCTCTTCTCGATGGTGATTAGGTAGGATTAGGACTGAATGTAATTATAAGTTAATTACGTAGAGCACACTCGCTAGACATTCGTGACTCAGATAGTACATTCGCCACTTAATTTATTTTGACCAGTCCGTAGAATGTCACTCAAAACGCACACTACACGTAAACTGGTCTGGGTTCCCCTCAATCATCTCTGATCGATATATCACACACCGATAAGCTGATGGGTGCTATAGGAGGCCTCAAATTATAGGTTACTATACCTGCATAGATTCTCTTATATTTGGCCACATTTTTGGAGCCTGATTAAACGCAACATTTATCAAAATTCAGAAATATAAACCAGACAGACGACCATCGGCCTGCTTCTTTACTGGGCTATATATCCCGGGTATGGAAGGTGTTCAAGCCAATTCCCACCCTTAAATATAAGCAGAATGAATGAATGAAATATCAACCTGTGACCAATACATACAGTTCATGTCTGATAGTGTATACTGTTATGTCGTTCTTTTCGGTATTGTGAAGACTTTTGCTACATTGTGTGAACCAAGGTTTCTTTTCATCTACAGACCACATACACATGTACAACAAAACTTGTATGTATTTATATATAATTGGAAACAAACAAGTTATGACATTCCGCGGAGTGACATCTGTCGGTATATTGATTTGAAATAAACAAAAAAGTAACATACCCATGAGTTTATTTTCGGATGAAATATGGCACAGACGAACAGGCCGAGCAGCAGTCCGCCGACCATGCGAAATATTCTGAGGGCCATTTGGAGGACCAGGCTGCCAAAATACTGTGCCAGGAACCCCAGGCATATAGTGATACCGTCGAATACCAGCGCTGAAATATATAGGGCATATGTGGCTGTGACTGGAGAAATGGGCGTATGGCATTTGTGACCAGTGAAGCTACTGATCAATAATATACAGTGGGGTCAGCGTGTAAGTGCACACACGAACGAACACGACAGGTTGGAACCAACCTGTTGGAACCAACCTGTCGTGTTCGTTCGTGTGTGCACTTACACGCTGACCCAACTGTACTCCTGATAACGATATGTATTGCTTGCTCGTTGCAAGCATGACGGGTGTTTCGTTGATGAAATGGCGAACAGTGCAGATCCTGATCAGACTGTGCGAATGCACATGCTGATCTGGATCTACGCAGTTCACAAATTGCATAACACCCATTTCTCCCGTCACAAACACATACGTGTATGGTAACTGAAAAATAAGATTGTTTGTTTTTCTTGAGTGACAGGTTTCCGAACCAGACAATAGGGTATAAATTCTGTTCTTAATTCAGCACTGCAAGATGTAGCGTTATTTAACGTTATTTGTACATACCATTGGATCTTTGAGACGACGGTAGCAGACGACTCTGTCATGTGACCGCCCGTGACGGCCGAGTACGTCGGTTTCACGAGATCCGTGAGGAACACGAGCGATAGAGCGTTCAAACCAGACGATACTGTGCTGTAAATAGTGGAATAACCACGAGATCAGTGAGGAACACGAGCGACAGAGCGTTCACACCAGACGATACTGTGCTGTAAATATTTGAATAACCACGAGACCCGTGAGGAACACGAGCGATAGAGCGTTCACATCAGACGGCACTGTGCTGTAAATAGTGGAATAATCACGAGATCCGTGAGGAACACGAGCTATATAGCCTTCACATCAGACGACACTGTGATGTAAATAGTGAAACAACCACGAGATCCGTGACGAACACGAGCGATAGAGCGTTCACACCAGACGGCACTGTGCTGTAAATAGTGAAATAACCACGAGATCCGTGAGGAACACGGGCGATAGAGCGTTCACACCTGACGACACTGTGCTGTAAATAGTGTGATTACCACGAGATAGGTGAGGAATAGCGCGTGATAGAGCGTTCACACCAGACAGCACTGTGCTGTAAATAGTGGAATAACCACGAGATAGGTGAAGAATAGCGCGTGATGAACACGAGCGATAGAGCTTCACACCACAAATTGTGGAATAACCACGAGATCAGTGAGGAATAGCCCGTTCACACCAGACGATACTGTACTGTAAATAGTGGAAAAACCACGAGATCAGTGAGGAACACGAGCGATAGAGCGCTTACACCAGACGACACTGTATTGTAAATAGTGGAATAACCACGAGATAATTGAGGAATAGCGCGTGATGAACACGAGCGATAGAGCGTTCACACCAGACGGCACTGTGCTGTAAATAGTGGAATAACCACGAGATCAGTGAGGAATAGCGCGTTCACATCAGACGATACTGTGCTGCAAATTGTTAAATAACCACGAGATACGTGAGGAACACGAGCGATAGAGTATTCACACTAGACGACACTGTGTGTACATTTTTGAATGTCGCGGTAACATTTTGTAATTTCCTTCTGGTTATACTCGTAATTCTTGGAACAAAGTCTGCTTAGATAATTGCTAACTGGTAGTATGCTACGAGTAATCTTTATCTTCAAAATGGCCGCCGACAATAAGCGTATTATGTATATCCCCACATCAAAGATTTGTTACACATTCTAGTATTTATGTGGCTGTCGTTATCTTCTTTCAAATACTATTGTGATTGGAACGTGTCTGTTTGCTTGAAAACATATCTATATACAACACTTAACAATGTTGAAGTTTGTTCCATTTCTTAAGAGCCGCAAGGCCGCCATTTTGAAATTCAAAATGACCGCCATTGAAATTAATTTATATTTAACATCAACGTCATTATATGTGGTGTTTTTCATTATTATTTATTATGGATAAGACATATTGGCATAATTATTTCAGTATGTTTTGAAATAACTGCCATTTTATTTTTAAAATTCCGCCATGTAAATCTAATATTTATTATATATGTTTAATGCAGGGGTTATATTTTTTATGTTTCTTCTGCTTATACTCATAATACAATGAACACAAACTGTTCATATTATTGCAAACTAGTACTGTAGTACCAGGCACCATTATCTTCAAAATGGCCGCTGGAAGTAAGTGTACCACATATATTGCCACTTCAAGGACTTACATGTATTACGTACTGTTGTATTACGTATTTACATGCAATACGTATTGTTGTGGCTTATACTTATGTTTCTCCAAATTGTATCTTATGTCAGCACATGAAGATTACAATATGGCAAATCATCCATTGTATCCAATAATGTGTATATTAATGTCTTGTACATGTATATTGCATTGCAAATGTAATATTCTCCCTTGCTGTCATGGGATATAATACAACATCTGCAGTCTGTACAATGTAAGATCTGGCATTGTGCAAGAAGACTGCAACTGGTCTCAACACTTTGCTGTCTTTATGGAGTCCAACTTGGTCGCCAATGTTTACTTCTTTTAATTGTAAAGCTACTATGCTTTTATCACAGCGTTTCTTGCTCTGTTGATGACAGGATCTGATTTTGTACCACATAGAAACATTTATTGACAATACCTGCTCGCAAGTGGTCAGTAAACTGGATAGAAGCCGCTGTCCCATCAACAACTGTGCAGGTGACCATTCCGTGTCGGTTATGGGAGCTTCGATATTCCAGTATGCCCAAATATAGGTCTGTACATTTATCTTTTGTTTTTAAGAAACTGTATTTCACAATGATTACTTTTCGCTCAGCTGGACATTGGCTACATAGAGCACGTGACATTAAGAAATATAACTTGTTTGCAAAATCAGCCAATACCTTTTGCAGACTTCATCTGACACATGTGTACTTCGTATACCATGCTAACTGTAAATCCATTTCAGCTGTCCAGTGACCATTTTGGATTTCATGCTGTGCGGCTGTTGTTGTTAACAGTTACAATAAATTCATTTTCATTCCATGTGGAAATGTTTATAGCAACAGTTTGTCATGGGTGTTTTGGTACATAGTGTGATATCAGAATATGTCTCTTTGGCATTTCAGTCTTCAATTGAAAATCTTCCTACAATTTTACCCGAATATAATATCTAGCGCTCGTCTACGATATTTCTGAATGCTGAGACAGGAATGGAGTCACAATTATGTGTTTAGATCCTTTCAGCTTATCTCCGTATTCCCATAACGCCACTATTTTCTGCGGACATTGCGTTCTGAAATTGAGTTATCCCATTAGACTAATTTTTCTAGCAGAATCAACTGTGCATCTGACTATAAGTTTGCAATTTTTTGCAACTAGTGATCACTGACAGGTATGTTCGCGAATACTACATGTACCTGTGCATTCATACCCTTAATAAAATTAGAATATATATATGTTACTGGTTCGTGGGTTAGCGTATCAGTAACTAGTATGTTTTAATATGTAGGTATACATGTCTCTGGCTTTCTAAAGCCATAATATGACAATTTCAACAAATGAAACTTAATTTGGGCAATCAAGGCACTCATCACTTTTATATTGACACAGAAGTTGTGATCTCTTAAGATCATATGGTACTCGTAAATAATGATAATGACCATGGAAAAATACTGCCTTTTCAACGTGGCCATTTTTCTATAGTTTCCTGCGTACACTTCTGTATTAGGTATAGAGTGTATTCAACCTCTCCAACTGAGTTTTGGCATTCAATCAGACATTTTACACATGTCGTCTACACATACTGAACATGTGCACATGGCGTTTTAATGCCGAAAAAGCAATTTAATCACATCAATACTGCCTTTTCGACATTGCTTCTATACTTTCCCACATACAAGTTTGTATAGGGTACATATTTTATGTAAGCAACTCCTTTGACCACATTTCGAGTGTGATTGTGCCAGCACTGCCTTTCAGGAACACCAACAAGATGTAAACTTTAATGCAGATGGTGATGGAACTGATTGAAAACACTGTATCCATCATTAAGAAAATTCCTGCATTACACACAGCGGCCATTTTTAAATATAAACAGTGACTTGACATTGACTTTAGTCCTATATATTTAACTTTCAATAATGATTATAGTCTGGGGAAAAATCAGTTCAAATGATTTGTGCATGATTATATCAGAATTATATGATTTTCATGGAAGCCTTTTGAAAATTAGAATACAATAGGAACAACTCATATTTTCTCTGATGATACAAAGAACGTTTGTTCCAAGAACGTAGCAAAACAGTCAACACAACTTAACTATAAATACACTTTTACTAAAGATAGTACGTAGTGAAGACACGAGAAATATTGTTTACATAGAGGCCATTTTGAAAACAAAATGTCCGCCATACCAGTTATCAGAAAAAAGTGGAAACTACCCCAGTTTTGTCATGTGAAGTATGTAAATGTCATAGCCGAAGAAAAAAAAACATTCTATCTGCATTGAAAATGTAGATATGAATATTACAATATATTGTATACTTCAGGGCGGCCATTTGTAAGATGGCCGCTATGTCACCTGTTCAAAATGAAAATAGCACGGGTTTTGTTGTGTGTGGTCAACAGATGTGTATCACCAAAAAGGAATCAATATTCTACCTGTATTAAAAGCGTATATATAATGAATATAGCATTTGAGGGCGGCCATTTTGAATTCGAAGAGAATTGTCGAAGAACAAAATGGAACCAACCCCAGTTTTGTTCTTCGTGCTCTAAAGATGACAACAAACCATTCGTTATAAGAATGTAGCAAAAAATATGCAAATCTACATAAAAATATACACTATGATGCATATAGCGTAGTTGTAACAGTTCTTTCTTTTGTTTAAGTAATCAACGTTGAGGGTTGTGGGTTCGAAATCATCACTGTGCTATCTGTTTTTATTGAATTGTGTCCCTCACTTCATACTCCAAGATAGATATCTGCCGTCGTTAATACGTTTATTAATACGTGTATATTTGACGTCCCCAAGAGTCCCCCACCCCCGTATTGTCGTTTCTATGAAAAACGTTGAATCTGTTAGATGAATAAAAAAATAAAAAAATAATAACTTGTCCGAGGCTCGAACTCGCACAAAGGGAACGCATGTAGAATGCATTTACCGAGCGCTCTACCATCTGAGCTGTGCGAAAAAATAATGCGTATGCTTGCGGACGACTGGGCAATCAAAATGAATAAACTATCGAAAACATTTACGTTCACAAATATGGCATTTATTGTGGTTTTCAATCGCCTGTTTCACCAGTCAACCAGTTGGTAATTTAAATTATCTCATAAGCTATCGGGAGCATGCATTTTCAAGCTCTAAATTGCTCTTGATAAGGCGTGGATACGGCCAGCTAAAATGGTTGCAAACGGCTACATCCCTAGAAAGCTATAATAGACATTGTCCGCTGATCCCGTGACGTCACGTGCACTTGCCAATTTATCGGAAACCAACAGTAGTATTGATTAAACCAATACAACCTGTTCAAACATACAAACCAAAATGTCTCAAACATACTAACCAAAATGTCAACATTTCCAAACACTGTAGATCCACAGGCATTCGGCGTGTTTCGACTTTCAACGATATAACTCTATATATATGAATAATGTTTCTAACCATGATTTTGTCTTATAAAAATATCATTATTAATTTTAACACCATTGGTTATTGTAATTTTTGAAATTATCAGAAAATAAAGTGTAAATATAATAGGTTTGTGAAGTTAACACTGAGATCGTAGATCGTACAATCATGTAGATCAACATTCAAATATGAATAACGAGCTGGGAAGTTTGAATAACGAGCTGGCTCTGAGATCGTTATTCAGATGTATTTTCGCAGCATTTGAATACAGTGCTGGGTTGTTTGAATAACGAGCTGGGTCTGATATCGTTATTCAGAAAATTGTGTTAGTATAAGCCGAATACAGAGCTCGGTAGTTTGAATAACGAGCTGGCTGTGAGATCGTTATTCAGATGTATTTTAGCAACATTTGAATACAGTGCTGGGTACATGTAGTTTGAATAACGAGCTGGGTCTGAGATCGTTATTCAGATGTATATGTCTATAGTATCTAGGTAAACAATTTTTTCTCAGATCTTTGTAAATAGGGCAAATAAACAATAACTGAAATTCATCTTCCACTATATTACAAATTTTACATTTTCGTTCAGCAAATGGCGTTCTCTCGTAGGGTAGGCTTGTTCCAACGACAAGTGAAGTTTCGGATCTGATTGCGTACTCGTCTCATTCATAATTCCTTGTTGGAAGCATAACACGTGTTTCACGGACTGACTGGCGTGCCAATTAGGTATGGTTGGAAATCTACGGTTTTCGTCTTAGAAAGGTTCCAGACCTGGGACCCGTTTCACTAAACGTCGTACGACTTTTATGTTCATAAGTGCAGATTTAGAATAGTCTGTACATTTCAATTGATGGATTTACATTTATTGAGCATAGGCTGCATATGCAGCCTATGCTAAATAAATGTACATCCAATAATTGTTAACAAGAATACATTGTTAATGTGAAATTTGCAGACTGGTACCCCTGGTACCCGTTTCCCTAAACTTCGTACGACTAAGAAGTTCGTAAGTGCACAATTGAAATCCACAATAACATTTGTTCTGATCGGCGATTTAGGAATATATTTCGTCGATGTACCACATTTGACATGAACCCGTAGGTACAAAATGGGAACATTAGAGAAACACGTTAATGTGGGAAGCACATTCATAGAAATATTCGTACAAACATTTTTATCGTACGAAGTTTAGTGGGACGGGCCCCAGGTGCAACTCATAGGTGGTGCTTACAAGAACGTTATACATTGTCGGGGTGTTTCATTAATGCAATAGCGAATAATAAAGGGTGCATATCCTGATCAGACTGTGCGGATGCACAGGCGGATCTGGATATATATACTGGTCGGAAAACCCGTAAGCACCATTTCTCAAGTCACAACAATATATGAGTTGTAAGCGCTGAGCACAATTGTGCATAACTGAAAGTTCAGTAAACCATAGATATGTGTTTAATGAATTGAATAATTGGTCTCTGCATGTAATGATTCACTGCCGACTGCGTAAATCTTGCCCAGATGTCAACCTTTCCAAATATATATTGGCAATTTCAACTTGCAAGCAGGTTGATTGGCTGAGCCTGAGTTGTATCACAGCTTATGCAGGGATTCCGCTGGGGAAAATAAAAAAATAGCCACTTCAAAAGAATAAAAAAATAAATATTTTTTTTTTTTTTTTTCGAAAATTGTAATTTTTTGTCGCCAATTGTTTATTTTTATCGCCAATTGCGAAAGTGGAGATCGCCTGCGGAATCCCTTCTTATGGGAGTAGTGACCAGCGTAGCTTCTGATCGAAAAACACACTCATGTAGCCTGGTTTATATTGCTTGTTAGAAGCGTGACGGATGTTTTATTGGTGGAATGGCGAACAGTGCAGATCCTGATCAGACTGTGCGGATGCACAGGCTGATCAGGATCTACAATGGTCGCGAAAACCCATAACTTATTCAGTCACAGACACATATAAGTCATTACGGATAAGTAATATGTTATAAGTAATACATAAAAACGGGATTAGAAATCGAGCTGTTACGATTATGTGAATTATTTGCATGAACAATTTCATTTTGTTATGCGATGTGCCTACGGAAGGGTGAGACTTTTGCAGATTGTGACATGAACAAGGTAATTTATCAAAATAAATTAAAAAAAAACCACAGTGACACGACCTTTTTATGTCGCTAAGACAAAAATGATAGAGATACTCCCTTCAAGTATGACGCTGCTAGGAAAGTCAGCGTCTAATTTGCATAACGTATGAATAATGTTAAGCGCATTCACAAAACAGACACTCAATATAGCAGGCACAGTGCTTACTGAAAGAGAGGGTCATATGCTGACAGCGACCAGCATGGACCCAGATCAGCCTGCGCATCCGCGCAGTCTGATCAGTGTCCATGCTGTTCGCAATTCTGGAATAGAAATGTCCTTTCCACCCTGTGATATAAACGCACCCGTATTTGAACACGACTAGAAACAAGTGATATTGAACTGGATCTATGTTGAGCAAACATGTCTCAAATTTCATAATTCGACATGCCGTTATCCCGTTATGAAAAACAAGAACATGCATCGTTAAACGAAGCTAATCCCCTCGCTGGCAGCCTTAATAAGAAAATCAAGCTCTCAGTGACCTTGACCTTGGGTGGTCGGTCGTGGGTCGTATGCAAAACAAGGCAGCATCCATAGACACACATTGTGGCCAAATATTATCAAAATCGATGAAGCGGTTGAGTTATCGAAAAAATGTTTTTAAACATTTTTGCCTTACAAACAAAGTAAACGTATGTCTTCAGTGACCTTGCCATTGGGCGGTCGGACGTGGGTTGTATGCAAAACAAAACACCATCCTTAGACACATATTGTGAATAAATATTATTAAAATCAATGAAGCGGTTCATGAGTTATTGAATAATGAAATGTGTTAGTAACGTACATACGTACGTACATGGACTAACGCTATTTATCCCATCAACACAGTGAAACACGGTTCCGTGAAACATTTTTGATATCCTGTCAATACGACATAATCACTGCGTATGAATATGTGCGGTGACTGGGGTCATTGTTTTGTCCTTTTAAAGCAGTTGTAGTTGTTGACAGGATAAATAGAATAGCACTTACCTACTATTCTGTATATCCTATCTTGTGTTGCCGTGCGTTCTAAGGCTTAGACAGTAGCGTGTACATGTCAGTGACACGTGATGACAATACAGGGTGTATCGGTATGTTCACAAGTGCCATTATGTTGTGCTTTAAACCACAACTATACATGTTGGAAGTTGCGTTTCCCAATCCGATATTGCGTCTAAGATGGCCGCCAATACCGTGCATAGTTCAGTAATTGATAACAATCAGCGTTGGAATATTTGGAACAGTGCAGATCCTGATCAAACTTTGCGTAAAACCGAGAAGCCCCATTTCTCCAGTCACAGCCACATATGCATAGATACATGGTTAGCTTAAGGCATTTCACACTGTATAGTCATGACCTTGGAACTACCCATATATACCTAAATGTATCCAGCAACACAACGTGATATGTTCATATATTGTACACCATTTTTTATGTGACAGTTGACTCTGGTTATACCCCTTATGCGAGTATTACGAGTATTCGTACTCCTATTTTAGGGGATGGGCCAAGTGACTTTGGTGAAGTATGGACCTGGCACCAGGTCAGGTTATTCTAATTTCAGGGCTGAATATATTTTCTCGATGTAAATATTCCGTTCTGATTGTGGGATCCCCCTCCCCAATGCAGCAGGTTAAAACGGGATTGAACCCGTTTGCCCGGGCTTACATGACTTTAGCTGTTGATAGGCCGGTACACACCAATAAACAAACAAAAATATTGTATACGACCACCTACGGTAATCTTGCACATATTTGTCAATTTCTTTAGTTCTAAATACTTGAATATTATGTCTGAGGTCAAGCAGCTTGATTGGCTGAGTCTGAGCTGTGCTACAGCTCAGGCTCAGACAATCAAATTGCTTTATGCGAGTTGGCATTGTCAATATATTTCAGAGACGTTGATAATCTGGGCAAGATTAACGCAGCACTTACACACTGACCCCACTGTACATGTTCCACACATAGTAAAACAAAAAAGTAAATGCATATACATGTTAATTAATGTATTTTCTAAGTCATCAGTAAGGCCCACCGTGTTTCAGACAATGTACAATATAGCTACATTTGTTGGAGAATATGGTACATGCGTGTGTATGTACACTTAACCCTTTGAACCCCCGAAATATAGCGACGTTTTCAAACAGTGCATATCCAGATGAGCCGTCTAGTAACGAGCCGTCTCATCAGAATCTGCACTTTTTGCAAACATTTTTTTTTTTAATTTTCACATATCATTTTCATAAATGGACTAGTCTTAACATCAGTTTGTGACATTTGGATTAATCTCAAAATTAACAAGGAAAGGTACATGTTATATATTCGGGGGTGAAAGGGTTAAGCAACACTGGAAACGGATATTCAAATGTTTACAAGTCCATCTGAATCAGAATGACTGTGCGTTTATGTTGTGTATACAGTGGACAGATGATTGCAAACATTCTCTGTGGCTAGAATAACTGCTGTATCCCGATCCATCGTCCGATCCTGGCTCCCGTCGTCCCCCACCAGATCCACAACCAAACACGTCCTCCCGACAACACTCGGCCATCGATGGAAATGTACAGTCGAACGAATAATCAAACCCGTCATAAACTGTGTCTCGGTGGCCTGTGGAGTCGCGGTGTGTAAGGCCACTTAGTGTTCATCAACCCCTATTGTTCACGGACGCTTTTATGCCGAGCAAATAACTTAGCCAGTTTACGGAGGTGAACACTAGGGGTTGACGTAACAACCCCTAGTGTTCACGGACGGTTTTAAGCCGAACAAATAACTTAGGCATTTTAGGTAGTTTCCCGTAAATGACATGGAATAGTGACCCAACTGATGCGGAATTAAATTCAATTTACGAAAGATTTCGCATTTCTTTCGAAATCAATATCGCCGAAATACGGCAATGCGATACGGGTGGTTTTCTCAGAATCTGGTCCAAATAACTTAGCCATTTTACGGAGGTGAACACTAGGAGTTGACGTATCAGCCCCTATTGTTCACGGACGGTTTTAAGCCGAACATTGCCGTATTTCGGCGATATTGATTTCGAAAGAAATGCGAAATTTTCCGTAAATTGAATTTAATTCCGCATCAGTTCTGAAAGTTGGGTCACTATTCCATGTCATTTACGGGAAACTACCTAAAATTGACTAAGTTATTTGTTAGGCTTAAAACCGTCCGTGAACAATAGGGTTGATACGTCAACCCCTAGTGTTCACCTCCGTAAAATGGCTAAGTTATTTGCTCGGCTTAAATGCGTCCGTGAACAATAGGGGTTGATGAACACTAAGCGGTGCTACAGCGGTGCATGCTCTGGTCACATGACACAGGGCCGCTGAATGTACCACGTGACGTGAGTTTCGGTGTACTGGACATGATCTCATATGGTTTCATTCGGTCAATGGCAACTCTCTTCAAATTGGATTTCCCACCATTTCTCGACAGCTTTCTCGTCGTTGGTGTTGATGGTAGCTGCATCACGAGACGTCTCCTCGCCTGGACAGGGACGGCGGTCACCGATGTGCTATGTCGGGGGTAGTTGTCACAGTCGGCGTCAAAGATTGTAACGCGTCGGTTTGTCGCCGGCCGTGTCCCCGGTTGTATTCGCGGTAGGAACCTTCTTGAAGCCGAGTTTCATCGTCGTCAGTCGGTCCCCCACCACGAGATTAGTGGGCCGGGGCTACGACCGCGCTGAGTCCACGGTGTTCCTTGTTGCAGCGGCGATGGTGGCCCGGCGAGGGGTCTGAACGACTGTGTATACTGGATCAGACGTAGCGATGCCAATTGTTGAGAAGCGATGTATCACTTCAGGCTCAGATATGGAAGGGTCCTTACAGGAGATACTGTCTGTTGAATCACTGGTGGTCGTATTGGTGCTGTTTCCGCCTCTTGGTCTCGACAGGCGGCGGGAAAATGCCTTTAGTCTCGCTTTCATGTTACCCTTGTGGCGATGATCGCTTCCTTCGTCTTTCGACTTTACAACGAAATGTACGTCCGAGTTTGTCCCATGCGCTCGCCATTCCTTCAGTATTCTCGTATACCAGAGAGTTCTCTGTCGACGCCATTAACCGATACGTAGACGGATAGTCGTGCGGATCCTGGTGGCACAGTTTTAATGACGTTACCAGATGTTGTGGTCTTCGTAATATTCTTCACTGTGACCAGCTCGAACATCACGAACGGTACTTCCTGGATACTCGGACGCTTTACATTGGCCATCTGTAACGAGATTAAGAAGAGATACATGTAGATATTCATGGGCGTCACCAGCATTTTGGTAAAAAGGTTTCGACATTCAGCTGTTAAGCAATCGAAATATGTAAGGGGTACAGGGGCTGCCCCTGGACCCCTTACATATTTCAGTTGCTTCGGGGCCCCAGATTTATTTTCATTTCAAAAAGCCAAATGTTGAATTCGCGTATGTTTGTACAACAGCTAGCTTTTGGGGAAAGTGTTTTTGGTCCATTTAAAAAAAGAGTATCTCTGAAAATTGGCATCTTGCAATATGTTTGGCATTAAATGCCATTTGCGGACGGTAGCGTATTATGTGTTTCTTATTTTAGCATATACATGTACATGTAAACGAAATGTCCAGCAATGTCTCATTTGAACATTTTAGTATACTACATACGAGACACGCCAAGCGCTTTTGTATCTCAGAACATGTGCGATATTTCATGAAATATATTTACAGCAAATTGGGATATCTTCCGTACACGACATTAGAAGTTGACACAAATTTCAGAGTACATCCGGATTTATATTCCGCATGTACTCTGATTTTTTTGTCAACTGTTTTACTTCATTTATGGAAAATTTGTTCAATTTGGTAAAATGTATTTCATGAAATAACCCAGTTGTCGGAAGGGACACAATCGCATGGCGTGTCCATATACGAGTGATGAAATAGATAAAGAAACGTAAAATCGTTGCATACGAAACGGTTGACAAAGCAAAATACGTACCCTATTCATGATCAAAATTATAGTATTTTTAAAACTCAAGTCGACAATACAACAGCCGTGAGTATGCCAATATAATGCAACAATGTGATGGAAATTGAACACGTACATGTAGCATAAATAATTGTACTATTAAAACATGTGTTTGCAACAGAATGGTTAATTTGGAGAAATAATACGTCGATATATACCCCTTACCGGCGTAGTTACCTACATTGTACAATTAGTGTACTCACATCGTTACACATGCAAGCTGTGTCACTGTATGAGTACACTAATTATTACTGATGCTTATGATCTCATCGCCGTGGTTCTCATAAATGGGTCGCAATACATTTGCTTAGAAAACGTGTACATACTCAGATATATTGGCCACGACATTACACTGATATATCCATTCCTTTGCATGGGTTTCACTGTTGTCGATTTCCGAAGATAATGTGTGTATGTGTTCTTGATTGCAATTCAGTCATCTAGTGTTTATATGTTTGAATCTCAGTGGAACGTCTCTAAATCGGACACCTTCGTGACATCCCATCGTGTTCAGTGCAGTGTGTACATATTCCCCTGTGTAGTTATACCCAAAATATATAATCACATGTTTACTACTAAGTGCTGCATAAGCAAGGTGCATGATCACGTGGTTACAACAACAACAACGTCGCCCACTCCAAAGTAAGTATTATTTGATATTTTCATTAATATGCAACGGATTTTTCTGAAACATGGCGCAGCAAACGCGTCTTCATGAGCTGCATTTGGTGGTCTACGGAGTTCGGCACGGACTTATGTCGTTTTTTGCGAAGAATCGATTTCCGTGTGTCGGTAGACACGGAAATCGATTCTTCGCAAAAACGACAGAAGTTTAGGCGAAAATACAGAGACCACCAAATGCAGCTTAACAAGACGCGTTTGATGCACCAATTTCATCAAAATCCGTTACGTTATAAGGACACTATACAAAATACGTACTTTGAATCAGATGGATTCTGGAAATTTCAGTACTTGTTGTTGTTGTTAGTACCACGTGATCATACACCTTGATAAGTGCACTAGTTGACCATGAGCTATAATCGTAGCCAACACTAAATAAGCCTCTTTTTTAATTGGCGAGTCATTTGATCCTGTATCTGTATAAACTATTCTACTTCAATATATACATATCCCTTAGCACTCTATCTAGCTACAATCAGTGTACTCATACCGTGACACAGGCCACCTATGTCACGGTATGAGTACAGTAATTGCAACTGATGCCTATCTTCTCACCTCTCTTTCTCTTTCTCGTGAATGGGTTGTAACATATTGCCTGAGGAAATAATTATTTACTAAACGATACAAATTAATGAAATTGTTCGAATTTGCAGATACACCACTGATACGACAAGATATGCTTGGCAGCGCAGTCAACACTATTCTTCTTATTGGATGTTAATTAACAATTAACAACGTTGTTGTTAAGGAACGAATCTTAATGATATATTTGGTGGTTTATACGTCAAACGCGTTTGATAACGATCTCAGAAGGTGTGAACACTACTTGCAGTCACTGTGTATATTGTTTTTATTTGTAATGTGTGTTCCTGTGTTTGTGCTATGCTTATGAATGTCTACATGTACATTTACTTGAGTACATGTTACGGACTATTGGCAGAGCTACAGTGAAGAATTTGTTTCCAAACGAAAACAGATGGAACACGAAGATAAAACGATAGTTGTGGACAACGATATGGACAGAAACGAACACGTCTTTCTCGTTTAAATACGTACCCGCCCGTATTTTATGAACGCCAACATACATATTTTCGCGTAATGTGTACATGTTCATTTGAGAAGTAGTGTTATCTTGCTGAAATAGCATACTTAAAACATAAGTACATGTATGCGCAACAAATTATAGCCGATATATTCAGGTCGGACCCAGACTCGTATTGTAACAACTGCAATGCTGTGTTTGACGTCCGAACATAAGTAGTGTGGCGGTAAGTTCACATGTTCATTGGAGAAATAAGGGATCTTCCATCGTACATGTTTGAATAGCGTGACATAATACACTCGTGTACGTCGGCTTCCGCATAAACAACGAGTAAGCGAAGCGAACAAGTTGTTTACGCAGAAGCCGACGTACACGAGTGCATTATTGCAAGCTGTTCAAACATTAGGATGGAATAATAATAAAAGTATACTATTTATTACATTTCTGAACAATATTTTCGAGCACAAATGCATGCATCTTATCATGTTTCGGGGGCGTTTGCACCTGTGTATGATTTTTTATTATTTATTTATTATTATCTTATATCTAAGGGTAGGAATTGGCTCTTCCAAACCTGGGCATTTGAGCCCAAAAATGGCATGGCCCGTTTGTTTCCGAATTTACTAATATCTGCCATACGGTCGAAATATGTGCATTAAATGAAGGAGGAAATGAGGCGATTAATTTAACCTAGCTAGTTCATTCTCCTATCGCACGAATCCGGTATGTAAGACCGTGAAAAAGACTGAGTGTGAGTGCATGTGATAATTGGAGACTCAGCCGTTACAGTGTTATCCTATATGATGATATTTGACGGTTGGTCAGGGCAAAACATATCAGGCAGAGAATGATCGATATTGGGTTATGCAAAGTATGATGTAATATGTTTTCGGGCCCAGCTACTGTCTTTTTTTTTTGTCTTTTTTTCTTATATTTAAGGGTGGGAAATGTCTAGAAGACCTTCCATACCCGGGCATGTGCCCGTAAATTATCAGGCCAATGACTGTTGGCCCATTTGTTTCCGAATTTACTAATACTAATTACAGTCGAAATATGTGCATTAAATGAAGGAGACGATGAGGCGGTGAGTTTAACCTAGTTAGTTAATTCTCCTATTGCAATTGCCGATATGTCAGACCGTGACAAGGGCGAGTGTGCGTGAGTATGGAGACTCAGCCATTACATTGTTATATTACCTGCTAATGCTATTAGAGGGTTGGACAAGGCAAGACAGACCAAGCAGCGACGGGTTCACGTCCATAGAGAAGGAGCAATAGCGCAGGCCAAGCCGGAGCCGAACCACCGGCTCGCCCACAGCAGACCGGGACACCGTAGCCAGTGACAACCAGAGGCTCCGCACCGCAACCGCCACCCGCAGCGACGAGGAGCCAGACACGCCATACCCAAGCCACCAACAAGGCCGCCACTGGCAACCCCCAGGCAGCTAATTCCGCCACAGATCCCAAGGCGCATATAGCATGACACTGCACAGAAGGCAACACAGAGCAAACGACCCGATGTCGGGTCCACAGAGGCCTAGGCCCCCTCCCACTGAGTGGGTGGTAGACACGAGCGAGGTCTTGTCCCCGAGGAGGGGGGACTAAGTTTGTTTGGTTCTGTTCTTCTCTTTGTTGGTGTCGTAGGCGTCTGGCTACACCGCGAGGACGCAATCTGGCTTGTGTTTGAGTGAGCTGTCTGCATGAAGATCACAGATGCCCTTATCTGGATTGTGTATGTATATGTTGTGGGTGTGTGCCTATCTAAGTGTGTTTGTCAGGGTTATGTCCAATGCCATACTGACTTGGCTCATCTACTGCCCTAAGGGCGAAATAACTGGTCCCCATAGGGCCAGCTTCTGATGATTAACTATATGGACAATATGTTGAGACCACTATGCCCGGCTCGACCACTAACTGCACAGAAACAGTTCGGCGCTTTGATGTATATTGATGCAGGCAGCGTTCCTCCGTTCTCGAACTTCTGTCTTCTAGCGTCGTGTCTGTATGGAGTGGATCCACCGGTTATTTGGGATACCCGGGTTCATCAAGCACTCCAGGCTTTCAATCAGCGGGAGCAGCTTCTGTCTTCTATGACTTCATCTACTACTGTCGTTTCGCGGCTTATCGTTATATGCGTGATGTTATTATTCGAGTTCAGGTGCGGCGTTTATCTGTTGTTATTTGGTTAGATGACAATGTGTTTCACACATACTGAAGACGAACGAAAAAGAGAAGATACTACACGGCGGTATAGTAATTACGTGTGTGGCGTGTGTGTTAAGTATCAGAATGACAGTTGTTCTGCCAGTTAATAGTTTCGTGGACTTGATAAGGAAATGGTCACGTACCATACCGCCGGTCATGGTACACAATTTTAAAAAAAATTCAGACCATGCAGATTACAGTCAATAATGTTTAATCAGAGTAATGTGGACGACCAATTCCGGTCTAAACGGCATTACTCCGTGACATGAATGGTGGGGAAACCGGAGTACCCGGGGAAAACAACCTCCTCCGGGAAGTAATGACAACTTCACATACGTCGGTGTAGAGGTGAAGAGCTGTGATCGAACAGCTACCACGGACCAATGCCGGCGCCTTACTGCCGGTCCAAATAACCGTACTCACTGATTGGGGAGAGATCACTTGTCGTATATTCATAGCTAAAGCCTGATACTAATAGGTAATATACTTTTTCAGATTGGGTTTGTCTTAATTTATTTAGTTTAACTTCATGTGTTAGCCCACACGAGCCTGTACACATCATATACATGTATAAATGTATTAATTGTTGCACTTTCACATGCATCTGTATCATGCGAAACAATCAACAGTGGTACACAATGCCAGCTTCTAGCTCAGGTGAAGCTCCCACGTATCGGGTTCTCGGCGTCCGCATACCAAAGTATAATGTTTCACACCAAACATAATTATATGTATACGTACATTTATATAGCTCCCGCATACACGCACATTCAAATTAAGATTCTAAAAACAAATGAAATTCACATGTAATGCTATTTGGGAAAGGATGAGCCCTAAATACATTGTATCACCTCTGTCACTTAGTTGGACCACTTCGTTGACTGTATACCCTATCCTATCCTCAGTTACTACCTATATATCTTGGTATTTAGGTCATAAATTTGAATTTATAACTATCTTGTATTTTCCCTTTATGTACTCTAATAAAGCTAGGTGCATTTCGGCTTCACATTCCTTAGGGGGAATTCTATATGATAATGTGAAGGTGTAATGTTGTGCTTAAGGCAAGCTGCTTTTAGATCTTCTTGCGCTGTTTTATGGGCGGGGCAATTAAAGAAATAGTGCCAAGGATCTTCAATTTCGTCCTCGTCACAGTTTGAACAATTCATTTTATCTTCACTACTATTATCATGGTGATTTTTTCTGGGAGGTGCTTATTTTATAACGACTGCGGGAGAGTACACGCGGGTGATTACTGGTGTTCTTTTCACGGTGTGTTGACAATTACTGGTTTTCTCTCACAGATAAATCCATGCATGTAATAGCTTGAACTATAATACATTACCAAGCTGAAATACATGTACATAAACTATATGAAAATTACCAACTTAAACATGTTGTTTTGTTACAATACGACATTATGTCCTACCCTACCTGAGCTGGCAACCAGTGCGCAGTATATTACATGTATAAGAAGACCAGGGGACCGTTTCACTAAACTTCGTACGATTAACATGTTGTAAGTGCAACAGTATGATAGTCTGTATATTTCTAGATTTAAAGTACTTAAAGGTAAATGCCCACGCAGTAGGCACAAACTGTTCTTTGTATCAGAGACATCATCTGAGACATCTTCTGGCAAACTAAACATTAATTCACCATTACCCACGTATTGATTGGCATTATTATACATTTTATATCAGACGTAAAGTTCCACACTGATATCAGGGTCGATAAACGTCTCTCCTTAAAATGTTAACGGAATTTTTACTATTTATTCTCTGTATTTATGTGTTGATGTGTAATGATTATACTTTATAATCTGTCGTAAATATTATTTTCAGGTGACGCATTTAATTAGTATAAAACAAAAAATAACATGCCTCATTTGCATATGAAAATAGCCTGATACCACCACGAGTCACTATCAGTAAATTAAGTAGTACTAAGTGATTATATCTGTATAGCGGGGCATTCGTAATTTTTAGAACTGGTGAAATAGTGACACAATTATACTTATTTAATTCATATAAAGAACATTCTGTACCTACTGAGTGGGCATGTACCTTTAAGACAATACGCCAAGTTTGCTCATGACTAGTCTGCACTTCCCCACAATCTGATCTGATCTACACAGTTCATCATTCAGTCAGTGGAGCACTACTCCAGTTCCTGACAAGTACATATATAAATACAATGGAACGTCTCTAAACCGGACACCGATAACACATGTGTTTGTCTAATTCGATTGGTGTCACTGCCATTTATATATAATGTGTGCGTATGATTACAAAGCAACCAAACATGTATTCCATAATCACAGTTGAACCTGTCTAAACCGGACACTCTGGGAGACCCCCAGGGTGTCCGGTTTAGAGAGGTTCCACTCTATAATACAATCAATCCTCTGAAGTATGGTACATATCGGCAGCTACATGTACATTGGTCATACACGTACAACACCCGTTCTTGCGAATCACGGATACATGCGTATGTCAGACTGCCCGTGATATCAACAGTAAATATGATCTGAACTTATTTCAAGGGGCCATAATTTCCGAATTATCAGTGAAAATCGTGTCTAATTTATTGGTCTGTCATGCTGTATTGACAATGATCTAAGTCACAATGCATACATTCACCCCAAACTGATAAAATCCACGGTATTGCCAGTGCGAGCAGCCAATGCGATCAGCTTGCGCGCTACACAGTGCTGTCATGGTATTTACTGATTTATATCCAGTTAATTAAGGAACCATCGTATTACCTTCAATTAAACAGTTTGAAGTAGTCTTCACTTAAGGTTGTATTCAAGTCAGAGTCTACGCTTGTCACGGAGGATTTAAATATCCTTTCATGCTTGAGATATGGTGCCTTATGATGTTTGCTACCAGCGTAGCCCCGGATCAGACTGCGAATCCGGGCTACACTGTCCGTCATTCTGTCACAGTGACGATGCTTATGTCCCTGAATATGTCCTGACCAAGCTTTTAAGTATATTATTACAACTGATGATCAGAATATACACTAGCCACATATGTCGTAAGGGACTTTTATTACCAGCATGCCGGCAAAATGTCAATGGTTTGTTCAGAGATATTTACAGGCAGTCATTGCATTTCGACATCATTTCTCGTTAAAAGAAGACAGCCTTTAACATGGAATATTCTCAAACTACGAGTATATACATCACAGCTCTACTGTCTATTTCACACCCGTTGATTGCACAAACGGTAACGGGAAACCCGACGATGGTAGCTGATACAGGGACAGGCACGACACAACCGCCAACAAGCGGTGGGATACCGGGGTTTTCGGGTTTAGTCACTTCTCTGTTACCGCTGTTGTCGATTCTAGGACAAAATGGAAATGGAAATGGACTGTCCTCGGCACTTGCGGCTCCTATGGAAGACTTCAACGTGAGCCAGCCATGCCGCGGCGATTTTAAGCTCTTCCTGGATGGAGTTACCCAACAAAAGGCATGGGCGCTGCAAAGTAAGTCTTTCACAACGGTGTATACAACAACTTATCTTAAACTACGCATTTGGTTCAGTTTAGCTTTCTTCCGGAATAAAATGCTGGGTTATATAATTATACAATGTAATAATAATTTCATTTCAAAGATACTCTGATGGAAGACATATGAACGGAGGAACGGATAATGTCGCAATTAAATGTTCGCCATTATTGAATGCTGAATGAATAATTATCAATAACTTATTTACTCGGAATCGTAAACGATTTAATACTTGTTTCCGTCATCAGAATTCTATAGATACCGAAAAGTGCATCATATATGTACAATGTATTGTAGGACACCAATTATACGCCTTGTAACGTTTTTGTGATCACCATCTGTGGGCCATTTCACAAAACTTCGTACGACTAAAATGTTCGTAAGTGCAAATTACGAATCGTCTGCAAATTTAAATTGATGAATTTACATTTATTGAGCATAGGCTGCATATCTTTATAGCCTGCACTCATATAACCGTGCATTTTTCAAGTCGTTCACTGAATCAGATTGTCCACCATATTTACTAATTTATATGCAAGGGATGGCCAACGATTGGACATAAGATATATTCTATTCCATGTCAAAATATTATATTGTAATTCTTGTCCGGCCGGTGCCCTCTTTGACTATCTCTCTATATACACTGGCACCAAGGCAACAAGTGGATGTCAAACTATTATATTGCAATTCTTGACCCGTCGGTGCCCTCTTTGACTATCTCTCTATATACACTGACACAGAGGCAACAAGTGGGTGTCAACAATAGGATTGATATATAATTATTGTTCTCGTGCCAACGATTATATACACACTTTCCAGTGCTGGACGCCTACGGTAAGCCGGGACCCGCCTTGCTGAACGCCCGCCTGAAGTGGCTGGGCAGCTACGACGAGTGTGTCCGCCTCAAGCAACTGCCCCACGAGGAGGGCGCAGGTAGTAGGTTTGACGCCCGCTACTGTACTGCATACCTACATGTATCTCAGCTACCGCCCGGGATAGACGCTTCGATTATGGCAAGCCACACATACGCAGCTACATGTATCAATTATAATACAATACATTTACTCACATAAAACCACATCACCTGACACATTTGACATTTTGACTTGTTGACGTGTTCCGATACGGAGCTCATTTCTGAACATACTGATGTTTGTTTTATGCAATTCCGATGTAAACTGGCTGATTTATTCCAGTTTTAGCACATACACTGAATACGATTTGAACGTCATGTCGTTCATTATTAAGGCGACTTCGCAACTTTTATTTTCCTTTTCCGACATCACATTAATAGTATACTAATGATGACGATGTTGTTGGTTTTTAAAATGGCTAAGTGTTTTAACTACTTTCAACATATATTTTTAAAAAGCCGTTTGAATTTCAAGGTATCAATGTATCCCCACCGGAGGTCGGGTGTGTGGGGTTCGATGTAATTCCACGCTGGGTCGAATATTAACGGCTAGGCCCTGTTCCACGATATAATTAATTTGAAGTTACTGTAGTGTTTCACCTAGACAATTTTGGACGCACTATACCCACATTTGAGACACGCCATGTGATTTTGTACCTTTGGACATCTGCGTAATTTCATGAAGTACATTTACAATATTTTCCGTAAAATGATGTCAACAGTTGACAAAATTTACAGAGTACATGCGGACTTCTATTCCGCATGTACTCTAACAATTTTGTCAACTTTTTACTTTATTTATGAAAAATATTCTAAATTTTGTAAACGTATTTAATGAAATTACGTAGATGTCCGAAGGTACACAATGACATGGCGTGTCTCATTTTGGTGACGCCATGGTGCACATTTTTTTTTCTTTTTTATGCTCAGACACCATTACAAGCAGGACCATTAGTAGCAACCGCAATTTAAATAAAATAAAATAAACTCGAATACTGTTATCTATACTAGCATTCAACTTTGTAATGATGTTCAAGCACATGCATTACAATATTAATGTCGTTCCGTGCGCTGAATGTACCACTTTTCAAAGTTGTATGCGCTAAATGCCCTTTTTGTCTGTCATTACCACGGCCATTTGTAATCTGGGAGAAACATCTAATTATAAACACCAAGCATTACATGTAATATGTAAAGCTGTCTGTCGTCGTAAATATTTTGTTTTCTCTAAACAGTACTTACCCCAATATGTTTATGTTGTAAATTATCACTGAACTGGCGTACATGTATATGTTATTTACCTCAATGAGAATAATATGTTCATTATTACAAAGCAACAGGCGTTTCGTGGTGTTCATTTACATTATTTAGAATGACACCTCTCTAAACCAGACACCCTGGGGACCTCACAGGGTGTCCAATTAAAAGATGTCCCACTGTAGTACTTTTCAGGCAAGTAATGTTCACGTTCTTCAAACACAAATTCCTTCAGAATGTCTACTAAATATAAACGGTATAATTACATTGTATACATTTTAGGGCGACCAGCCTCCGATGGTTATTCTAGGTACATGTGTACCGAACACCTGCTCTTCCAGGGACATGGTTGCCGTCATACAGTCGGGTAAGTGTGCAGATATGTTTGCTTCGCTAGTTTGTTTCATTCTAGCACATTCATGAGTGGTGAAAGTCATCGTTTGAGTTCTGCCGTCGCTTGTCACGGACAGCATTCTATAACTATATCCTAATGAGTGCAGTCAGTAGCCGATTTCACAAAAATTACAAAGTATACGTATCTAGCAAAGAACACTTTGAGGGAGAAATTTGCAACTTAAGGATAAATTTATAAAGTTTTATTATACTGAATTTATTACATTATCACAGCCATTTTGGCTGTGATAATGTAATATATTCAGTATAATAATTCTAAATAATTTAATCATCAAATGTATGCAGTCGTTAGTTCCATATGAAATAATGCATTTCTGCAAAAAGAAATGATTACTCCCTCAAAGTACACTTAGCTAAATAAGTAAGCTTAGCACTTTTAGTGAAATCCGCTACAGGTATGCAATATGAAGTGTGTAACACTGCACTGGTCGAACGGAACAATACATAATATCAGGCCAGTGTCTTTTGATACCAACTTTATCAGTCAAGGCTAGGAAACGCGTAGGAATTCCGAAGCTTGCCGAGGAATTCCTACCGTTTCCAAGCCGAGTCTGATAATATTGATATCACAAGACACTGGTACGGTATTCTAGTTATCAGGTAACATTTTTGGCTACATGATGTGCAATTATGACGTTGTTTTCGTTGAAAAGAACGAGGACTTCTTACCGCGACGTCATTCCACTGACTTAATTCGGTACCGTCAGGTGACGCCGTTCGACCAATGAAACATCAATTTTCAATTTGTTGTACAGTGTAACCCGGATATTCGTATCAGGGCAATGCCTAATACAGCAATATGTTACCAGTCAGTATGCATTCGGCCAATACGAAGCGCGTTACCTGATAAATAACATCGTCGCACTACTAACTCATTATTGTTTCCATTGTAGTTAACAGCCTACTCGGCAATGCGGCCAACAACACACCATTCGCAGAGTGCAAAGTCGATAGGACATATGCCACAGACGCTATTGGTGTTACGTATGTACGCTTTAAACTGTATACTTATCATATGAGTCTGAGTGAGCGAGTGAGCGAGTTAGTGAGTGAACGATGGTAACGATGGTCAGGGCACCACCACCGCCTCTCGTTCAATAACCTGAATCTTCTGTCTGTAACGCAGGGCGACTTTCATGTAAGTCGCACTGCGTTACAGACATACGTTAGCGTTACTCTTCCAGCTGCTTTCTGTCAGTATTGGCGGGATTTATGCTGCTCGGAACATTGTATGACGTCATCGGCGTGCAGCTCCACATGACGTCCCCTGGTGACATAGGTAAAGACCGTCCCACGAAGGAACAATTTATCAGCGCGTACCACAGTAAAAATGGCGTCATCAATGGTGGTTATCTACAGAACGAGATCGTGTCTGAAACGGGCGAACATATAGATGAAACGGTCTTTACTGCGAATGGCACAGAACATCCAATTATTCTTCCTACTGAGGCAGACACCAAGCAAACAGACACAACTGAGAGCAAGCCACACGAGCGAGGTAGGAAATAGCACATGTACATGTAAGGTTGTAATCAACAATTCAGGCTGCGGAAGCAAACACCTGGGGGCCGTTTCACAAATCTTCTTACGACTAAAATGTTCGTAAGTGCAAATGTAGGATCGTCTGGAAATATCAATTGATGGATTTACATGTATTGAGCATAGGCTGCATATGCAGCCTTTGCTCAATAGATGTAAATCCAATAATTGTTTACAAGAAAACATTGTTAATGTGAAATTTACAGACTATCATAATTTTGCACTTACGAACATTTTAGTCGTACGGAGTTTAGTGAAACGGGTCGGTGACTTCTAATGAACAGAGACATGAAACCACTTACAATTACATCATACATGTATATTCATTAGTTTAAACATATTGTATTACTTCAGTTAGACGGTACATAGTAGTTTCATAATATACAGTGTACTAATGATGCTAATACGAACATGTTGTCTGTGTTAATTACTTATTACAGGTAATATAGAGAATAGTAGGTTAGTGCCATGAATGGGTAAAAATATCTGGCAAGGCTCAGGAAACGGGATGGGCGAGGCTCTGCCGAGCACATCCCGTTTCCGTGCCGCGCCAGATATTTTTTCCCATTCACGGCACTAACCTACCGTTCTATTTATCCCGTCAACACCTACAAATGCAAAAGATAACCCCAGCCGCATCCTCAAAATCGGAGAATCGACTAGCATCACAAACGCACATATTCATACGCAGTGATTATGTCGTATTGACAGAATATCAAAAATGTTTCAAGGCACCGTGTTTCACGGCACATACGCACTGTGTTGACGGGATAATATAAGATATGACTGCTTTTCGGAATCAATATCGACAAAATACGCCGAAAAGTCAGAGAGTGACAAGTACATGTACTTGTACAGTTAGATCACGGTTCGTCAAGATGTACGAGGAGATAATCCGCGAGCTTTAGCGAGTGGATTATCGATCGTACATGTGGACGAACGTGATGTAACTGTGTTCTCACATCGTCATGTCACATCGGCTTGCCCATACATTGCCAATGTGTTGATGTAAATGCAGAAACAAAACTCGAAAATGTATTAAGCATGTGATAATAGCTCATGACGTACGACAAGTTATGTATAAGATTACTCATGAATTATTTAACAATCACACATCATGTAATTACAAACATGGGCCGTTTATTATAGGAATGAATGTTTTTTGTGTGGAATTTATTGGGGTATAAACTTGGAAAAGTCGCGGGAATACTGGACGCAGGCCGGAAGGCCTCGTCCAGTATTCCCGCGACTTTTCCAAGTTTATATCCCCGAAAATTCCACAAAAAGGCCATTCATTCCTTATAATTCCAGCATTTCAATACATTCATCAAGAAAATGTGTTTACTTTTCCGTTTTCTTAAGAATTATTTTAACTGCGCCTCACGGTTACGGAAAGTAGTTCGGCGTGGGAGTTTACTGCGGTATAAATTTTGGACAGAGACTTGCTACGGGCCAATCAAATTTTAGGGAATTGTGTAAATATTTTTGTGCTGGAATTATTATAGGAGTGTGTCTGTTTCAGGCATCCTGGAGCAAATCCTGCTGTCATTCTCCGTGTACACCAATGGCGTGAAGTTACTAAGTACCCACCAGGGGGCGGGCAGTCTGGGCGCCGTCAACGGCATCCGGTTCCTCAGTATGGCCTGGATCATTCTAGGGCACACATACTACTTCTCCATTGGTTACGACGGTAACGTTGCTTAGCTCGTTGAATGCGTGAAATGAACATTGTCGTCTGCTGTTGTTCATATTTTTGTTGGTTAGGTAGGCCATGTTTTTGTTGAGAAAAAATGTAAATTAATAAATAAACAACAGACGACACAATTTATTTTAACATTGAATTAACCATTACATGTAGTCTAAACAATATTGTATTTCAGATTGAATACATGTATACGTCAAAATTCCTGGACAGATATTGTGAATAAGGATTAGAAAACAAGCTCAATGTGAGCTTATGTGAATTCTTCTCCTTAAGTAAGACATCAGTAAATAGTAATGTGGCAGGAATACATACAGTGTATACATAGGCAAGTTTGGTTAATTATTAACCATTATAATGCCCGAAACGAAAATTGTCGTCTGTTGTTGTTCACTGCGGTTTGGCAGAATCTTAGAAGCATTTCCATTGGACATTATTCTAAAGTGCTGCAAGACCATGTTTTTTGTTCTAAAAAATGTAAATTAAAAAATAAACAGAACACGGAAAAATCTAATTCAATATTTCAAGGGTTATCAGTGTCTATTTCGTTAGCTTAGTCGCAACTAAAATATTGAAATTATTTTCTAATAGAAACAATGCTAGCGTCTTATATTCGACCACTATCGTGATAAAACATAACATAATTATTTTCTAATAGAAACAATGATAGCGTCTTATATTCCACCACTTTCGTGATACAACATAACATAATTATTTTCTAATAAAACAATGATAGCGTCTTATATTCCACCACTATCGTGATAAAACATAACATAATTCTTTTCTAATAGAAACAATGATAGCGTCTTATATTCCACCACTATCGTGATAAAACATAACATAATTATTTTCTAATAGAAACAATGCTAGCGTCTTATATTCCACCACTTTCGTGATACAACATAACATAATTCTTTTCTAATAGAAACAATGCTAGCGTCTTATATTCCACCACTATCGTGATAAAACATAACATAATTCTTTTCTAATAGAAACAATGCTAGCGTCTTATATTCCACCACTATCGTCATAAAACATAACATACTGTAGAAAGAAAAGACAACCATTATGGTTATGATCATTGATAGTTGGTGTATTGGTCAGTGTGGTCACATCAAAATTGGACGTAAGAAGATTTATGCTTGGCAGAGCTCCAGATAAGGTGCGTATTTGCGTAAATACCAAATTAAAATTGCAAAAAACCCAATTGAAATCAGAAGTAGTGAGTATCGAAAAGCAATGAAAACTTTGTGGTGTCTTTATCATGCTACAGAAAACAATAAACAGACCACAAATATAGCATATTTTCTTATTTTTCCATGAAAACACATCTTGGTATTTCATTAGAATTGTCTCCAAGGAGAGACAATTATAATGACATACCAAGATGTGTTTTCATTTAGAAGCAAACTATTCAATGAGTGCGGTCTGCTGATGTGTAAACAGTTGTGTGATTCTATTTTACACAATTCAAATATTGAAATACCCAATTGCTTCAGAAATGATGGAGTGACAATATAAGGTTTGATCATGTCCAGCCGTGTGCAAACGTTTGCTGTGGCCCGAGGGAACTTTTTGAACCCGAGGCCGCAAAAAAACTGATGTAATTTGAGCATTATATTCAGTATTTTCAGTACATTTTTAAATCGTCCCATTCACGTAGATAATTTTCGGTATTCATATTCCGGGGCCGCGTCATGAACGTCGTGAACGTCATGAAGTAGTGACGTCATGAAGGCACTTCCGCGTAGTGACGTCATGAATGCACTTTCATTACGCGCGGCCCCGGAATGAGCATTGCCTAAAGCCATATACAAACAGCACGCGCTATATGTTTGCACATATGTATGTGCAAACAACGGAAACCATGTAACAATACTCAATTACTAATTCCTTATCTGGAGCCCTGGCTTGGGACCATGCATTCAGTAACAAAGGCTGGACCCGGCTCCATGAAGGCGAAGACAGCTCTAGGCATGTACATGTAATGGTAAACGTCAAAACCGGAAATGGAACTTGTATTAGTTGATTAGTAGTTAGATGACGGTTCATTATATCTCGTACATGCGGACAAACGTAATCTAACTTATTTATCACATCATCATGTACATACACGGCACGCGAGCTGTGTTAATACATAAACAACACCCGGAAATTTGTCAAAGATGTCATAATGTCATAGCAATACATGTAGGTGTGCATGAATTATGTCGATTACTAAAACAAAATTAACCATTCCAACGTACGCATCGGTCAGTGAGCACCAAATTATGTTTTAAATACCGTATTGGTATTGTAACACGGCCTATTAGTTTAGCCACAAATATGCTCGTTCCAGACAATTTGATACAACATTATGCGGAGAAGGTGTACGACTGGACCTTCATGGCCATACAACATGCGTCCGTGTCTGTAGACACATTCTTTACACTCAGGTACATTTATACATAGAGGACACCAGGCTATTGTATTTTGGTATCAAGTCTATCAGTCAAGGCTAGGAAACGCGTAGGAATTCCGACGATTGCCAAGGAATTCCTACCGCGTCCGAGCCGAGCCTGATAAACTTGCTATCAAAATACAGTAGCCTTGTATTATATTTATCAGGTAACGTTTTATGCTCGAAAATGACTACATATGAAGTCGTTATCTATGGACAGAAAGCGGACTTGTTTACGTTGCGTCATTACACTGACGTCATTCTGTAACGTCACGTGACATCATACGACCAATGGAACGTCAGTTTTCATTCGTTGCAACCCGGATGTTTGTATCAGGACAATGCCTGATACAACACTATATTATCAGTCAGTACGTATTCCGTCAATACAGAGCATGTTACCTGATAAATCTTGACAATGTGTGATTGATTATATTTATTGCACAATCGAAAATTGGTCAAACTACTGTGAGATTCACATGGTGTCCTGTTTAGAACAGTACCATTGTAAAATAGACATAACTAGTCTGTTTCACGAAAGCTGCCCAAATTTTACGGCTATATAAACAATTCAAACACAATATTGTTTCGATAATATTAAATTAAAGGACAACTGAAGAATGAGCCTTCTTTTTATTTCGTGAAATTTGGTCAAATATTGATTTTATTGTGAAAAAAAATTTCCCTATGTTAAATCCGCATAGACATCTTCACTATGTGAAGATGTCTATGGGGATTTAACATGGGGAAATTTTTAAAATTTCAGAAATACTTGACCGATTTTCAAAATTTAACTTTTGTTTTCTTAGTTAGATCATTTCCAAACTACCTAGCCAGGTTTCGGAGTCAATTTCCAAAATGTTTCGTTTTTTTACTCTTCCCACACCCTTCCACCTCCTTCCCCCCCCCCCCCCCCATGTTAAATTCCCATAGACAAATTAATTTTTCGTAATAAAATCAATATTTGACCGAATTTCACGAAAGAAGGCTCATTCTTAAATTTTGATAAAATTTAATATTCTCGAAAAAAATATTGTTTTTGCATTGTTTATATGGCCGTAAAATTTGGGCATGTTTCGTGAAACAGACAGTAAATCTAATACACGTTTACTTACCTGTGTACGTTAGCGGGGGAGGAACCTGTCATAGACACAAGAATCGTGCACTTCGTGACACCTTTTTTAAATTTGGCATGTTGTTAGGGCAGGCCATGAGGTTTTCAAAAACCACCGGCTACAAGTTGGCGGTCACCCCTGGTGACCTGTAGCTGCGAAATTCAAAATGGCCGCCAACGGACAAGAAATGCACTATTTCGCGGCTTCTACTCATCGTATCTTCAAGTATAATACCACTTTTCTGGTGTTTTTCAGGATGGAGAATTCATTTCTGAAGTTTATTTCTGTTTTTAAGGTCATTTTAAATATCATAGAGGTCATATACATGTTATTGGGTGTTTCAAAATGTGCCATATTCACCCTATTTATTCGGACACTCTTTATTTTGGAACATCCCTATTATTTTGTCATATAAACTGTTTGCTAGAAGCTAGAAGTTAAATTAATGTTGAACAGTGCATATCCTGATAAGACTGCATGAAATCGCAGTCTGATCTGGGTCTACACTGGTGCAGATCCTGACTGAGCGGAAGCGCAGGCTGATCTGGGTCTACACTGGTCGCATATGTTTATCTAAATGCTCCAGTGACAGGTTGTATCCCAGGCGCCCAGTGTGTATGTATTACGCGATTGGGCAATAATCTTGCAACACTTACTAATGTCTTTGAAAATGAGTGATAATCCTCTAGATTTGAGGAAGAAAACTGATTGGGCACTTTGTTGCTTTTGTCAGTCTGAAACAGCTAATTGTCTTGATAATAATGTGACGCTTACACATGGTATGACACGAGAGTGCCTTAAAGGAGAGGGTGAGGAATGTATTTCCAAGTCGCTTCTGAACAACAAGGCCGTGTATCATAAGACATGTCGTGACAATATAGAAACGCACATTGTAGAGCGCAAATTGAAAAAAAGGACACAGGGTGAGATGGAGGCTTCTTGCTCCACATTTAGCCCAAAGAAAACGCGGACAAGTTTTGATGCAAACTGTGATAGGAAACGGCCGCAGTGCGTTTATTGTCACTTGTACCAAGAGGACAACAGCGAGCCGATCAGCAGGGCGATGTCTGATGATAATAACATGAACTTCAAGGCGATGGCAAAGGAAGCTCAAAACTGGATTGTCTATGCCCGGGTCTATGCTGCATTTGATGCTACCGCTGGTGATCTCTACTATCATAACACGTGCTACCGCAAGCTTGAAAATGAAGCACGGGCAGCGAAGTTAAAACAGTCAAAGGAGAATAAGACTCCAGCACTACCATATGACCCCCAATATAACGTAAGTGTGATGAAGCTAGCAGACCTTAGGAAGCTATATAGTCAGCGACTGCAGCAAGTTGGTTCTGAATGGCTTATGGTAGAAATACCCCCAACTCGATTCAAAGAACATTTACTGCTGAAGCTGGGTGGTGAATGGGAGGCCTTCACTAAAGGCAGAGATGTGTTGCTCTCAAAAGCAGGTTCTTTATTGTCAGAATCTCTGATCCAGGAACTCTCTGAAGAAGAGGCAAAATTGATAGTTGAAGTTGGGCTTCTCTTGCGAAAGCACATACTTTCATCTCAAGCCCCTTTTATGTGATCATTCTCCCCTCAATGCTTGAGTGAGCCAGTACCCAATGCACTTTTGACTCTTCTGCGAGTCCAGTATCCAAAATACAGAAGAGCACGAGACTATTAGTGACAGAACTCGTGTGGCTTGCACTCCTTCTCAGCTGTTGATAAGTAATGCAGCAAAACGCACTACCAATGCACATAACCTCTATCAATCGCGTGACAGAGAAACACCGATGCCTCTATATATGGGCTTGAAGTTACATGCTCATGATCGTCTGAAAATACTTGTCAGGGAGTTTCATCAACTGGGACTTACAGTTTCCTACGATCGCATTATGGATGTACGAAGAAGATTCGCACGAGCAATCTCAAAGAGGTTCAAAGAGGAGGGTATTCTCAACAGCGACTACCGACACTATTGATGTTTCCGGCAGGACTGATATGCATGGTACATCCATCACTCTGATTGGTCATCTGAGTAAGGACAATATAGGTACCGATCCTCTACCGCTGACACTGGATGTTTCAGAAGACACTCCAATTGAACTAGCTGATGAATTTGTAGTCGTTCCTTTTGTTGAAGATCTTGGGGAGATATCAGTCTTGCATTTATCCAAGAAGGTGGTGGACGGGCAACTAGAACTGAGCATGTGGGTGTAGACGAGGAAGCGTGGTTGACGAAGCATGAGCACGAAGGATAAGGTTGACGACAAGTGGCAGTTGGATGAGGTACCTGTCACATTCTGGGGCTTACAAAGTTGTGGGTTGGATTCGGAAATGGAAAAGCGTACACAGATATCCCCATTCATGAAGTATCTTTGCAGCTTGGACCTGCTAAGTGTAAGGCACTACCATTCTTCCATGCATTTACAGGTTGCGACGTAACATCTAGCATGCTAGGCATTGGGAAGAAGATAGGATGGAATGCTTGGATGAACTTTCCAAACGTAACTGAAATGATGATCACCTTAATCGAAAATCCAAAAGAGCTGACAGATGATTCTCTCCAAATGCAGTGCATTGAGCAACTTACAGTGCTCATGTACAGTAAGAACAGTTCCAGTGTTACTGTAAATGAAGCACGACGCCTTATGTTCACTCACAGTCTTAGATCTCTAGAGAGCATTCCACCTACGAAAGCAGCCTTGTACCAGCATGTCAAAAGAACTATTCTTGTGTCAGCTTTCGTTTGGCATCAAGCTTTGGAGAAACAATTGTGTCTGCCAGATCCTGCACGGTATGGTTGGGAATGGAGTGGACGCACCAAGACATGGGTACCGTATTGGACAGATTTGGGAGATGCTAGTGCTGCCTGCGCACTTATGCTTCACTGCACCTGTGTCAAAGCTTGCAAAGGGAATTGTAAATGTTTTAAAGCTGGATTGAGGTGCACACCACTGTGCAAGTGTCAAGGTGGTTGCTGCAACAACAACACTGAGTGATGTTATCTAGCAGGAAAATAGCTATGATGTCAGCGTGAGTCAGGATGACAATGTCATTGATACTAATAACCTTTCTACAGTTTCTGTTTAGTTATTTTTTTAATTATGCTGTGGTATAATTGTGCATTACTGTTTCTTTCATTGTGAGAATGATTGTTGTAATTTGATTGAAACAAATTTAGAAGTAGTGTTGGTAGGCTTTTATCATATAATTATGTTGCTAGTTCAAGGAATATCATACATGTATCAAGACTTTTTGTTAATTTATGTTCGTCAAATAAAGGTAACGTATGAGCATTATATGAGGTATTTTCAAAAAGACTAACTGTTTTGTCATGCTTAGCCCTATATGGCATAGTATTTTTGATATTCCTAATCTACCAATAGGTACGACTTTTTTTAGCACATTTTTCCGTGTTAAATTGTATTCAATTTCCAAAATTTCAGACATAATACTTTTTAATTTGTGCAATATTAATAATTAGCACAATATCGTCATGCATACCCAATCGTTTAGGTTTGAATACCATAATGTTACTTTTGCTTATATTTAAAGACAGTTCTGTGTTCTGTTTTCATTTGTATGTTCATAATTCATCGAATTCACATATTAAGATAAATGACACTTAAACCAGGTTTATTTCACGTAATTTACACTAATTATGGCTCTATGACCCTTAAATTAACATTAAAACCAAAATAGACTAGATAAATTAATTCCTCATACTCAAAAACATCAGAAAAGTGGTATTATACTTGAAGATACGATCAGTAGAAGCCGAGAAATGGTGCATAATGTGTCCGGCGGCGGCCATTTTGAATTTCGCAGCTACAGGTCACCAAAGGTGTGCGCCAACTTTTAGCCGGTGGTTTTTGAAAACCTCATGGCCTGCCCTAACATCATGCCAAATTTGAAAAAGGTGTCACGAAGTGCACGATTCTGACAGGTTCCTCCCCCGCTACGTGCTTTTCAAGCTTGAACATACATTGTTATTGAAGTTAATTGCATTAAAGCTATATTATCTCAATGCACCCGTATTCGGGAATTTTGTACCCGGAGTATTAGTAAAACCAGACATGTCACGTATCTGTCGGAGGGATAAATGATTTAAGAGCTAGGTTGTCCGCCTGTACGGTCAATAATCCGCTCGCTAAAGTTCACGGATTATCTCTTTGTACAGTCATGTGGACGAACCATGCTCTAAATATTACCATATTAACCCTTTCACCCACAGGTAACTGGAATAGATTTTAATACATTAATGTTGCAATCAATCCCATTGTCACACAATTATTTTCAAACTAGTCCAATTATGAAAAGGGTGTGTTTTTTGTTCTTAAAAAATATGAAAATTACTTGCAAAAAGTGCAGATCCTGATGAGACGGCTCTCACGAGCCGGCTCATCTGGATCTACACGTTTTGCCAATACCACTATACAGGTATGTGGTGTTGAAAAGGTTAAGAGCTGAAACGTGTCCTGTTGTGAGAGTCTAATGTATCATGAATTAATACTTGTATAATGCATTACCATTCAGTTTCCTCGATGGTATTCATTGCTTCAATTGTTTCCCGAATGTTTTGCCTGCCACAAGGCGGTGGAAGATCCCGACTATGCCTTCCCTACATGAATGTTCTGGCTGTCATGCAGGACGACTTGCAAGTCGTCCTGCGGGACAGCCAGAACATTCGGATAATTAATAGAATATAATAGAGTTCATTGACTCAAACTCATACACGTTTCTCGTCGCATAAACAAATGCATGTTTGTACAAATTAGATGATAGTGAACACATTATATTCGGGCTATACCTTCCCTTGCTAGTGGCCTGCTGGTCGCTTACCTGACACTACGGGAAATGGAGAAAGTGGGTGGCGCTAGAGGGATGAACTGGTTCATGTACTACTTCCATCGTTACTGGAGGTAGGTACTATAGGTACTATAGGACATAGACAGTTAATGCACGTCCACGTCATTGCATTCACACACGTGTGTGACACGTACACGTACAATCTATCCGCGCTAAGTTACATGTTTATTCTCCCTAAATCGTGTAATCGGTGTTCGTTACTGTATGTACTAGTATGCGTATATTTCATCCCGTAATCCTTTTGAGTCACGCGATATTTTGGTTATCCGGTTGTTCTGCAACATGCAGCACGAGTTGTAACGAGAGAGCTTCTCACCTATGAGACCCTGGTTCGATCCTCGACCGGGGCAGTATGTGAGCTGATTAGGTGTTCCTCAGACCGGACAAGGGCAATCCAGTTTCCTCACACATTAAGTATCACACTTTATTGACAATTATTTGTACGGGTTTCGCTGTGAGAGAAAACCCGTAATCAACTCTCCTTACAAATAATACACCGTGAAGAGAACACGCGTAATTGCGCGCCTGTTTTCTTGGAAACCACGAGCTACCATGCATAATGTTTAATTTTTATTACAGTCAAAATAAAGTTATTTGACAATTAGGATTTCAAAAAGTTTACATGACGTCACATTTGACGTCACACAACGTAACGTCAACACGCGGGAAACACGTCATTGCATAACTATTAATGCACACATCACAATTCATTGATTATAATCTCAAAAATAGACTAAATGTGCTTATATATCCGCAGTGGAAGTGTAATAAATAGGATATTCCGTCGTACATGTTTGAATAGCGGAAATAATACACTCGTGTCCGTCGGCGTCCGTGCAAGCAACTCGTTAGCTACACTCACTCGTTGCTTAAGCGGAAGCCGACTCACACTCGTATATTATTTCCCGCTATTCAAAATATAGGATTGAATATCCTCTATTTCACGGCCTCCATCTTTGTTAACGAAATCCCGTCTCTAATTGATCTTAGCTGTTGTTGTTGGCCGGGATTTGCTGGGAAGTTAAGCCCATTTACTTGTTTTTGTCAACGAAATTACTTCTCGCGCTTATTTGTTTCATGCAACATAAATACGGTACTGTGTCTCAGATGAGGTTGGAAAGTGGGGTATTGAGTTAGGAAAAAAGCATTGAGCTGAATATTTGTATTGGTTGCCTGAATATATTTGCCCCTGTGAGTGATCTGAGAAAGTAAAAAAAAATATGAGAAACAAAATTATTATCAAAAAGTTAATAAATATAGAATTTATATTTCCAATTGATGTGCTCACACTTAGTAGCCACGTGCATTGTTTTGACTAGATACTACGTCAGCAACTACGTCACCGATAACATTCAGTTCTCACATTTTAAAATTCGGTTATTTTGTATGACCATGCGCGTACATCGTGTCACTGTGTTATAGTATTACAGTGTAAATATCGTTTCGTTCGCTCAATTTAACAATTCGTTCCCACGAATTAACAATTCGTTCCAACGGGAACGAATTGTTAATTCGTGGGAACGAATTGTTAATTCGAGGGAACGAAGTGATTATATGCAATACAATGTGAAAGCCACACTAAGCATGTCCGTAATATATTTGCTGGAGAAATGTGGATTATGATTTTGAGACCAGTTTAGATCCAGATCAACATGTGCATACACAGTCTGATAAGAATCTGCTGCTTTCGCCAGTCCATCAATGAATCACCCGTCATGATTCAAACAAGCAGTATACATGTACATCTTTATCTGGTCACAGAAGTGTGTTATTTGATCAGAAGCTACACTTGACATAAATCCTATACGTCCCATCTCTCCATTCACATCCACATTTCAGGTTGACGCCGGCCTACATGCTGGTGATCATGGTGGGCACGGTGATTGTGCCCTATTTCTCCGCGGGCCCACAATGGCCCAACAGCGGGGACATCGCCTTCATGGCGCACTGTCGCACAAACTGGTGGACCAACCTGCTATATGTCTCAAACCTGGTCAAGACGGACAAAACGGTAAATCAGTGTTTCTGTGACTCACCATACAACTGGTATATTGTAATTTATCCCGTCAATACAGTGTGTATGTGCCGTGAAACACGGTGCCGTGAAACATTTTTGATATCCAGTCAATACAATTTTTGCATTTTACAGCCATTTGAAGGGAAAACATATCTGGCGCGGCACGGAAACGGGATGTGCTCGGCAGAGCCTCGCCCATCCCGTTTCCTGAGCCTTGACAGCTATTCTCTATAACCCGATATACTGCAGTGGTACCTCTATAAACCGGACACCTGGGAGCTGCCCAGGGTGTCCGGTTTATAGATATTCCACTGTAGTTGTGCACTCCATGAATAATTGTTGTCATATTCAATCATGAACAGACAGGACAGTGGTATAAATTACAGTGAACTTAATTAAGCATAGTTGGCCCCAGAGTGTCCGGTTTAGAGGTTATACTGTCGTCAGGCACCAGTTATTCTGGGAATCCTGCAATAACGAATAACAATATTTAGGGCTAGTATGGTTTATTACAATAACAGTCTATGTGAACACAACTTGGTTTGGAAAACCCCTAAATTTTAGCGCTGTTAATGCTAATTTTTTGCTTAATATGAACAACAAATAAAGAGTTCAATCATAACTAAAGCAACACAGACGTTATATTGTATTTATTGCACATTAAATATACGTATCTGAACCCAAATTATGCAACAATATATAGTGTGGATGTACAATGCCTACATGCACAATGACTACTGTTTATCCCGTCAACACAGTGCGTATGTGCCGTGAAACACGGTGCCATGAAATATTTTTGATATCCTGTCAATATGACCTAATCACTGCGTATGAATATTTGCGGTGACTCGGGTTATCTTTTTGCATTTTAAAGCAATGTAGGTTTTGACGGGATAAATAGAATAGTAGGTTCTTGAATGGGTAAACTATCTGGCGCGGCACGAAAACGGGATGTGCTCGACAGAGCCTCTCCCATCCCGTTTCCTAAGCCTTGCTAGATATGTTTTCCAATTCAAGGCGCTAACCTACTATTCTCTATTTATGTTTACAGTGTCTGGGGTGGTCATGGTACCTGGCGAACGACATGCAGTTTTACGTGCTGAGTCCCCTCATTCTGCTGCCACTCTACTAGTAAGTGGAACGTAGAGAAATAAAACGTGATCTTCAACGTGACCGAAAACGTCAGACTATGCATCAGCGTATATGTAATCTGACCAGGGCATGTGCTGTTTGCAATTCAGCCAACATAGTCGTGTTTATATCCCTGATATATTTATGAAGAACATATTGCTTTTCTGCATGCCAACCAGTAGCCTATTTCACAAACATTGCAAAGTATACATGTACTTTTCTAGCAAAGTATACTTTGAGGGAGTAATCATTTATTTTTCCCGAGATGCATTATGTCATATAGAACTAACGACTGCACATATTTGATGATTAAAAGTATGCAGAATTATTATACTGAATTTAGTACATTATCACAGCCAAAATGGCTGTGATAATGTAATAAATTCAGTATAATAGAAAATAATAAATGTATCCTTAAATTGAAAAGTTCTCCCTCAAAGTATACTTTGCAATTTTTATGAAATCTGCTATAGGATCTACATCGGCCTCGAAACTCCTTCGAACTCAGTATCGGTGAAAAACGACCGAGGTGATAAACATTGTACACGTAAGACATTTTCATACAGTCACGCATTTCCAGAGCGGAAACAGCTTGTATTTCGTCATCGGCAATATTACTTCAAAATATAAAATTCAGAACAAAAACACTGAGTGCTCAAGTTTCTATATAATTTACGTAAATGTTGCATTATTTCTCAACCAGTATTATATTTGGCGAAAAACAGCTACACGACAAAAGACGGCATGCAAAAACAGGGCTCCATTTCATGAGTTGTCGTTCCTGTTACAGCCACGTGGCGGCAGGCACCATCGCCGCTCTGGCGTTCTTGTGGGCGAGTGTTGCCGCTACAGCCGTACTTGTCGACAGGGGACAGTACTTGCCCCAGTCCTACCTACAACTGACATATGTACGAGTTGTCATTCCTGTTACAGCCACGTGGCGGCGGGGGCCATCGACTGTATGGCTGCCCTGGGAGCGAGTGTCGACGCTACAGCCGTACTTGTCGACGGGGGACAGTACTCGCCCCAGTCCTACATACAACATACATATGTACGAGTTGTCATTCCTGTTACAGCCACGTTGCGCGGGCCCTAACCCTAACCCTAACCACTGACATATACATGTACATGTACGAGTTGTCATTCCTCTTACAGCCACGTCGCGGCGAGCGCCATCGCCTCTCTGGCGTTCCGGGGGCGAGTGACGCCGATACAGCCGTACTGGTCGACAGAGGACAGTACTCGCACCAGTTTATCTACCACTGACATACATGTACGATTTGTCATTCCTGTTACAGCCACGTGGCGGCGGGCGCCATCGCCTGTTTGGCTTTTCTGGGAGCGAGTGTCGCCGCTACAGCCGTCCTTGTCGACAGGGGACAGTACTCGCCCCAGACCTACCTACCGCAGGCATATAAAGCGTATGTTTGCTTTTGTTGTGTTTTTGTTATCGTATCTTACAAAGGTCTGCAGTCCATCCGTCCTCCAAGAGTACCTTATAAATACACCAAATAAGGCCGTAAAATGCCTAGCATGTGCAAAAGTAACCCTGTCAAAATAATCACGAAGCACATGCAGCGTTTGATTACAAAACCTGATCACTTGTTGCACACATCTGCTTGAGAAATATTTTAATTCACTTTTACTCCATGTTCATGCACATTTATTCTTGTATAATACCGGTTACTATGTAGTGTTGGAGCCGGTGGTATTTCATGTAACTATGGTGGTCAGAGGACACTTGATTTGTTTTTCATTTTTTAAAGTGTTCTTACGTTTTATTCAGATAAGGTGCAGTACTACGGAGCCCCGCATAGGACGTATAATTCTTTTTATTATTAATTCGTTTCCACGAAATAGCAATTCGTTCCCACGAATTAACAATTCGTTCCCTCGATTAAACAATTTCGTGGGAACGAATTGTTAAATCGATGGAACATATTGTTATATATGTACCCTAACCCTAACCCTAACCTAACCTAACCCTAACCCTAGCATGAAAATTAGCCATAGCAGACAATGAGTTTCGGGTATTGAGGAAAACTATACAGGAAAGCCATTTAAATTAGTGTTTTCAAACATTATCTCCAGTTCTACATGAACTCAAATAATTAATGCTAGTTCTAAATAATTAGAGCTAGCATTGCATATTTAGAGCTAACTTCAAATCATTTGAATAACTTTCTAAATCATTTGGAGCTAGCTCTAAATATTTAATGCTAGCTCTAATTATTTAGAGCTAGCAATACTTATTTGAGTTTATGTAGATTTGGCGTTAAATATTTATAACTAGTTCGAAATAATTTGAAGAGCTCTCTAACTCATTTGGAGCTAGCTCTAAATTTTCATTGCTAGCTCTAATGGTTTAGAGCAACATGTAGCATTAATTATTTGTATGTAGATTTGGCGTTCCCTGCAGTTCGACATGTGTAAAATATCGAAATATCAGCCCACCCCTGCCCCCAGTCTCTGTCTTGTATTCTTAGTATGTGTGTTTGGAAATAATATTAAATGTGAAGTCATTGGACAGCACGTACGAGTCTGCAATTATCATTATATTAATCCATGATGATCTTTGAGCATGGCTGTCGCGGCTGACGGCAGTCCATGTCGCACAACGGCAACCATTTAAGCAGACAAAAGATATGTTACATGTAGTGAAGACACAAAGTAACAAATTAAGAATTAATTTGGTTTTAAATTTACCGACTAGCAGCAGTTTGCGTTGTGACTCTGCGTCTCCTCATTCCAGTGGATAGACACACAGACACGCATGCTTTTATAGTCGTTTTATTCCCCTTGCAGTATATGAGGTTTATATCCGCCATATTGATTACCGTTTCCTGGTTACCGGGAAATCACGTTCTCGTGAGATCTTATTGGATGATTTTATTTTTATCTATAAACATGTTCCCAACATTGGAGATTATCGAAATTAGAGATTACCTATTAGCGATCTACTAATCAGAGTGCAGCATTCGCTGTGCTTATCGCTCAGCATCGATTGACCAATCGAAAAATTGTTTATCGCTGGACATCCAATGAGATAAGATCAATTACCGATTCCTGACAATGCCAGTGAATATCGCCACTCTTTAGATTTCACTCGAAGGTTTAACATCTCGTTGTATTATCTTTCCCTCCCACCCACCCTGAGAATAAAGGATAATAATTGCTTTGTTGTATACATGTATTAGTTAGTCGTAGATTAGTTTTGAGAACCATGTATCCATTAAGGTCTGTATCTACATCATAACTATTACGATTTACAGGCAGGGCCTAATGCGGTCAGTTAACTCCATACATGCAACTATTAACACAGGCAATTAATAGCACCTATCAGTACATGCATATGCATACGTATTACGTGCATTCCTCTGGTAGACGTATGTATCATTAGTTTGGAGGTATATTGAATAGTCTGATGTTCCCAACATGTGGATGGACATGCAGCTATAACATTGGAAATCATTATTGATTCCCATGCATGTACAACCACGTGACTCATTACGTATGTTACGACTGATTACGTCATTTTATGTCACATGTCAGACTTTCAAGTATATATGGTTCATTTCCCAAAATCTTGTGTTTGTGTTATTTTAATTTCTCCATGGTTTAGAGATACATGCACCATGCTTGGTGGCCCTAGCACAATTGAGGTTGGGGGTGGCTTCTCAGTTACTGAGTTGGTTCCCCGAGCGCCAGTCAGGCTGGGGTGACCAGTACCGGTGACACCAGAGATCATAGGGGATGGCACCCCAGCCTATGTTACTGTAGGAGGGAATAATTTAAAAGTGCAGATCTAGATGAGCCGGCTCGTAACGAGCCGTCTCATCATCAGGATCTGCACTTTTTGAAAGTAATTTTAATATTTTTGAGAACAAAAACACCCTCTTTTCATAAATGGACGAATCTGAAAATCATTTTGTGACCATTGGATTGGTCGGAATATTAGCATATCACAGTCCATTCCAGTTCCTTAGGGTTGAAAGGGTTAAATGCCAGTTATTCATCTATTCGTACTGTGAACTCGTAATCAAACAACTTGGTTTATCGAACATGTCTCAACTAATGAAGCTGCTTGATTTTAAATAAAAATGAGAGTATCCATGTTATAGTACCTAAGACGTATATATAAGAAAATAATTAAAAAAGTTACGATATTTTCCGTACATGTCACAGTTACTGTAACTATATGTCAGGAAAAAACACACATATCATCTTAAGAACAAAATCACATAACTCATCTAAAATAAAATCTATAAGACATTCTATGTATGCAGACTGCATGAATGCACATTCATGCAGTCTGCATACATATAATGTTTTATAATCAGTATTGGGGAGATTGCTTTAGTAGTAAGTTGAGAGCCATGCTCCATCGTTCCAGATTGGACAGCAACTACCAGCAAAACGTGTACATCCCGTGCTACACAAGAATGGGGCCGTACGTCATCGGAATGTTCACCGGGTACTTGCTCTACAAGTGGAAATGCACTTGCACGATGCCAAAGGTGAATAGTTTCGGTGTCCGATAACGTAATGCTCAGTCCATCGGTGTTTCTAGCATGTCTTGGATGGTCAATTAGTGTGTGTACATACATGAACCACCTTTCTAAACCATGTACAAAACAATTAAAATACTCCCGGATGTAATCATTATAGTGCTTATAAAGGTACGATGGTGTGCTTATGCAATAAATATAATCAAAAATTTGTGATGATTTAAAATCATGATATTTATTAAACTTGTTGACTAATTTCAGAAGAAAATCGGCATATTAAAGCATCACTCGTGTACGATCCACTATATATTTAATATACGTACACACAGCTTGTAGAAAATATAAGATTGTACTGAAAGTGTGCGCATTTTCTCCGACTTTTGCAAGCTAGGCTATGAATATACAGATGAGTGGGTTGTTTCTTAACACTATGCGTATATATTTTGTTGTATCATATTTAGCCCATTATATCTGGAATACACCTTTACTGGTATGTTTTTGTTTTTTTGTTATTTCTCAATAAAAGTATATGTTGCGACCACTCATTTGAACCGTCTCGATGAGATGGTCGCGACATATATTCTAAGCACATTTAAATAAATTATTTATGATTTTCCCCAATCAAAATGGCGTTTCCTCAGCATGAAATGGGTTAAAACAGGTACAGTGGGGTCAGCGTGTAAGTGCACACACGAACGAACACGACAGGTTGGAACCAACCTGTCGTGTGTGTTCGTGTGTGCACTTACACGCTGACCCAACTGTATACATGATTGGCGTGGTAGGACTAGCGATATATGGATGGGTTAATTTGGACAACGTATAGACCGTTTTGATCATAATGTTTCGGACTGATGTCGTCCTGGAAAGGCTTTTGTCGCGTTGTCTTTATTTGTATTATGATAAAATATAAAAAAATAAATCAAATCAAAACGAGCTATCGTCATGTATCATCTTGAAGGAATTGGTTTGGCGAGATTGTGAGACATAGCGGCCTCAATTGCGGCGTCGTCGTCGACGGCGGCGACGGCAACATGTTTGTTTAGATTTCATAAGCGGACAAATAACATCATTTGTTACCATACATGTATGTGACTGTGACTGGAACAATGGCGCTTATGGGTTTTGAGACCAGTGCAGCTTCTGATCAAATACATGTATCACACTCCTGTAGCCGGATAACGATATACATTGCTTGTTAGAAGTGCGAGTGGTCCGGTTATGGAAGGTGTTCGAGCCAATTCCAACCCTTAAATATAAGCCTAATCGAATAAGCGCGGCGTGAGTGGTGTTTCATGGATGTAACGATGAACAGTCAGTTCCTGATCAGACTGTGCGGATGCACAGGCTGATCTGGATCTACACTGGTGGCAATAACACATTTGTTTTCCATCTGCAACCACATATACCTATTTGGTATAACACGTATACATTGGCGGATACAAATTTAGACTGGTTGCAAAACCCATAAACCCCCTTGCATTCAAGTACATAGAGGATATTCATATTCTTGCAACGAATATGACATATATGTTCATCGAGTGGTGTGAAATGTCCATATTTCACGAGTGCTGCCGAAAGGTCAAAAGGTCGTTATTTCAATATACATGTAGATTACAAACGTCTTCTTCTCGTGAACCACTTGGCCAATATTGGCCAAACTTCACAGTGATGGTCAGTGGGTCAAGCCATTTCATTTTCGTTAAAATGATGGTCATCGCGAAATCCAAGATGGCCGCCGTTGGAAACTAGGTCAAATTCTTAAAAAATCTTCTTCTCACGAACCGCCATGCCGATTTCGACGGAGCTTGATATGAATGATCGATAGTGAACGATGTTTCAGATTCCTTCAAATGGTGGCCCCCGGATCAAAAATGGGCGGGGCAGGAGGGGTCAAGTAGGTGTCAAATTTCATATTTTACCGAATATGGTCATGTCATATATCAATTCGAAGGTATGGACGAAACGATCACTTAGGAGCATTTTATTGTCGAAATCAGATGATTACATCATCCAAGATGGCCGCCGAAAGGTCAAAAGGTCGTTCTTTTATTAGAGATTGCAAACGTCTTCTTCATACAAACCGCTTGGCCATTGGTAGCAAGCTTCGCAGTTATGGTCCATTGTTAAAGCCTTTTCAGTTTTGTTAAAATAGCGGTCATCGTTAATCCAAGATGGCGGCCGTCTCAAAATAGCACAAAATTTAAAAAAATCTTATTCTCACGAACCACCAGACCGATTTCTACGAAACTTGGCAGCAATGATCGATGTACAATGTTTTTTCAAATTTGTTAAAATGATGACCCCTGGGTCAAAAATGGGGTCAAATAGGGGTCAAATTTCATTTTTGACATAATATGGTCTTATAATATATCAAATCAAAGGTATTGATGAGGCGATCGTTGTGGTCCTATTTTCGTCGAATCGGATGATTACATCATCCAAGATGGCCGTCGAAAGGTCAAAAGGTCGTTCTTTTATTAGAGATTTCAAATGCCTTTTCAGTTTTGTTAATATGGCGGTCGTCGTTAATCCAAGATGGCAGCCGTCTAAAAATAACATAAATTCTTAAAAAATCTTCTTACGAACCACCAGACCGATTTCGATAAAAAGTAGGCTGGAAGCATCCTGTTGTGGTCACCAAACCTCTCAAAGTTGTGTAAGATATATCTGTACATATCGTGAGACACCTCCTACCCTGGTGACTTCTCAAGTTTGTCGCATTGGCATTTTGTGCCTGTCATGGGCTTATTTTGATGTATATGTAGTGACAACTTTACATTCCAGTATTTGCTTGATTTGTGTGACATTGCACAGGTGAGCGATATAGGGCCAGCATGGTCCTCTTGTTTTTATTTCATGAAATTCCATCAAATATTGATATTATTAACATGGGGTGGGGGGGGGGGGGGCTAAAAGTAGATTTTTAAAAATGATTTTGGAATTTGTAGATCGATTTTGAAAGCTATCTAAACCGGTTCTTGTTCCCCATGTTAAATAAAAATATTTTTTGGGAGGGTGACTTTTTTTTGTTTTTAACAAAAGTCCTTACATTTAAATATTTTATAGATTAAATGATTTTAATAGCCAAAAGTTTGTCGGCACAAAAACATGGAATAGACAGTAGTATAACACGTGTACATTTCAGGCGGTCGTATTAGCCGGCTGGACAGCGTGTCTAGGTATAACGACGTCCATCATATATGGCCTGTATTCCGACGGTGACAGCCACGTCCTGGATCCGCCCGAGGGCACTGCCTTTATGGTTCTGTTTAGGCCCGGCTGGGCAGTCGCCGTCAGCTGGGTTATATTCGCCTGTGCCACGGGACATGGAGGTGGGTGGCATGTTTCAGATCACTGCAAACACAATGTAAATGCGTTGATTTAACGACGGCACTGGCTCGGTGACCTTACATATCGGGATCGACTATTTAAGTCCCCATCCGATAGGACTAGGCTAGCGCTAAGTTGTCTTGTCCAAGGACACGCCGAATCGGCCATTCGCAGCGGGTCGAAGCGGGAATCAAACCTGATGTCTCCCGTGACGTCGCAAGACGTTGCTAATTGTTTGACGTCATTGTTAATAACGGCACGCTATTCAACGGCAATGTCGCTGTTCCGTCATGACTGTATGACTGTGGAGAGTACTGTTCCATGTCGTATAAATCCCATATCACAAGATTAATCTTCTTTCCAAGACATACAATGCATATTTTTATTGAATTTTTAAACTATCAGAGATTGCGATCCGCTGTATTTGTGCGCAAAACATTGACCCGAGGAGCCCTTTGGACGCCCTTTAATGGGACCAAATGTTCTAGATACTACAAAAACGCAACGGACGATGGATTTATTCCTTAAGTGCATGTCCATACCAGGTTGGATTGACGAACTGCTGTCGTGGAAGCCGTTTATTCCCCTGGGCCGCATGTCCTACCTGGCCTACCTGATCCACCCGCTCGTGATGGTCGTCTTCTACGGCAGCCGCCGGCAACCTACCCACTTCACCGACTACGAGGTGGTGAGTACAAGACTCAGTATACTAATTGGCGTATATCTAGGTCTACAATGACCATCGTTATACGAGCTGGTCAGTTCGAGTATACTAATTGGCGTATATCTAGGTCTACAATGACCATGACTTGTGAGCTACACTAATAATGTTGATGAAAAATAAAATTTACTTCACAATTCGAATTCATGGGCTCCGGCATTCCACAAAACAAAAGCAGGACTGTTCCAGCCATACATGTATCATCCCCTCAAACTTGCAGTTTGCAGTGTATATACATATACGAGGAGTGATCAAATAATACGTGGACTTTTGATATATATACATGTATATTGAACATTTTATGTGATGCATGCATCCGGAAGAGTAAACGATATGTACTGATGGTATGTAATGTACCTTATGCAAGTAGTTATCTTACACCGACGCGTTGAAAAGATGCATGTCGGCGCATCCCCGCGACGTTAATGACGTCGGGGTGCCAAGTTGTCGTGAGTGACGTGGATCAATGTTGTTGTCATATTGGTGCTACGTGTTTTACGTCGTTTCCTTCCGCTGTTAGTAAGCACCTCCGATCCGTTTAAAAATATCGTTTATGCCACTTAGATACCATCGATTGGCACGATGATGATTTATCATTAAAATGTTTCCTCAACTATTCGGTTTGTGTTGTGGTTTACTCTAGACCCACGCAAAACTGTATCATGGCACTTGTTTCTGACAACGACTGTGTTTGCATAATAACATTAACCCTTAGCCTGCTGAATGGAAATGATTCTAAAGTGCTGTCAAACCATGTTTTTATTGAGAAACAGGGCACAAAAATAAAGCAACAGCAGACGACAGTTTTCGCGATCAACAGGCTAAGGGTTAATCGCCGTTCAGTGTATTACTAACTGCACCATGATATCTAAAATAATGGAATCGTTTTAATATGACTGATCTCTATAGCAGACGACGTTCAGCGGAATTTGCTGCTCATATACTTTATTTTATATTACACTATCACGTAACACACGATTTGAATATTTGCGTTGCGCCGATTCCTCGTTACTATGGATACACGTTCACGTCTTTTTTAACTATGAATATGTTAACTTGCGCACAATTGCATTGGTGTACATTTTCATTCTGCACCTTGTAATAAACAAACTACATTGTATCTCAAAAATCCACGTATTTGATATCACCCCTCGCGTAGTGCATACATTGGTAATTATAGGTTATTTGATTTGTATGTGGATATATGCACGAGTTCCGCAGCGTGCGATATTGCGCGACTTTGCGGAACGAGTGGCATATATCCACATACAAATAAAATAACCTTTTCATTATATAAGTACATCATTCGAAATGTATATGCACTTCAAATATTTTACAACATATAACTAAAATAAACAAATTAGTGATGATTTAGGAGGAACTATTTTGCGTTGTGAAGCGTAGTTCCGGCACTGACCAATTTGAAGCTACGCGACGTCAATAAGTGGAAAATATTGATGTCTTGCGTTGCATTGTGTTTCAATGGGTAACAAAAGTACGTATATACATGTAATAAGGTTGTTTATCTATACGAGTAGTGCATTTGTGTCTGAAATATTCGCCGTTCAGTTTTTAATATGATAGACATAGAAAATCCAAGGTAGACCAAAGAGCCCAGGTAAAGTAGAATGTAACAACGTGTATGCAAAACCATATACCTGTATACTTGACAAACATACAGCTGTAATCATATTCTTCAGTGGACACAGACACTCAGTCTCTAACATTGGCGATGTACGATCCTTCAATATAAAATAAAGAAACATGCATACAGAACGAATGTGTCACAGAACACTAACGTCAATAACACCATTAACAAACGAACCTCATAGATCATTATCAGTCTGCATGAGTGTAAGACATTATTGCGAATCAGGAAAGAAAACGACACATCAAATGACATAACATTTCCAAACAACGTCGAGTGATGCATGACGATCGCCGAGTAAGGGTATCAGAGAAAGCCGCGTGACTTCAATCACCGTCACATGTGTATATTTTGTTTCAGACGTACCTGTTTATCGGCCATCTTGTCATGTCGTACGGTGTCGGGTTTGTTCTGTCCCTGGCATTTGAGGCCCCCATGATGGGACTGGAGAAGGCGATCCTGAAACGTGGCAGGAAAAGTTAACTGCAACTACCAGTTTACCATTTTGACCAATTTGCCTTGTATTATTTCTCTTCCGGAGTAACCGAAATATTCCGGTTATCGTTCTGGGCGACTTTACTTGTACTTACATTGCATATTTACATTGCCACTGGGCTTTGCATGTTAAGCCTCTAGTTCGTCAATTACATTTTAGATTTAGATACATACATTATACCCACGTGACGCCGCGTGACGTTGTTGATTGGTTAAAGTTAGTTTGACGCCATAATTCTCCACGACGTTGTCAATAACGGCACGCTATTAACCGACAACGTCGATGTTCCGTGAATTGCGAGCGACAACATGACGCAGAAAGAACATTCTTAAAGCTAACGCCATGCTATTATATTGCCTTGTTTCTCACTAAAAACATGGTTTAACAGAACTTTAGAATCATTTCCATTGTGAATGATTCTAAAGTACTGTCAAACCATATTTTTCATGAGTAAAATGGCAAATAAAATATAAACAACAAACAACAAACTTTAATTCATCATTTTAAGGGTTAAGTACAGTAATATATTTTAGCGTTGGCACCAGGGGCCCGTTTCACTAAAATGTTCGTAAGTGCAAATTGAGGATCGTCTGCAAATTTCATTGATGGATTTACATTTATTGAACATAAGCTGCATATGCAGCCTATGCTCAATAAATGTAAATCCCATAATTGTTTACAAAAAAACATTGTTAATGTGAAATTTACAGACTATCATAATTTTACACTTACGAACATTTCAGTCGTATGAAGTTTAGTGAAACGGGCCCCAGGACGCTTCAATACGAACGAGTGTCAAATAAAAACGCAAATCCAAACTCAGAACGAAAACTAAATCGGTTCGCTATATGTACATATTTATACTTACTAGTAAGTCATTATGCGAACAGTTACTACCATAAACGTCGGGTTTATTCTGGAGATAATTACAGTGGACTATCTCTAAATCGGAAACCCTGGAATGGTTTCAGGGTGCCCGGCTTAGAGATTCACCACTGTAATTCAGGTGCATCAGCACAACAAGGCTTGTGTATGCGTTTTGCAATCATGAACATACATTATTACCGAACAAAGCGAACATGCAAACAAAGCCAGCATTGGAAGCACGCTAAAAATACTAGATATACGGTACATGTATGTATACGAATATACATGTACGAGGCGTTCAATTTCATCAATATTGTAATTCAAACATAATTAATAAATCAAAAGATTGATAATTGAACATTATAATTTCAGATCAACAGCATAAGTATGCGTTCGTTTTAACTACATTCTTCATCATGCAGTCAAAGAGAACATACATAGTACATGTATGTACATGTACATATTAATATGTTGCTCTGACTGGAGAAATGGGGCCTACATGTATGTGTTTTGCGACCAGTGTAAATCCAGATCAGACTGCATCCGCACAGTCTGATCTGGATGTGCACTAGTCTAGTAAACTGTTCATTATTCCATCATTGATACACCCATCATGATTCTAACAATCAACATGATCAATATATATTGTTATCAAGCTACATGACTGTGTTATTTGATCATGAGCTAGATTGGTCACAACTCACATAAGCCCCATTTATCCAGTCACAGCCACACAGCTAGATCTGTCTAACATGGACCCGGCTCTATGGTTACCTCCCTGATCAAATATGTTGTTGTTGTTTTTCGATACCACCCGCGGAATAGTGTCAGCCTTCGAAATGTATTAACACATTCGTGTATTATGCCAATCCTACCCGTGACATGCAGTGATGAGAGCGATATAGAAGATACAGTTAGGCCCGTATTTATAGAGTTGGGGCACTGTGCCGAAAAACGAATTCACTTTCCATTATGCTACGAAACCCACAACTAAAATTATAATTCATCGAATCCGTTTGTCGTCGTTGTTCTTGTTGTTGTTACCGTTATACGTCGCGGTGACTGCAGAAATGGGACTGATGAATGTTTGTGTGACCAGTTTAGCCCCAGGTTAGCATGCGCATTCGCGCAGTCTGATCAGGGCCTACACGCACTATTCACCATTCAGTCAACGAAATACCCGTACTACATGACGTTGTCACGAGTGCGATAAACTAGAGGTTTGAATGTCCAAAAATGCCATAAACACCATTTCCAGTCACAGCCATATATGAGACACGCCATGTGATTTTGTACCTTCGGACATCTGCGTAATTTCATTAAATACGTTTAAAAAATTGGCAATAGTTTTCATAAATAAAGTAAAAAACTGACAAAATTCTATTTCGCATGTGTTCTGAAAATTGTATCAACTTGTTGTAAGCGTATTTCATGAAATTACGCAGATGTCCTCAGGTACAAAATCACATGGGGTGTCTCAATTATGATGTGTTGGCGGTCGCTACCACTGTATGTAGCCCTAATGCGCAATGCCTGACATGTAGTGTGTGGCCAACCTCCACAAAAGTGGAATACAGAGTTTACGGCAAACGTAGTTCCAGATGTGGAAGTTGTGTTAGAGGATGTGTGTTTGATTCAGTGCTAGTCAATACTTCTCATGGGCCGCCCTTGGAAATAAGTGTACGAAGACGGCAAACGTTTGTAAACATCGTTCCAAATAATTAATACTATAATTGACACTCGTTCAAATTCATATAAAAATGCGCAATTGTTTTCATAAAAAATATAATAGCATATTACATGTACATGTGTACACTGAAACCTCGCTAAACCGAACACCCTGGGAGGTCCCCAGGGTGTCCGGTTTTGCGAGGTTTCACTGTAAATCAGGCATTTGATTATTCAGAGCCATAGGAGTAGTTTGCTATGCCGGTATGGATCACCTAAACGCTCTATGTTCCATCATTTGGTCGGTGCAGTCAAATTTCGAAAAACCGATACTGGTATTCGCTAGCAGACGACAGGCGTTAAACAGCTCGATACCGTCTTTCCGACATGCCGATACACATTATTGTATGGCCATGTGGCCTCGACCGATAGCAGACGACAATGTTCACAATGGCCAGTGTATCGATAAATAGCAGTTAAATGAGTCATCGGTTTTTTCCCATAACATGTATAGACACGTCTGCGTGACGTTCTATGTGGAGAGCAGACGACGGTTTTGAACAACACAACTTAACGGTACAGGTGAGTACCACGTGATCCCCATCGGCGAATGAATACAGCGGACTTGTAAGGCGGTAAAATGGATATTGGTATTATAATAATAACTGTACGGTCGCGAGCATCATAATATGTTCAACTGTCGAGGTGCGCACATCGTATTATTGGTAAAGAGAGCCGCTGTGGACCCGTTAAAAATATCACAATGGGTTAATATTCGCGTTAATGGCTAGAAACATTGTAAGCCATGGCTCTATAGGACACTTAATTACTATATGTATATAGTCAATTCACCGTATCGGATCGATAAGGGCGTTCACCCGTATTATACCCGTTAATAGCAGACGACAATTTCTACCCGCGCAAACTTGTATTCGATACACGGATCGATACCGTTGATGCCGGGGTATTTAAAAAAATATCACAATATGTTAATATTCGCGTTATTGGCTAGAAACATATTTGTATTTAGCATTAAACATCTGCCCATACGCGTTCCTAATTTGTATATGTGACTGGACATTTTATTACATGTTTCTTGATTTAGCCCGTGTCACAGGGTTAACATGTACGTGGCTTTGCTATAAGACGCACTTATTGTTTTATTAAACTATAGAGGTTGTCGAGCATTTGGCAATGCTATATTTATGCATATATCTTGTATTGTGTGTACCGTCTCATGGGTAAGACTTGTCATTTTTATGGTCATATAGCGAACGTAAATATGCATATTATAAGTACTCGTGTATGTATTACATATACAAATGATTAACTGCATATACATGTAACCAGTCATTTCCCTCATGGATGGATTGGTGTGCATCCTGATAGTAGGATGGATTTTGTTTGTTTCTTAGTGTTTAACGGCACAGCAAGAATTAAGGTCATTTTTGGCGGGATCAACAGGTTCGATTCCAGTATTTCACGTGCAAAGGTGTAGGGGGTTGGATCATAACATTAGAACTGAATGCTTTCATTCATACTATACATATTCAGTCTTGAAATTAAAATAATCTGATCTGGTACCAGGTCCTACCCACACAATAATCACTTAGCACCATCCTCTAAAATTAATAGGTTTATTGCTATTCTTGCTACGTTTATAATAGGATATAACCGGATTCAACTCTCAAGTACAGACAGCCGGAATAGTACCCGAGAGCCAAACCAGATAGATTGGAATTCTGTTAAGTTTGAACCACACCGTTAACTTGTCTCCAACTCTCCCAACCTGCACCCATGTGGGAAGGATTATGAACATTAAATGTACAAACAAATATATATATGTGTATTCTTGTTTTATTTACACACTAATAACAAATTATTAACAACAACATACTAATAATGGACTATAAAATACAAATCAAACGTCTGGGCATTATTGTTTCAATAACCATACGGATACGAAACGTAAGGTTCCCGAAGCACCCTCTTGTCGAAAACAAGCCTATAGTCTTTATCCTGGGAAACGGTCATTATGGTGGCACTGTCTCTGTCTCTAGTTATTCTACAAGAATATGTTAGTGTCACAGAGTCTTTAGAATTAGTAGCGACCATTTTTATAATTATATCAAAGTTTATTTGAAGATTATTTTTGTGATTTAGCGTAATTCCTCGAATTTTTCAATGAGTTATTTTCCCGATTTCATCTGGGTGCTCCGTCTGGTAAGCATAGTTTTTTGGACCACCGGTATCAAATGTTTTAATATTGTTATCGGGTATCTCGTCGGTGAGATCACCTACTAGTAGGTAATCCCCCAGATCAGGTTGCCATTCCCCATCTTTGATTGAGAAGACAATGGAATCAGTATCTGCGTACAATGATCTGCGTCCCAAGTTCTCCAAGTAACTGTAGAGTTTGAGACGTGCTTAGAGCGGTCGTGTAAGCAGCGATTACGACATTTACTTTTCCCGATGTCTCAACAAAATCATCTCTAAATCTCCATCGCATCTCGACCATTTCGTCAGAGACGAAATTAACACCAGTTATTTCTTCACTGTCGCTCGACAGTTTGTCGAAAAATATGCCAGGGTCGTCCACGTACTCAACTTGCGACATGTTTAAACGTTGTCCAAACTTTCCCCAAAACGAGTTAAGCATGAGCTTAGCCGAAGCTCTCATGCCTTTATTCTTCTTAATCTGTTCATAATCAAGTTGAATCCCTTCTTTCTCATTATATAGTCTTATATACTCTTGCTTCTGCTCTTCAGTTGTACACCACGAAGGCCATCCGGAGGATTCTTGTTTCAATTTGAGGAAGGTGTTGACATACTCCTTAAATACACCACCTTCCATGGTATCCGGATCGTACTCTGACACTTCATCAAAATGCCAGACCTCATATATACGTTTAACAACGTATCCTTTAGCCACTGCTTTCTTAACCTCGTCGGTAACCCATGTACCTACGAACGAGCGTTCCTCGTCAGTATGATTACATGGATTTTGCTGCTTTGTTTTAGCACATGTGTTACATAACGCGAACAGCAATTTTCCATTCGATCTGCAGGTAGCACCGGTATGAAAAGTTCTCTCGGAGGAACGATCTTGCATTTGATCAAGCCTTCGTAATTATCAAGATCATAGAAATATTCCGTGATGATTTGCGGATGACCCAGGGGTATTTTCCCGGTTTTATTGATATATGGGTACAGTGATGTGACGTCATAATAATTGAGACGTTCCTGTTCGGTAGCTTCTTTATATAAAGTAAATGCCTCTGTACGTCCCCCATAAAAGGCATCCCTTGGCTTAAGGGGTGATACCATGTCCAAATTATGTACGAATGTAGCCATATCTGTAGATTCGGAGAGCAGTAGGTCAAACTCTGACTCCCAAATCGATTGGTAGATATAACCTTGCTGTTCAATATACGTCTGTTTGTCCATGGTTTTCTGGTAAAGTTCAGACATTGTCATTTTGTTGACAGGATTGATAGTAGAGCTGGCGTATTTTTTTGGATTTCCATGCCAGAAATCCCCATAGAATTCTAAAACAACTTTCTGGCCATCGTTAGTTTCGTAGTAACCGTCCACCTGGTATAGGCCTATAACCTTTTCCCCGCCATTTCTTGCATGTTGGATTCGTATACCTTTGACGTGGGATATATATTTTATCCATTGAAGCGCTTTAACCGATTGAACATGTTGTGGGTTATAGCCATGGGCTGGGATAATTCCTATTGTGTCATTTTACAAGAGGTTTGTCCTGAACACTAAATGACACGCCGATGCTATGGTAATGCATTTTTCGAAATGATCGATGTTCGTAATATCCATAAAGTTCTCGCGAAATCTCAAACAACATCGTCTTAAAATGTCCACATCCGAACGACAATACCTTAATAGTTCATTCTGAAAATTAAACGCGTTGTTCTTGTTGCATTCATACCACTGTAGAAATGCATCACGGTCATCCGGTTTCATTCCATCAGGGTTATAATTGTCTAACGGCGGGAGATGACTGAGTATAGTCATTTGGTTTTCTTTTCGATTGAACAGATGTGGGAAGTAGCCCTAGACAAGCTCATCAAAACCAACCATGAAAGGTAGCTTTGACAGGGACATTGGTAGAAAGTTCAACAAATCAATCATCCTGATTTTACAGGCAGGAACAGTTAGTGACATGATTTTAGCTCCATTTGGTATAACGCTCGGCAATATTCCATTCTGGTAGAGGTAACGCAATATAGGGTACGAGTCATATCCTTGGAAGTTATGGCATATGACGGTAGACTTGTAATTCGTTTCCGAAAATAGCCATAGACAAAACTCGTTGACTGTATTGTCCCCTCGAAACACACGTTCATTTTTCCCACAGTTATCACATTCACTGTCTTCAGTGACATCTATGTCCATACAATGAGTGCAAACTTTATGTACGACACATAAATTTGGTTTGTGTTCGAAACCACCACAGCTGGATTTTCCACAGTTTACACATTTGCCAGCACTGTCAGCTTCATAACCGTCATTGCATTGAAGCATATCATCTTGCGTACATTCCAGATCAAAGAATATGTATGTATTTACATTTTCGTGCTCTGCTATTAGTTCTTCGTCTATAGACATCGGTATGTCTTCGGTTTCTTCAGGTAGCATGTAACATTTGTGATCGGTAGGGAAATGGCCGTCACACAATTTGCAGTATATTTCCCCGCAAAATTGTTGTTCGCGTCTTCTTTTTGTATTAACGGTACTTCCGCAATCCTGACATCTATAAAACGTGTTACATGTGGAACTACCATTCTTTGTCATCCGTTGGTGAAGCGAGAAACATTCTTGCCCTTTGAAATAGCGATTGCAACTGTTACAGAGAATCCGCTTGTCACTGTGCTCTTCATGTATTTTCATACAGGCTAAACACTTATTGTTACACTTATGTTCTTCTTTGTTACTGTACCCCTTCTGACATTTTGTACAGTAGTAGTTCCTTGCCAGGAAAGCTGGCATACTAGTGATGACGTCATAATGATCGTCGTTATGATATAAGTAAAGTTTATTATCTTTCTCAGGTCCAGAGAATATAATTGCATTAAAATGTTCCATTGAGACCACATTGATTTGATAGTCTTGTAAACACTCTTGGAATTGTTTAATTTCCGGTATTCCACATTTTTCCAGAGGGACATTTGCCGAAATATGTAATTGTTCGGCTAGAGTCCTTTGTATATCATGCCCTTGGCGTATACTATTCCATTTCTCGTGTTTCTCCAATCTAGCTTTAGCCGTTACCAAAGCACGCGCACAACACAGTTCGTCCTGGTTTTGGATCCGTATAATGCACCTTTTTTCAAGTACGAACTTGTCACTATTTACGTATTTGCAACGTTTTCCGGCACCGCCGTTTGGCATATCAACGTGTGTGACTTCAAGTTTGAGACCTGCGTCCAAAACAAAATCTTCATTCGACTGTAATACTCGTTCCATCTCGGCCAGTATGGTGTCGGCTGTCAGATGTCGAAACTGCCCAAACGGTATAATGATAGGGTAATCCAACGTAGGACATTCGATAGTCATTCTTATCAAATCATGTGGCTTTCCTTTTAGTGTTAAGTCTTCGATAATTGTCCCGAACAGTCGTTTCAGTGTTTTTAGAATGTCAGGAATGTCAACAACTTCTAATTCTCTGAATTGTACATTGTAAGTGGTCGCTGATGTTCCAAATTTTTTAATTTTCTTCTCGCTGATTTTGTTCAGAGTATAAAATCGCCGCGGGTCATCATTTTGTCGAAGTTTCTTTATAATAGGATGGTCATCATTGCCATTATTTTGTCTTTTCCGTCCAGCACCAACTTGATGCCCACGTTCCTTGTGTCTGTCGAGTGTAAACTTCCGACTGAACACCTGTCCACACTCGTCACAATGTAAGTTAGATGTCGTGGTGTGTTTCTTCATATGCTGTACTAAATTATTTTTCCTCGAGAACACCTTCCCACACGTCTCGCATGGCTATTTGTCCCAATGGTTTTCGGTACGTCGATGTTATAGTAGTTGACTCAACTTGGCAAACCTGCTTTCACATATTTCGCAAGTGTAAGCCATGTCTGCTCGCTTCGAAGTCTGGAAGTATAATAACAAAACTATAGTTAATCTCTCCTTTTTATGGACAATTGAAACACGTACTATGATGTGAATGGACAGTTTTAGATTGGCTGAATACTCAAATCTGATTGGTTGATTGTGATGGGGCTAGCAGGATGAAACCGGCTGGAACCGGTTTGAACTAGTTTTTGCAAATTCCATAAGAAGGGGTGTCCTCGTATATAAAATATGTATAATCATGGCGTGTCAAAGGTGCAACATCAGTTTTAGTAGTGGATTCAACATGAATCGTATTCTAACTAATAAACACCGGGAGATGACATGAAGAGGCGTGAAGCATGGAGCACATGGCGATATGGGAGCTCCGGGAGAAATGGGATCTCCGAGAGCTCCGGGAGACATGGGAGCTCCGAGAGCTCCGGGAGAAATGGGAGCTCCGAGAGCTCCGGAAGAAATGGGAGCTCTCATGGGAGCTAAGAGAGGAATGGGAGCGAAGAGAGGAGTGGGAGTTCCGGGAGCTTCGGGAGCTCCCAAAGAGCTCCCGAAATGGGAGCTCCGAGCTCCGGAAGAAATGGGAGCTCCGAGAGCTCCGAAAGATATGAGACAGCCAGAAGCTCAGACGAATCAGGAATTGATGTCAGAGCCTACGCAGTCAGATACGCAGTCAAACTTCGTTTTCGAACATCCATTTACATGCATGATTAGCGGCCCGACGTCGTCCGGAAAAACCTACTTCGTAAAGCAACTGTTAGAACGAGCGAAGGAAAAGATAGTTCCAACACCACAGAGAATTATCTGGCTTTACAAGAGATGGCAACCGTTATACGATCACATCAGACAACGCGTCTATCCTAAAGTCGAGTTCATCAAGGGGATTCCATTCAACTTAGAAAAGGGCGAATTCAGAGATCCAAAACTCAATAACCTTATTACATTGGATGACATGGCATCCGAAGCTGCGAAAGATGAACGTGTTACAGAGTTATATACGGAAGGAAGTCATCATAGGAACATGTCCGTCATCTCTTTAAACCAAAACATGTTCCATAGTAAAAACCCAACCATGCGAAGAAATTGTCAGTATCTGGTATTATTTAAAACTCCCGTAGACAAACAACCAGTAATGACACTAGCCAGGCATATGTATCCTACTAATCCGCAGGTACTTCTGCGTCAGTTTGATGAAGCTGTTAATAAACCGTATGGTTATCTAGTGGTTGATTTAAAAGCGGGAATCCCGGAGCATTTGCGCATGCGCACAGACATTCTAAATAGCATAAGAAGGGACGAGACAAACAGTTTCAACAACAGCATAAGAGGAAGCCAATAGCATAGCAGTGTTAAACCTACAGACCATAGGAACGACGTCCGCATTGATAATAACGACATACGGCGATACAACTCGGGAGAAGTATCATATTCAGAACACGATCAAGACACAGAAGACATGCATTCTTGCGATGACTGCGGGTTGGTGTTTATGGACATCCACGATTTACAACGGCACGTGAAACAATAGTGTTACGAGGGCCAATCCGCAAAACGAAAAGCAGATGACAACCACGAAGAGGAGCCTATTAGTAAGAAATGGATATCATTGTAACACGATAATATGGACGATGATGATATTGAGGAATATTTTGGGAAGATGGTGGATGAGGCGACAGCCAAGAGCGAAGACATCTGGAGTGAGAAAGTAGAGGAATTTCAACAAAACGGTATCCCCCTCAAGAAGGCAAAGGCAGATGCGTATGACTACGTGTTTGATATCGATAAAGGAGAATTCTTAAAGAAGTACACTTCATTATTGAAGCGGCTAATTCCTATTACCGAAAGCGAAATACATAAAAAAATAATTGCGGAAATTATAGCCTTAGAGGATATGCCATTAAATAAGAGAATTAAAAAGATTTTGAACAAATACAGTCATTGGTTCGACGGTCTGTTTCCTGATGGCGATGATAGCGATGCCACAGATGACGAGGAAGACACAGAAGATGAGAGTGACGATTAAATCTCAAACAGCATAAGAACAACACCATTTATATGAAGAATATTACACTTTACAGAAATGGAAAATTATCTGCACTCGATATATTTCGACCCGTCAAAGCCTGCTAGTTTCTCTGGACCAGATGAATTGTACAATTATGTTAAGAAACGAGGTCAATATGAAATAAGTAAATACAAAATCCGCAAGTGGTTACAACAACAAGAATCTTACAGTTTAAGCAAACCGGTGAGAAGACGATTCATCCGAAATCACGTGATTACAGCCGGTATTGATGATTTGTGGGAAGCAGACTTGTTCGATATGTCAAAATATGCTAAAGACAATGACGGCATTACATTCATCCTACTGGTTGTAAATGTATTTTCAAAATATATATGGCTTAGACCATTGACAAATAAGACGGGTGTTTCAATAAGGACGGCTTTTCGAGATATATTTGCCACAGGACGAACCTCGAGACGACTATCCACCGATAGAGGTCAAGAATTCCGCGCTAAAGTTGTCCAAGATCTTATGAAAAAGAACAAAGTTTTGTATTTCCCTACACAAAATGAAACCAAAGCGTCCGTAGCTGAGAGAACGATCAAGACTATCAAGATGAAACTGTACCGATATATGAACTATAAACAAACGGACATATAACTACCGGCGTTACAAGACATTGCGACAAGTTATAATAGTACCGTACATAGAACGATAGATAGGGCGCCAGCGTCGGTTAAAGACGAAAATGAAATAGAAGTCAGAATCGCTACATATCTATCACGTAAAGATGGAACGGTAACAAAGAAGAAACGTTTCCGGTTCAAAATCGGTGACTATGTACGAATATCACACTTACGGGGGACGTTTACCAGGGCTTACGATCAGACATACAGCGGGGAAATATTCAAAATATTCCGGCGATATTTCCGGGGGCAGATACCGGTGTACCGATTGAAAGACATGGCTGATGAAGATATTACCGGAACTTTCTACGAAAGCGAGCTTCAACAAATCCTGGTGGACCAGGACCAAATGTGGAGAGTGGAAACCATTATAAAAACGAGAGGAACAGGAATAAACAAACAATACTTCGTGAAATGGCTACATTTTCCCAAAAAATTAAATTCGTGGATAGACGCTGGAGATATGAAAGACGTTTGATACTGTTGTAACCTGATATGCCTTTTGTATGTACATGTTGGTGTCGTAATAAATAAACCGTAAATATAATCAACGTCTTGTTGTTTGTCAAATTACCATTAGAATTGGAGGCCCATGCGTGGAATGGAGTAATAGACCCCGAAGGGGGGGGGGCATATAAGCAATGACATAATAGTAATAATAAATCAATAAATGGATAGAGTATTCAAACTGAAAAAAAAATGCATTCCGGTGCATGGTCCCTAACAAAAACCCAATAAATGGGAAAATAGCACAAAATACAACAAAGACTCCACAAAACAGCCTTCCTCCAAACGAAACACTAAGAAATCAATAACGATCCTAGAAACAGTAAGACACGTCGCAATACAACAAGACTTCCGCCTATGAACGGTCAGCGCCACTGTGGGCTTTAAACCGGGTTAGCACGGCGTCACAAACCTCCCACTATCAATATATGATTGATTATTGGTGTTTAACGGCATATCAACAGCTAAGGCCGGGCCAAAAGGGTTGAAATATCCCGTATTCAGCATGTCCAAGATGAGAAATATCCCCAAAATCAGAGGTCAATATTTACAACATTCAGCCCTGAAATTAGAATATCCTGACCTGGTGCCAGGTCCATGCCACACCATAGTTGCTTAGCTCCGACTCCCAACGGACTAGCTCTAATCGTATTACTTTGTCAGTGGGGTATAACAGGTTGTAGCTCACAGGGGGGGCCAATGCGCTACATGAGGACCCCCCATGTAGGTCTGTAAGATGAACCCCTGTGGTTAAATTACCTTCCACCCACATCAATATATGTTAATGTATCAGGACGCGCCAAGTATACGACCGAGACACTGAGCTTAGCAGGGGGGCGGCACATACGTTGATTTGCCACATGACGGTAGAGGGCCCTTATAGCAATGCGTGTGTGAAATATTAAGGGATTCCGATCAAGGAAACATAAAATATAGGGCGCAGACGTTGATTTGTCACATGACGGTAGAGGACCCTTAGAGCAATGCGTGTGTGAAATATTAAGGGATTCCCACAAAGGAAAACATAAAATATAGGCCATTTACGCGCGCTACATAATGTAATACCTTGTAATGTACACAGTGTGGCTATCTGAGGCGAGTTTCTTCCCCCCCAATATCTTTGACAGTACAATTATTAAGCCGGGTTTATTAATCGACGCTCTGGTCAACTTACCTATGTTAAACGGGTCCACAGCGGCTCTCTTTACCAATAATACGATGTGCGCACCTCGACAGTTGAACATATTATGATGCTCGCGACCGTACAGTTATTATTATAATACCAAAATCCATTTTACCGCCTTACAAGTCCGCTGTATTCATTCGCCGATAGGGATCGCGTGGTACTCACCTGTACCGTTAAGTTTTGTTGTTCAAAACCGTCGTCTGCTGTCCACATCACAGACGTGTCTATACATGTTATGGGAAAAAACCGATGACTCATTTAACTGCTATGTATCGATACACTGGCCATTGTGGACATTGTCGTCTGCTATCGGTCGAGGCCACATGGCCATACAATAATGTGTATCGGCATGTCGGAAAGACGGTATCGATCTGTTTAACGCCTGTCGTCTGCTAGCGAATACCAGTATCGGTTTTTCGAAATTTGACTGCACCGACCAAATGATGGAACATAGAGCGTTTAGGTGGTCCATACCGGCATAGCAAACTACTCATAGGTGTGTGCTATCCGATCACGAACAGGCATACATGTAATCACCTCGGATAAATGACCAAGAAACCCATCAAAATTATGATCACATTTATTTCTTGTTGTCTGGTTTAGAGAGGTTCCACTGTATATACATGTAATAACGGAATAATGCGTGTAACTTATAGCTTATAACATAATTTACATACGCATATGTTTCCCTTAATATTGTTTTATGCAACTGAATGCTTTGTATAAATTCATCGTAATTTAGGAGTTGTACATGGGCAACCTGAAGGAACGTTGAGTGATAATATTGAATTTAATAGTTGAAATCGGTAATTGAAGGAGTTGCCTAAAAAACATACATTTCGTCTCTTATAATTCTTATTGAATGGCAATTCTACATGTAATTGCATTTTCTTATTGTAATTAGTTTATGTTGTACAGTTGATGAGACGTAAATAAACTATTGATCTATCTATATACATAGAAGTGGATATGGAAGAAACAACATGGAATTCTTAATCACAATTAAAGCTCGCACCTTCTGAGATCTTTATCAAACATAAACATCTCCAATAATTACATTGTTAAGAAAAAAAGGTTGTTGGTAATTAAATTCCACTTAAAGAAGAATAATATGAACTACATGCCAAGCATTAACTGTCTTATCATTTGGTGTATCTGAACATTTAAGATTAATTTGAATCGTTTAGTAGTAATAAGTTCTATGGAAATCCATTGCAAACCATTCACGAGAAAGAGAGAGGTGAGAAGATAAGAATCAGCAACAATTACTGAACTCATACCGTGACACAGGTGGCCTGTGTCACGGTATGAGTACACTAATTTTAGCTAGATAGAGTGGTAAGTGGTATATATTGACGTAACCTTTCTCCAACACAATCATTGCTTTTGCAAACACATGTTCTGAGTGCATACTGATTACTGCAAGATCATATTCGTGAAGTTACATATTATATCAGTTCTATGACTGTTTCCGAACATCCACGACTGTTGTAGTACGGGTTGTTACTTATTGTTATGGTAAGTATTTATTTTTCAAATTATTATTTTCCTGTATTTGTTTAAAAATGTATTAACCCTTGCACTGCTGAGTTAAATTTTGTCGTCTGCTGTTTATTTTTTTATTTTCGATTTTTCGCATCAAACACATGCTTTGACAACATTTTAGAATCATTTCCAATGAAAACGATTCTAAAGTGCTGTCAAACCATGTTTCTACTGAGAAAAAAGACAAATTATAAAGCAACAGCAGACGACAATTTCCGTGCTCAACAGTCTAAGGGTTAACAACCTACACGTGTTGACGTATTGTAGGCGATTCAAATGACACATCGCCATACATACATGTGTGAATAAAGATGAAATAAGCAGATTGTTCCGAATATTATACTTAATGACATGTGCCAGAAAACAATGACTCGTCCTTGCAAAAAGAAGCATATTTAATACACATTATTTTCAAGTCCTTCTTTTAAAATGAGTGACTTTAAAATAATATAATTTGGTAGTTTGAGTAAACTTCAGAGAAACTTCAGAGAAACACCGGGCACCCGTTACCAAAATAATAATCCGGAAACAAATTACAGGGGAACTCATCAAAATTAGGCACACACAGGTTGTGCCGGTGTCCGGTGTAGTAAGGTTCTATCGTGTGTTGACCTATTTTTATAATTCTATAAGTTTTATAAGTGGTATTAAATTGATTGGGTCATGGTGGTTATAACTTCAAAATCACCACATGCAATGTTAACACGAATATTCGTTGCATATGGTCAGTGTCTTGCCATAATAATGCGGCGTCCGAATATCCCTTATCTGTGGAACACGTTTTTGATCCATGTACACGTACATTTAATTATATTACCTGCAAATCTTACATCTCTATGTTTATCTCTCTGTAGATGGCCGATCTAAAGCCTCCAAGTACCCAGAGTGTCCCATTCGTGATTTTCGGGCTCGCCACGGTGAAGAGTATAACGAAGACCACAACTTCCGATGACGTCATTAAAACTATACCACCAGGGTCCGCACAACTATCCGTCTACGTATCGGTGAATGGCGTCGACAGAGAACTCCCTGGTAGAACGAGAATACTGAAGGAATGGCGAGCGCATGGGACGACATCGGGCGTACACTTTGTTGTCAAATCAAGGGGCGAAGGACGCGACCACCGACACAACAAGGGTAACCTGAAAGCGAGGATGAAGGCATTTTCCCGCCGCCTGTCGCGACCACGTGGCCGAGACATCTTCAGTCAGACTACCACGCTAGCAGGCAAACATGTACCAATCCGATCTCTGGACGAGTCTCTATCGAACTCCATCGCGGCGAGGACACATCGGTTCTCGAAAGTTGGCATCTATAAATCAGACCAAAAGACCAAGGCGTACCAGACCCCCCGACACGCCACCATCGCCGCTATGACCAGGAACACCATTGACACGGCGCCGTCGGAGCCCCGGCTCACCAGTCACGTGGTGGTGGATAGCCTGACGACGATGAAACTTGGCTTCAAGAAGGACCCGACCGCGAATACAACCGGGGACACGGCCGGCGACAAACCGACGGCACGACGCAGCACAATATTTGACGCCGACTGTGACGACTACTCTCCACACACCACACCGGTGATTGCCGTCCCTGTCCAGGCGAGGAGACGTCTCGTGATGCAGCTACCATCCATACCAACGACGAGGAAACTGTCGAGAAATGGCGGGAAATCCAACTGGAATGGGGCCAAGAGAGTTACCGTTGGCGGAATGAAATCACACGAGATATTGTACAGCACGCCGAAATCGCATCAGGTATCACTGTGCTAAATATAGTACACATCGGCCAGGGGGTATGCTTTTGTAGTCCGGTATAAAAAAATAGTGCAGACGTTTTGAGGCCACAGACCCAGTTTGCTTGTAAATCCTGATCCATTACAGCCCAATTTTACTTGAGAAACATGTTGGGGTGTTTTTAACACCAGTTTCCAGCATATTTCTAGCATTTAAAAGAAATTACTGAGCCTGCTTGTCACGTGATGTGAACACTACGTCACATGACACTTTGATGATAAACAATATGGCGGACAGGACAATGTTGAAATTTTCTTTCTTAGGAGTAAGTGAACATATTGTTTAATTATTGAAAATCCGGTGCAGACAGGTTGCAGGTTATGAACAGGTAGGTTCCACAGCATCCATACGAATAGTGAAAGTGTGAGAGAATGGGCATATTTGGAGGAATCGGTTAAGTTGTATAGTAAAACTAATTGGTGGTTGCTAGCCATCACGTGAGTCATCTGGCGGCGCGTTGCCATGTGACCAGAGTTGTGACACTGATTACGGTCAGTCATTCGACAGCCTTGATGACTTCTCTGTGTGTTCCGGCTTGGATGAGGCATTCTGGGAACCGAGCATGCACCACGACTCCACAGGGCACCGCGACACAGTCAAGGACGGGTTTGATTATTCATTCGACTGTACATTTCCATCGATGGCCAACTGTTATCGGGAGGACGTGTATGGTTGTGGATCAGGTATTGGACGACGGGAGCTGGGATCGGACGATGGGATCGGGGACCAGCAGTGGGGACAGTATTTCTAGCCGCAGGGACTGTTTGCAATCATCTGTATAATGAGTGTTTCATTTACATTTAAATGTATGCGTTTGATGCTCTGTTTGCTGATAAGTTACATGTATGTACATGAATATGTTATAAACACATTAATCAAATGTAGCTACATTTATGTTACATGAAAAATAAAATACATAATATCTAACAACACACATATGTCTTTACTTTCTTCCTGTTTGGTAGATACAGTGGAACATCTCTAACCCGGACACCCTGCAATCTCGCGCCAAACATATCCAGTTTAGAATGTTCCACTTGTAATTCAGATATATGAGCTCCAGGGGGCCGTTTCACTAAACTTCGTACGACTAAAATGTTCGTAAGTGCAAAATTATGATAGTCTGTAAGTTTCACATTAACAATGTTTTCTTGTAATCAATTATTGGATTTAAATTTATTGAGCATAGGCTGTATATGCATTCATCAATTCAGATTTTCAGACGATCCTAAATTTGCACTTACGAGCATTTAGTTGTACGAAGTTTAGTGAAACTGACCCCAAAACCTGTAAATATGTACATGTGTGTTGCTTAATTATGATTAGATATTACCATAACAGATAACAGATAGAGAAATCTGTAAAGGTTAAGTACACTGGATGCGCGATGTTGAGCGGTTCTACTATAGAAAGACAATACATAGGTCAGTACACACAATCTTGCATAGATATCAACGTTTTTTGAACATCTGTTGGCAATCTCAATTCGCAATCAGGCAATTTGTAGCACAGCTACATGACAAATATTGACACGATTAGCGCATGAAGTGGTGTATGTGATTTACGGCCATTTCACCAATGTCCCTTTAGGACATTAATTAAGCTAAGTCCACTTTGAGGAAGTAATGTTTACTCGTAGCATAACTTAATTAAGTATTTTAAGTAATGAAATAATACCTTAACCAAAACAATGGTTGCGATAAGATAATAAGTGTTGCAGCCAGGATGGCTCATAAATACTCTTAATCATCAACATAATAACATACATTTGTTTTATAAGAAACTGAATAGTTCAGTACATATAGATAATTAATCCCCAACTTGCACTTAGCGATATTAGTGCACTTAGCGATTTGGATGAAATCCACTACTGCTCGCATATTATATTAATTTTTCAAAATTGATGCATAAAATCTATGATTTTATTTCGTAAATCAGGTCATAAGTTTAAAAAAATATTCCGAAAACGTATGATATTACATGTAGTAATGTCTGGATATTGTCTAGAAATATTGACTTTCGATGTAAGTCTAGACAGTATCCAGAAAAATACATGTACGGAGTAGAAACGATAATGCCGAAAATCTCGTACACGCGCTCTTAAACGTGTGTCGACACACTCGGGTACTCTTAGCTATAAGAACTGGGTAAGCGTAGACACTGAACAATTTGAAATAACATGATGTTAACTGTACAGTGAAACATCGCTAGACCGGACACTATGGGAGGTCCCCAGGGTGTCCGGTCTAGAGAGGTTCCATTGTAATCGATGTGTGTTTATGGGTTCGTTCGAACGGCATTGGCCATTGTCATCCGATATCCTGAGTGTATTATCCCTGGTGTCTACTCACATAATATGAGAGTGAATATGGCGCTACATATGGGTAACGTGTACAGTAACATAGGATGTGAATCAGATTGGAAAGTTTACACGTTGACATTTATTTTGAGATTGATTGGAGAAATGCTCAAATATCTCGTCATTTGTATAGTTTACTGGCATATTATTTATAGCTTGCCGTTGTCATATCTGTCTATTATGTATTGCACTAAATTTTATTTGGTTTACCATGTTTACTGTCGTATTATTTGCTGTATGTGTCAAACGCACGAAATGGTGAAACTGTACGATGGCTTGTACCTACAAAGATGGCGGAGATGGCAACTCAATGCTCCATATAGTATACAGTAACAAAACAATATTCACGTATGTTATATGCATATATCAGATCACTCTTATGAAGTAATTATCATTGAAGTTAAGTGTCTCTATATATTACCTACTACATTAACAGTACGGGCAACAAACATGTATATCACATTCAACTTTTCCGTGTCTGACATTTGTGAAGACATTTCATCATTGTTACCACTGTTGATTGTTATAACAGTAAATACGAACTTGAGTGAAACGGCCCCCAGATGATGTACATCTATGTACACAATAGTAACGTAAATGCTAGTCAGTAATATTGACATTGCATTAGGACAATTCCGTAATCGGTATACTGTTTTTGGTAACGTAGGGAGTTATTTCAAACAACAGCGGGCATGGTAATGCCGCACCCGTCGTGACTCGTCAATGCTCCGATGCTCAATGTACTACATAATTATGATATAGGACATATAGAATCTCTACTAGACACTTCTTATTGAAGTGCAAACGCGGTTTAGACTAAGTGTCGACCATATATTGAGCTACACTGCTTGAAAATATTGACGTAGGTATTGCATATTTGTAAGTAGCTACATTACATGTACATCCAAGTTTACAATGGCAAAGTTGCAAAGAGTAAGTTGCTCTCCCACCGCTCGAATAGCAAACAGTCAACAAAAAGCACAATAACAGAGCTACCATATATGTAAACTTCCTCTGTAACCACTACTTGTACAATATGCATGTAACCACAATTATAGTTACTGTCAGTACTGTCTGGTTCCACGAAACCTGGCCAAATTGTACGGATGTATCCACAATGTGAAAACAACATTTATTTTTCGATAATATTAAATTTTAGCAATATTTAATAATTAGCTTTCCTTTTATTTCGTGAAAGTTGGTACAATATTGATTTTATTACGAAAAAATATTTCTCTATTGTAATTTAAAAGTGGGGAAGAGCTGGAGAAGCTGCAGGAGGAATCGAAACTCGAAACATGTTGGAAATTGACTCTGAAACCTGGCTATATGTTCTACTATTTCTGAAATTAGAAACGTTTCCCCATGTTAAAGGTACATGCCCACTTAGTAGGCACCAAATGTTATGTATGTCAGAGACATCATCTGAGACATTTTCTGGCAAAATAAACATTCACTCACCATTACACCACGTATCGATTGGCATTATTATACATTTTATATCAGACGTAACTTTCCACACTGATATGAGGGGCGATAACCGTGTTTCCTTAAAATGTTAACGGACATTACTATTTATACTTTGTACTTATTTTCTGATGTGCAATTATTATACTCTATAATTTGTCGAAAATAGTATTTGTTCAGGTGACGCATTTAATTAGTGTAAATAATTAAAAAATACCACGACTCATTTGCATACCAAAATAGCATGATACCAACGAGCGTCATTATCAGTACACTAAATATTACTAAATGATTATACCTGTATAGCGCCCACTTGTAATCTTTAGAACTGGTGGAATATTGAAACAATTATACACTTATTTAATTCCTATAAAGAACAGTTTGTGGCTACTGAGTGGGTATGTACCTTTAAATCCCCATAAACATTTTCGCTCTATGGGGATTTAATATGGGGGGAATTGTTTTTGTCAATGAAATCTATATTGGACCAGTTTTCACGAAATAAAAAGAAGGCTCATTTTTAAATTTGGCTAAAATGTATTATTGTTAAAAAACATATTGTTTTTGCATTGTTTATATAGCCATAATTTTCGGGCAGGTTCCGTGAAACTGACAGTAGTATAACATTACTTTTATATCGTGCATGTGTTTCGTGAAATATGTGCACGAAATTAGCCTCGGTAGTGTGCACTTCGCATGAAGCCTATTCATATATAATATTTATAAGTATACAATCATGTTTCATCAAGCATTAACGTGTACCATTGTATTGTTATCTCATGTTGTAATAATGTTACAGCCTGAGTGAAATAAAGTAGTATTATCAGGTATTCGCGTTGAGTAACGAAACTGATTTAAATTAGTAAAAAATGAAAATGGTTCTTACTCTTCAAGTAGATACAAATTAAGATTAGCAAAATAATACAGCGGAACCTCTCTAAACTGGACACCAAGAAAACACATGTGATCTTATTGTTGATGAGATTCTTGGTCATTTATCTCAGGTGATAATGTCTGTTCGTTATCGCATAGCACACAATTATGGTTCAGAATGATCAATGCTTGATTTACAGTGAAACCTCTCTAAGCCGGACATCATGGGGACCTCCCAGTGTGTCTGGTGTAGAGGTTTCGCTGTATATTGTTGTTGCATTGTTTGTATTCCAATACATTGTGTAAATATAACACAAGTCTGTCTGATGTACACAACAAAATGTGCCACATATGCAATTCATATGAACAAAATTAATATGATGTTCATATGTAAAACATATGAAAAACATATGAATTGCATACGAAATTCATATGAAATGAGCCGATATGAAATTCACATGATGTTCATATGAATTTCATATGAAGAGTTTTCATATGCATTTCATATGAATAATTTGCATATGAATGCCATATATTCATTTTATAGATTTAAAAGCATTGTACATGGGTATTCATATGAAATTCTTATGAAATTCATATGAAGATTCAGCATATGAATTGCATATTGGCTCACTTTATATCATTTGCATATGCCATTTTCATATGAAATTCATATGAAAAACATATCAAATTCTTATGCCATACATTTTGTAGTGTAACAGATTTAAGTTCGCTTTACATAACTGTGTAGTTATTTAACGTTATGTGCATTGTAAATGAATTCAACGGATGTCTGGAATAGAAATCTACTCTCTATTCCAACCGTCTCAATAATCTCATCGACGGCGCAGATTGGAGTTCCGCACTTCAGTAAAACTTCTTTAAACCCGCCCCCTGTGTGTTGAGTATGTTGTGTTTCATTGCCATTTGTCAGTTATAATCATGTATGTTCATGATTGCAAAACGCACCAAATATGTGTTGGAGTCCGATACGTCTGAACTGTAGTTACCTCTGTGTCGGCGATCCTTAAATACTGTGGAGATTCGCTAAACCGGACATCGTGTGGAACCTACGTGAGTCTACATTGGTCGCAAGTTCATAAGTACAATTTCTCAACACACTCTCAAATAATGAGGCAATTTTATATAGGGTGACGCCACAGGATAACTCTGCCAGTCAAGGATAATCGTCCAACCCTGAGTTGTCTGTCGAACCTGATGGATTATGCCCAGTCTCGTCAATGTGTGACTGAGAAATGGGGCTATTTTACTCATGTGCTCATAATTACTAATGTCATAAAATATATCATTGCATGCTGTTGGATTAGATTCCGCCATTCAATCATATGTATGTGTATATCCCCATGTTGCATCAGGGCTCCAGATAAGGTGCGTATTTGCGTAAATACCAAATTAAAATTGTCAAAAACCCAATTGAAATCAGAAGTAGCGAGTATCAAAAAGCAATAAAGGTTTTACGGTACCTTTATCATGCTGCAGAAAACAATAAACAGACCACAAATATAGCATATTTTTCTTATTTTCCATGGAAACACATCTTGGTATTTTATTAGAATTGTCTCCAAGGAGACAATTCTAATGAAATGCCAAGATATGTTTTCATTTCGAAGCAAACTTTTCAATAATTGCAGCCTGTTAATGTGTAAATGTGTAAGGTGTACTATTTTATCCAATTAAATTTTTGAAATACCCAATTGCTTCAGAAATGATAGAGTGACAATACTCAATTACTAATTCCTTATCTGGAGCCCTGTTGCATGTAATATACTGTAATGGGATGTTTGACCTTCGTGTATGGTCTGTACTGTTCGCCCTACATTAAGTAAAATAGCCGGTTAAATTTCTAATAAAAGGTACAAATATGTATGATTTTACAAGATTTCACGTACATACTCATGTACATGCGTGCGTTAACAGTTCACATGCCCCATGTTTATACTGGACACAAAGGTGGCCGTGACTAAAGAAATATGGCTTATGGGTTTTGCGACCAGTGTATAACAGGATCGGCGCTGTTCGTCATTCCATTAAAGAATCACCCGTCATGTGTAGATCGTTTTCAGGCTATATGGGTGAATGTGCTGTTTGATCAGTTACTAGTTACAAATCCCATAAGCTTCATTTCTCCAGTCACAGCTAAACACGTTAATGTAATGCGCCAGATATTCCCAGTGCCACTCACATATGTGGCTGTGACTGGAGAAATGAGGCTTATGTGATTTGTGACCAGTGTAGATCCTGTTAACAAGCATAGATTGGTAATCTGATAACGTTATATATCGCTCGTTAGAAGCATGGCGGAAATGGAATTGTGAACAGTGCATATCCTGGTCAGACTGTGCGGATGCACAGGCTGATCTGGATCTACACTGGTCGCAAATCCCATAAGCCCCGTTTATTTCAGTCACGTCCCCGCATATGAAGCTACATGAGTGTGTTACATGTATGTGAAACAGCAACTAACCTGTCCAATAACATACATGTACATGTAAGTCACATGAACAGGTCATTGACAAGTGTTAAAATCCGCAAATCGGCATCTGCATCTGCACAACACGATGAGGGCATACACTGTGTGCTATTGCGTATTTGGAAGGACTGACTTGTTTCGAATGCCATTATTGGAAGGTTCCTGAAACCTTTATAGGTTGTTCTTAGATAATTAGTCTCAAAAACTCAAAACATTAAGCCCATTTGGTCGTGTTCGGTCAGATACGAAACATCCATACGATTTTGCGCCTAAGAACATGCGCGATTATTCATGAAATATATTTTCAGAAACTCTCATAGTTTTGTCACATTTCAACGTCAATTACGGAAGATATGGTATATTTTGTAAAACAATTTACACATGGCATATGATTTTCTTCCTAAAAAGATGTACGATTTTTCATAGCAATTCTATTATTTTGAACATTTCTTCAACTGTCATGTCATTTACAGAATACAGATATCTTTTTGTTTGTGTAAATATAGCATATCTTCTTAGGGACAAAATCTTATATGTATGTAACTGTACCCGATTCAGTTACTTTAAGGGAAAAGAATCCATTTAAGGATAAATTTATTAATTTTTAGTATACTGAATGTATTACATTATCACAGCCATTTTGGCTGTGATAATGTAATAAAGTCAGTATAATAATTCTGCATACTTGTAATCATCAAATATATGCAGTCGTTCGTTCTATATACATGTAGAATAATTCATTTCGGGGAAAATAAATGATTACTGCCTCAAAGTATACATGTACTTAGCTAGATAAGTATTCTTTGCAATTTTTGTGAAATCGGCTACTGCTTAAGCTGAGTTTATGCTCTTTCTAGTTCCTTGTCAAAACACACACACACGTGGCTGAGTGGTACTTAATCAGGATGTATTCACATTTTGAGAAGCATGGCTCCCCTAGCGGAATTGCGAACAGTGCATATTCTGACCAGTCTGTGCGGATGCGCAGGCTGATCGGAGACTACACTGTTGGTAGCTAACGACATAAACCCTATTTCCTCAGTCACAGCCACACATGGTCTAATGGATTCCACAAGACGATCGCCTGGCTATTTACCAGGGGCCAGTTTCACTAAACTTCGTACGACTACAATGTTCGTAAATGCAAACTTAGGATCGTCTGAAAATTTCAATTGAGCATAGGCTGCATATTCAATAAATGTAAATCCAATAACTGTTTGCAAGAAAACATTGTTAATGTGAAATTTACAGACTATTATAATGTTTCACTTACGAACATGTTAGTCGTACGAAGCTTAGTGAAATGGCCTCCTGATACTACGAGAGAAAGACATCCACAAACCTATATACAATATATATCAAACAGTTTATAGTCTCAATAAGTATGCATATATTTATTCAAAAACATAGCTACATTTGGTTAATAACGATAACACGAGGGACTTTGTTTCAGAAAATATACTAAGAAGGATTGCAGGTTGGTTAGTATGTACATAGGAACCTCATTAAACCGGACATCATTTGCTGACATAAAGTTGTCCAGTTATAGATTAAGTGCTTTTATTAATACAAAGGCTACAACACATGTTTATATCCTGCACGAGTATATGTTATGTAATTATGACGGGACAAAACTATCAGCGATAACTGAAGTCAAGCACATTACACATTCAAGTTTGTTTGTATATCCGGGATATATTCTGTTGTACTTTGTTGTCAAAGACACTAGATCTCAGTAACACCTAAATACATGATTCACATATACATTTCATTTCGTGTTTGCTTACAACCGTCCCCAAATGCTACAAGTAGACGTATTGCTGCCCATTGACCCCAATCCATCGTCCGACCACACCTCTCTCCGTGTTCCACTAGGTTCGCAACCGAACAGGTCCGCTTGATAACAGTCCGCCATTGATGGAAACGTACATTCGAATGAATAATTAAACCCGTCCACGCGTTTGTTGCACTGCTCTGTGGGGTCGACGTGAAAACTTGAATCCAAGAATGCGTCGTTCAACTGGGAGCATACACATGCATCGTGGCTGTCGAATGCCGAATTGTTATCACTGTCCTGTTTGCGGATACATTCTGGTCCTCTGTCGCTGTTTAGTGCATCGCATCGTGTATTAGACGCCGTGCTGGTTGTTTTACTTTCGGCAGCTGGAATCGTCTTCGCGCCATTCAAACTGGATTTCCCGCCATTTCTGGACAGCGTCATTGTCGTTGGTGTTGACGGTAACTGAACAACAACCCGTCTCTTGGCATGAACAGGGACGGCAATCACCTGTGTGCTGTGTCGGGGGTAGTCGTCACAGTGTCGGCGTCGAAGATTGTACGGCGTCTTGTCGTCGGTTTCTCGCCGACTGTGTGTCTGGTACTATTCGGTGTTTCAACTTTCTTGAAGCCGAGTTTCATCGTCATCAGGCGGTCCCCCACAAAGTGTCTGGTCGGCCTGTGGTCCGACCGCGCCGTTACGGCATTGCTGGATGTAGCGGCGATAGTGGCGCGGCGTGGCGTGTGTTCCACCTGGTGTAGTCTGTTAGACGTAACGATACCGACACTTGAGAACCGATCCGTCTTCTGTGCGACAGCGTGTCGTATAGAAGCGTCCGTAGAGCGGCTACGTACGGTTGGAGAGGTCGCACCACTACGTGTGTTGTCTCTGCATCTCGGGCGCGACAGCCGGCGGGAAAACGCACTCAACCTCGCTATCAGGTTACCTTTATTGTGCCGACGGTCCTGTCGCTCCCCCGACTGTTTTATAACGAACTGCACGTCTGTGTTTGGGTCACACGCGCGCAATTCCTTCAATATTCTAGTTCTTTCTCGACGCCAATTCACTGACATGTATACTGACAGTCTTCTGGATTCCAGAGGTACAGTCTTGATGACGTCATCGGAAGTTGTGGTCTTCGTCAGCTTTGTGAGACCGCAAAGCAAGAAAGGTACACCTTGGCGACTGGGATGCGTTGTATCTGCCATCTGTAATGATATCAAGATAATACCTGTACATTGTATATAACTTTAAAGCAGAGACTATTTAATAGTATGGTATTTATTAAATACGTATTAAATTACTGCAGTCATAGAAAACGAGGTTATGCGTAGTTTCTTAGGACATCTGCCAACGAACTAAATACATATCCTGTTAAAGGTGCATGCCCACTCATAAGGCACACATTGTTCTTTATAGGAATTTAATAAGTTTATATTTGTGTCAGTATTCCACCAGTTGTAAAACTTACGAGTGCCCGCTATACATATATTATCATTTAGTAATGTTTATTTTACTGATAGTGACGCGCGGTGGTATCAGGCGATTTTCATAAATTATGCAAGTTAGGCATGATATTTTTTTAATTATGTATGCTAATTAAATGCGTCACCTGAAAAAATAATATTTTCGACATATTATAAAGTATGATCATTGTACATCAAAAATAATTACAGAGAATAAATAGTAATGTCCGTTCATTGTTAAGGAAACACTATTATCGCCCCTGATATCACTGAGTGTGGAAATGTATGTCTGATATAAAATGTATAATAGTGCCAATCAATACGTGGGTAATGGTGCATGAATGTTTATTGTGCAAGAAAATGTCACAGATGCTGTCTCTGATATAAATAACGGTGTGTTTCTACTGAGTAGGCACGTACCTTTAAAACAACACGATTGTGTGGTGCTATTTATTGCATGAGCACATCATCATTCATTAAGGCTGTACTACAGTGGAACCCCTATAAACCGGACACCAAGAAAACACCTGTGATGTTAATTGTTATGAATTTCTTGGTAATTTATCTCAGGTGATAATGTCTGTTCGTGATCGCATATCACACAACTATGGCTCAGAATGATCAAATGCCTGATTTACAGTGAAACTTCTCTAAACCGAACACCCTGGGGATCACCCAGGGTGTCCGGTTTAGAGAGGTTTCAGTGTATCACATAATCCATTTCGGTAGCGCAAAATATGATATGAATATCAAAATGGGTGTGAAAACACGTTTATCGCATAATATAAAAGGTTTTCGCAGTATAATATAGAGTGTAAGATGCGAAAGTATTAATACACTAAAGTCTATTGTTTGTTTCACGAAACCTGCCCAAATGTTACGGCCATCATATAAACAATGCAAACACAATTAATTTTTAGATAATGTTAATTTGTATCAAAATGTAAGAATCAGTCTTCTTTTTTATTTGGTCAAATATTTATTTTATTACGAATAATTCGTTTATGGGAATTTAACATGGGGGAAAAAGAGGAGGAGCTGTGGAAACAATCTGGAAAGTGACTCCGAAACCTGGCTAGATAGCTTGGAAATGATAAACCTAAGAAAACAAAAGTTAAACTTTGAAAAGCGGTCCACTATTTCTGAAATTGGAAACAAATCCCCATGTTAAATTCCAATAGACATCTTCACTCTTAACATGTGGAAATTGTTGGTTTTTTTCCGCAATAAAATCAACATTCGACCAAATTTCACGAAATAAAGAGAAGGCTCATCCTAAATCTTGATAAAATTTAACATTATCGAAAAATAATATTGTTTTTGCATTGTTTATATAGCCGTAACATTTGGACAGGTTTCGTGAATCAGACATTAGTGTAATAAATGCGTACAATAGGCGGTATTCAAACTTGTTTTCTTGGACAGTCACATCCACATATTACGCACTGGGGTTGGCTACCACTAGCCCTAGTGGACAATGCTTTTCTATGCAACTCACCATAACAACCAGAGACTTATTGAATTTCTGACCAGTGTATCTCCTGATCTGGAAATTGAGTAAGAGGCTGTATGGCTTGTCGAGGCTGAGTGATGCTCAGTCTTTCCTAGGGTCCTGGCTGGATATTATGAAGTTGCATTTTGAAATTCTGTCCAAAGCAATTAAAATGATTGTTATACATTTACGTTCCAATTCACATAAACCTGCACTATTTTTTCCATAACAAATACAATACAATAAATTAAAGGTAACAATGCTGTTTTCGCTTGTAGCATAATTAAACACGTACTTAATATCCCCTTAAATATTATTATGAAAATGAATGATATGTATAAATTAACCGTAATGTAGCAGATGAAATTGTTCGACCTGAACGAACATTGGGTAATAATATAAATTTTAGCAGATGAAATGGATGATTGAAGGAGTTTCGTCACCATCCTTTTCAACTGCTCGTACCTCTGCTACCTCTGCTGTCATCATATTATAGTCTAATGCACTCTATAAATATGGCGCAATCTGATTGGCTGATTGTCATACATTACAGGTGTATCATTGTTGATGAACGGTCACAAATTATTTCAATACGTATACTAAGTTTGAGGTCGGTCAATTTACTCTGCCACATAATGACCGACCAAAACATGGGATAACTCTCATACAATGTCCCAAGTGGTATTCTGGTATTAGTGTCAAAGACACAGCTGGCTTGCATCTGAAACGTCCAGGTCCGAAACGTCCTGGTCCGACAGTTGCATGGTCCGAAGCGTACGGCGAAACATATTGCAAATATCTCACCGTTGATCACGTTTCATATGTTTTGGCAGTAATAGATCGTTCACACAAGCAGAAAGTATGTATCATGTGTAATCTTGTATCCAAAATGGTAGTATATCACATATGATTAGACAAGTTATCACAATATGTATCAATATCAGGAAGTTTGACAGGCAGCCGCCATTGAAATATTGTTGCTGAGAGATCCACTGGAGTGCAAAGTAGTAAATAAGGCAATTATAATTATAACGACGAATTTATTGCTTTTATTATTGAAAAATAATGAAATTAGCAACATAAAAGTATATACATTCATGCAAAAATTGATAATATCTTGTACTTGTGTTTCAATTATGTTCTTCATAGAAAATATTATTAGTCCGGTATGACCTACTCAAACAGCTTGCAATCTGGTACGATTTTCCAACTATACTCTATAAAATGGTTGCAAAACAGTAAAGGAGTGCATTAGAAATAGGTTAACCGCATTGTAATTTTTAAATTTGCGGCATATATCAGAAAATGATATGTCGGAAAATATGTTTAATGGCTCCATTAAACAGATTTTCCGACCTATCATTTTCTGATTACGCTGACAATTTCAAAATTACAATACAGTTAACCCTATTATTTATCTTTTCAATATGTTAAAGCTAGAATTTGTTATACATAGCTTGAATTGAATATAGTAGAAATAAAAATAGAGTTCGTGATTGCAATTAATGTTCACACCTTCATAGATTGTTATCAAACGTAAACACCAACTTCATCGCTAACAAAGGCAAGGTTGTTGGTAATTAACATTCACTTAATGAAGAATAGAATAAACTGACATGTCAAGCATACAATGTCTTATCAGTTGTGTATCTGCAAATTAGAACCATTTACAATTAATCTGAATCGTTTAGTATCTACTAGTTTTCTCAGGAAACATATTGCGACCCATTCATGTGAACGAGAGAGATGAGAAGATAAGCATCAGCTAAAATTACTGTACTCATACCGTTGCCTATGTCACGGTATGAGTACACTAATTGTAGCTAAATAGAGTGGTAAAGGGGTATACATTGACGCAACTTTCGCCAACTCAACCATTGCTTTAGTAAACGAATGTTCTGAGTGTATACCAATTAATTCAAGATCGTATTCGTGAAGTTACATATTAGATCTGTATTAACCATTTCCAAACATCCACTGTTGTATTCAGAGTTATTACTGATGTTTATGGTAAATACACTTTTTATTCATGTTTACCTTTATTTATTCAAACTGTATATGTGGTACATGTAACAACCATATCGATCAGCTTCCGTAATCATGTAACATGATAAAATATCTGTTGCTAGTTCGGAACCTCTCCATACCGGGCAACATTTTCAAAAATAATTATCAGACATATTTCAAAGAAAAGATAGGGGAACTCATGAAAAGTAGGTACATATAGGTTGTGTAGGTGTCCGGTCTTGAACGATTATATCGCTTCTTCGACATATCCTTATTCCCGAAGTTTTAGAAGTTATTAATTTGATGTGGGCATCGGGGCTATACACTGTAACCTCATAATCATACTAGAAACAGGAATATACGCTGCGAAGTCTCACTGTCTTGTCATAATAATGCGGAGTGCGAATATCACTTATCTGTTGGACATTTTTGTGATACATATGCACTTACATTTATTTATATTACCTGCAATATCATATTTCTATATCAATCTCGTTACAGATGGCCGATCTAACGCGTCCAAGTACCCAGAGTGTCCCGTTCGTGATTTTAGGGCTGGCCACAGTAAAGCATATTACGAAGATAACAACTTCTGATGACGTCATGAAAACTGTACAACCAGGATCCGCACGACTATCCATGTACGTATCGGTGAATGGCGTCGAGAAAGAACTCCATGGTAGAACGAGAATACTGAAGGAATGGCAAGCGCATGGGACCACCACGGACGTATACTTTGTTGTAAAGTCAAAGGGCGAAGGACTCAACCACCGACACAAAAAGGGTAATTTTAAGGCGAGGCTGAAGGCATTTTGCCGCCGCCTGTCACGACCACGTGAACGATACAACGCCATTCAGACTACCACGGGATTAGGTAAATAAATCCCAATCCGTTCTCTGGACGCGTCTCTATCAAACTCCATCGTGACGAGACCACATCGGTTCTCGAATGTTGGCTTGTATAAATCAGACCAACACACCAAGCCGGACCAGACCCCACGCCGCGCCACAATCGCCACTTCAACCAGGCGCACCGTCGACACGGCGCCGTCGGAGCCCCAGCCGACCAGTTACGTGGTGGGAGACCGCCTAACGTCAACGAAACTCGGCTTGAAGAAGACACCGGCGGCCAATACAACCGGAGACACGGCCTGCTTCAACCCGACGACACGACGCCGCACAATCTTCGACATCGACTGTGACGACTACCCCCGACACAGCACACCGGTGATTGCCGTCCCTGTCCAGGCGAGGAGACGTCTCGTGATGCAGCTACCATCAACACCAACGACGATGAAACTCTGCTTCAAGCAATCGCCGAATAGACACAGAGGCGCGGTCGGCGACAAAAATACGGCAAGACGCCGTACAATCGTTGACGTCGACTGTGACAACTACCCTCGACATAGCACACCGGTGATTGCCGTCCCTGTCCAGGCGAGGAGACGTCTCCTGATGCAGCTACCATCCACACCAACGATGTGGAAACTGTCGAGAAATGGCGGGAAATGAAACTTAAATGCCGGGAAGAGAGTGACCATTGGCGGAATAAAAACCCACGAGATCACGTCCAGTACCCCTAAACATGCATCACGTGGTACATCCAGCGGCCCGATGCCATGTGACCGGATATGTGACAACGATTGCGACGATTCCTGCGCGTGTTCCAGATTGGATGAGGCATTCTGGGAACCGGGCATGCATCGCGACTCCACAGGGCACCGCGACACAATCGAGAACGGGTTTGATTATTCGTTCGACTGTACATTTCCCTTAATGGCCGACTGCTACCGAGGGAATGTGTATGGTTGTGGCTCTGGCGGCGGACGACGGGAGCCAGGATCAGACGATGGATCGGGATCCAGCACCGGGGCCAGTACGTCTTGTCTCAGAGAATGTTTGCAGTCATCTGTATAATATGCATAACAGTCACAGTGAGATAATCGTCTGATAAAAGCTATGTGTGACGAGTTTTGTTCGTGCTAATCATTTCTAACCATTAAACATAATGGATTGATCCCAACTCGGTGTTCACTAACATTTTGAACAACGTCAGCTTGCCTAAATGGCTGCCATCGTATACACTGATCAGACTGCGCGGATGCACAGGCTTGTCTTGGGCTATGCCGGTCACACACATCTTAATGTATATTTTCACTGGCAGGAATAATTAATTGTAAGCGTTTTAAGTTGTGCTATTACTTGTTGTATGTACACTATTCTGTTATGAAACATTACACAAATGTAGCTACATGTACGCTGTGTGATAAATATATACGTATTCACCAAATAATAGGTATCTACTTTCTTAGTGTTTGATATATACAGTGGAACCTCTTTAAACCGGACACCCTGAAATCTCCCGCCCAACATGTCCAGTTTCACTGTAATTCAGACATGTGAGCCCTAGAACATGTATACACGTGTGCTTTGGAATCATGAACATACGTTACAATAGTAGATACTCTGAGGATTACTGGATATCCTATTTCGAGAGATTCGGCTATATTAACTATTTGCATGCTGGCGGTGAAAATAACATGCAACACATTGGGAGTATTTTTCTTATTTGATTCTGTAAATAGGTCTTGGAGTTTGGCCACTCTGACCACAGGTGGAAGACTCGGACCTACGACACAAAAGAAAATGCCTATTAAAAAAAATCCCATTACCCCACCCCACCCACTTGGTCTCGTACATTACCATATTCTATTTATAAAGGTGAGTATCAATATGGCTATTATAGAAAGAGCTCTCTCTCTTTTCCGATTCGCACAAACACAATAAACATCGATTAAATGTATGACTTCTATCTCTGGCAATCGATAAAGGTATTAGGTGTGTGAATATATTCACTTCAAATAGCTGTTTCCAGCATTTATTCAGTTATTCGCATTTTGTATACCCCATCCAAAGCGAAATTTGCGTGTACGAAAGAATCTCACACAGAATCGGAGGCCGTCCGGCGTGGATTATCGGTCATATTTGACCAATAACTGATCGCCAGCTCAAACTAAAGTCGTGCACCATGACCATATACATTAGCAATTACAACCATACAAAGTTCGTCCAATTGTGATCGTTCACCGATCTAATAAACACATGTTTTCTACTTTCATTCATGATTCGCGTACTATCAGATTATGTCTTCCGGAATCACAGTTTAGATTTAGCCAATCAGAGATGTTCTTTACATAGACGCTTCCGGTTGTATTATGGAAGATGGTGCATTGAACCGGTTCCAGATAATGAACGAAATTAGACAAAAAAAGAGTTGTTTTGATCGGTGAACGATCAGAATTGGACGAACGTTGTACAGTTGGAGTTTCTAATGTATATGGTCAGGGTGGACTTCATTAGTTTGAGCTGGCGATCAGATATCGACCAAATATGACCGATAATCCACGTCGGACGGCCTCCGATTCTGTGTGAGATTCTTTCGTACACGCAACTTTCGCTTTGGATGGGGTAATCAAAACGCGAATAACTCAATAAATGCTTGAAACAGCGATTTGAAGTGAGTATATTCACACACCTAATACCTTTATCGATTGCCAGAGACATATTTCATACATTTAATCGATGTTTATTGTGTTTGTGCGAATCGGAAAAGAGAGGGCTCTTTCTATAATAGCCATATTCTTACCCACCTTTCTATAAATAGAAGATGGTAGTGTACGAGACCAAGTGGGTGGGGTAATGGGATTTTTTTAATAGGCATTTTTTTGGTGTCATAGGTCCGAGTCTTCCACCTGTGACTCTGACGGTTACTGGATATCCTATTTAGAGAGATTCGGCTATATTAAATATTTGCATGCTGGCGGTGAAAATAAAATGCAACACATTAGGAGTATTTTTATTATTTTATTCTGTAAATATGTATTGGAGTTTCATTAGAATTGCGTCCTCCGGTCTCAATTCTAATGAAATTCCAAAACATATTCATGATATTTATAGAGAGAAATAAAAGAAAATATAATGAATAGTCATCTCCTGTTGTTTATATCCCACCAGTTACCCAGCATGCAAAGAGTTAAGAGCCTACATGTACAGGTTATGGTTGTCATTGCAGAAAATATACTAAGAAGGAGTGCAGGTTGGTTAGTATATACATAGGAACCTCATTAAACCGGACATCATTTGCTGACATAAAGTTGTCCAGTTATAGATTAAGTGCTTTTATTAATACAAAGGCTACAACACATGTTTATATCCTGCACGAGTATATGTTATGTAATTATGACGGGACAAAACTGTCAGCGATAACTGAAGTCAAGCACATTACACATTCAAGTTTGTTTGTATATCCGGGATATATTCTGTTGTACTTTTTTGTCAAAGACACTAGATCTCAGTAACACCTAAATACATGATTCCACATATACATTTCATTTCGTGTTTGCTTACAACCGTTCCCAAATGCTACAAGTAGACGTATTGCTGCCCATTGACCCCAATCCTTCGTCCGACCCCACCTCTCTCCGTGTTCCACTAGGTCCGCAACCGAACAGGTCCGCTTGATAACAGTCCACCGTTGATGGAAACGTACAGTCGAATGAATAATTAAACCCGTCCACGCGTGTTTTGCACTGCTCTGTTGGATCGACGTGAAAACTTGGATCCAAGAATGCGTCGTTCAGCTGGGAGCATCCACATGAATCGTCGCTGTCGAATGCCGAATCGTTATCACTGTCCTGGTTGCGGATACATTCTGATCCTCTGTCGCTGTTTAGTGCATCGCATGGTGTACTGGACGCCGTGCTGGTTGTTTTACTTCCGGCAGCTGGAATCGTCTTCGCGCCATTCAAATTGGATTTTCCCACCATTTCTGGACAGCGTCCTGGTCGTTGGTGTTGACGGTAACTGAACAACAACCCGTCTCTTGGCCTGGACAGGGACGGCAATCACGGTGTGCTGTGTCGGGGGTAGTCGTCACAGTCGGCGTCAAAGATTGTGCGGCGTCTTGCCGTCGGTTTGTCGCCGACTGTGTGTCTGGTACTATTCGGTGTTTGAACTTTCTTGAAGGCGAGTTTCATCGTCGTCACTCGGTCCCCCACAACGTGTCTGGTCGGCCTGGGCTCCGACAGCGCCGTGACGGCATTGTTGGATATAGCGGCGATAGTGGCGCGGCGTGACGTGTGTTCCACCTGGTGTAATCTGTTAGACGTAACCATGGTAACGATGCCGGCACTTGAGAACCGATCTGTCTTCTGTGCGACGGCATGTCGTATAGACGCGTCCGTAGAGCGGCTATACGTACGGTTGGAGAGGTCGTACCACTACGTGTGTTGTCCGTGCGTCTCGGGCGCGACAGCCGGCGGGAAAACGCCATCAATCTCGCTATCAGGCTACGTTTATTGTGCCAACGGTCCTGTCGCTCCCCCGACTGTTTTACAACGAACTGCACGTCCGAGTTTGGGCCACACGCGCGCAATTCCTTCAATATTCTAGTTCTACCGGAGAGTTCTTTCTCGACGCCATTCACTGCCAACGAACTAAATACATATCATGTTAAAGGTGCACGCCCACTCATGAGGCACACACTGTTCTTTATATGAGTATAACCCTTTTCAACCCTAAGTAACTGGAATGGACTGTGATATGCTAATGTTCCGACCAATCCAATGGTCACAAAATGATATTCAGATTCGTCCATTTATGAAAAGGGGGTGTTTTTGTTCTAAGAAATATGAAAATTACTTGCAAAAAGTGCAGATTCTGATGAGACGGCTCGTTACGATATAAAGAACTGTGTGTGTCTACTGAGTGGGCATGTACCTTTAAAGCAACACGAATGTGTGGTGCTATTTATTGCATGAGCACATCATCATTCATTAAGGCTGTACTACAGTGGAACCCCTATAAACCGGACACCAAGAAAACACCTGTGATGTTATTTGTTATGAGTTTCTTGGTAATTTATCTCCGGTGATAATGTCTGTTTGTGATCGCATATCACACAACTATGGCTCAGAATTATCAAATGCCTGATTTACAGTGAAACCTCTATAAACCGGACACCCTGGGGATCTGCCAGGGTGTCCGGTTTAGAGAGGATTGACTGTATCACATAATCCATTTCGGTAGCGTAAAATATGATATGAATATCAAAATGGGTGTGAAAACACGTTTATCGCATAACATAATGGGTTTCCGCAGTATAATATAGAGTGTAAGATGCGAAAGTAATACACTATTGTTTGTTTCACGAAACCTGCCCAATTGTTACGGCCATGATAAACAATGCAAACACAATTAATGTTTAGATAATGTTAAATTTTATCAAAATGTAAGAATGAGTCTTCCTTTTTATTTGGTCAAATATTGATTTTATTACGAATAATTGATTTGTCTATAGGAATTAAACATGGGGGAAAACGAGATGGAGGAGCTGTGGAAACAATCTGGAAAGTGACTCCGAAACCTGGCTAGATAGCTTGGAAATGATAAACCTAAGAAAACAAAAGTTAAACTTTGAAAAGTGGTCCACTATTTCTGAAATTGGAAACAAATCCCCATGTTAACTCTTAACATGTGGAAATTGTTGGGTTTTTTCCGCAATAAAATCAACATTCGACCAAATTTCACGAAATAAAAAGAAGGCTCATTGTAAATTTTGATAAAATTTAACATTATCGAAAAATAATATTCTTTTTTGCATTGTTTATATAGCCGTAAAATTTGGACAGGTTTGTGAATCTCGACAGTAGTGTAATAAATGCGTACAAGAGGCGGTTACAGACAGTTTAGTGGTAAGTACATCTTAAATGTACATGTCTGATCCAGAAATTATGCAATAACTGTTGAATGTTTACATATTGAACATTAATCACGTTTACAGTTTTCGTAAGAAACTCGACATAGCCTCATTTCTTAAGAACTCATGTTCTTACATTCAGGAAGAAACTTTCTATACAATAACATACTACTGTCTGTTCCACGTTTTTCTGCCGACGAACTTTTGGCTATTAAGCACATTAAATCTAAAAAATATTTAAATGTAAGTACTTTTTCATCAATAACAAAAAAGTCACCCTCCACAAAAAAATTAGTTTGATAAAATTCCATCAAGTATTGATTTTATTGCGAAAATAATATTTTCCTATGGGAATTTAACATGGGGAGTCAATTTCCAAATTTGTTCGTTTTTTGATCCTGAAGGGTCAAAAAACGAAATAAATTGGAAATTGACTCCGAAACCTGGCGAACAGACAGTAATTGTAAACATACTCGATTATTTCTGTAGCCTATTTCACCAACATTGCAAAGTATACTTTTCTAGCAAAGTATACTTCGAGGGAGTAATCATTTATTTTCATATAGAACTAACGCATATACATGATGATTAAAAGTATGCAGAATTATTGTACTGAATTTATTACATTATCACAGCCAGAATGTAATAAATTCAGTATAATAAAAATTAATAAATTGATCCTAAAATTGAAAATTTCTCCCTCAAAGTATACTTTGCTAGAAAAGTATACTTTGCAATGTTGGTGAAATAGGCTACAGAAATAATCGGGAATATATTAACATTGATTACTGAAATTATGCACATTTAGTCATTTTATTATATTATTTTGCATTACTCTGTTGTTTTTGAATGTCGGATTTGCACATTTTGGTAGCCTTTGAAACGTAAAATAAATCGAGCAAATTAGCATTGATCTCATTTTGGAGATTCTAGCTGATGATAAATCGGAATAATCTCTTTCTTATTCGTTCACAAACGTGTACTATATATATACATGTATTATCATTTGCAGAAATGAAGAAAATAAAAATATTGAACTAAAATACTTACGGCAATAATGATCGTGGTATAGCTCCCAATACAATAGACGGCTCGATTTATAAACAATACAATATGTAGCGAATGCGTGTACTTGGTACATGCGTTTGCAGGAGCAATGATTGTTTTTGAAGAATGATGCGTCAATATATACCCACCACAAATCAATGCAAATGTGCCTATGTCACGGTATGAGTACAATAATTGGTACTGATACTTATCTACTCATGTCTCTAGTTTTCATGAATGGGCAACAATAGATTTCCTGAGAAAAGTATGACTACATGTATTAGTACTAAAAGATTCAAATTGATTACGTTGTGATAATTTGCAGATATGTGAAGCGATAAGGCAGTACATGCTTGACAGGTCACTTAATTCTATTCTTTCTTAAGTAGAAGTTAATTTAAAACAACCTTGTTTTTGTTAGTGTTGTAATTAGTTGAAATGTTTATGTTTGATAAGGATCTCAGAAGGTGTGAACATTAACTGCATGTTAAATTAATTTAAAACAACCTTGTTTTTTGTTAGAGTTGTAATTAGTTGAAATGTTTATGTTTGATAAGGATCTCAGAAGGTGTGAACATTAACTGCATGTTACTTTTTCTAGACCAGTCATATGCATTCATATTCAGATAATGACATTTAAGATTGCAAACATAAGTTGCAAAGCGCTTTATTAAACTGTGTATTGTTATTAAGTTCAAATGTGTAAATCTGATTTCATAGCCGTCATCATTTGTTACCATATATCGCTTGTTTCTGCCTTTAAAGGTACATGCCCACTCAGCCTGCACAAACTGGTATTTATGGGAATTAATATATACAATCATTTAATAATATTTATTTAACTGATAGTGACTCGCGATGGTACATGTATGAGGCTATTTTCATGTGCAAATGATATTTTGTATTTATTTGCGCTAATTAAATGCGTCACCTGAAAAAAATAATATTTTCGACAGATTATAAAGTATGATCACTGCACATCAAAAAATAAATGCAGATAATAAATAGAGGATATTCATATTTTTGCAACGAATATGAGATATGTGTTCATCGAGTGGTGTGGAATGTCCATATTTCACGAGTGAAATATGGACATTTCACACCACGAGATGAACATATATGTCATATTCGTTGCAAATATATGAATATTGTAATTATTATATACCGCTCCATGTAAATTAACAGTTTTTTAGACTTTATACGGTAATGCATGTGTATTTGCAGCCTATTTGCAGTCCGGAACTGCAGGTGCGCGTTATGAATATAGAACAGAACAAACAGGCTCCAGTTTTGTTTGAGCAAATCCAGTTGCTCAAAATAGCGACTCCATATGCATAAGGAGGGTTATGAAAAACTTGACTATGAAAATTATCATAACATTTCACCACATTCTAGGAACAGACATTAGGAACAGACATTCAGTATACGACATAGCATACTATCTCTGCGATCTTCTTTGCATTCAAGCGTTGTGAAATTGTTCATAAGAATTTCTCAGCAATCACCAGTGCAACCACCGCTGTGACTTCCATATTGAAATCAGTATGAAAACTTTCATAACATTCCGTTCTGAGACAAACAATTTTTCATAAAATGTACTATCGCTCTCGCATTTTCATAAACCGGACTATGAAAAATTGTCATAAAGCGTAATATACCTCTCATTATGAAAATTTTCATAAAGCTTATTATCACTCTCACTATTAAAATGTTCATAAAATGTAATATACTTCTCACTATGAAAATTTTCATAAAGCGTAATATCACTCTCACTATTAAATTTTTCATAAAATGTAATATACCTCTCGCTATGAAAATTTTCATAAAGCGTAATATCACTCTCACTATGAAAACTTTCATAAATGTAATATACCTCTAACTATGAACATTTTCATAAACCGTTCTATCACTCTCACATATTGAAGTCGCTATGAAAATTACTGCTTTCAGACAAATTTTAGCAGCTATGACAATTTTCATAAAACGTACCATCGCTCCTACATATTGTAGCCGCTATGAAAATTTTTGTTACGTTCCCGTTCTCAGATAAACATTAGTCGCTATGAAAATTTACATAAGATTTCCGTTGTCTGACAATCATTGGTAGCTATGAAAATGTTCATAAGAGTCACTATGAAAGCAAAAAGCACATACAGTGTGCATGTAATGAGGTCAATATGAAAAGGTTCATAATAGTAGCATTTGCCACGATGAACTTGGTCATATAATGCAGTTAGGTTTACTAATTGTTCCTATTGACGGTTAATTGTCACAATGTTAATGTTCCAAAAATATGTCAAGTTAACGGACTCTCTGAATTATACAGTACTGCGGCACGTGTATTAAACATTATTGTCAAATATTAGTTAGTTGGTTAGTGATTGAAACAGCTATTGTAAGCAGAAATAGGAACATAAATGTGAATGTGACAGGCAACATTGGGTTTATGCGATTTATGTGTAGTTCCTGATCAAATATGACACCTATTTTGGCTAATAACGATATACAATGTATGTTGCTTTAGAAACATGACGGGCCGTTTCATTCATTGAATAGCGAACGGTGTAGACCCTGATCAGACTACACGGATGTGCATACTACGCTGGTGGCATACCCCATGAGCTCCGTTTTACCAGTCTCATCCACAAATACAGTGGTTATACGCAAACAATGAATAAGCACTAAACCTTGTATTTTCATGTGGGACATGCACAATAAAGAAGACTGTCTAAACATACATGCAAAACAGTTCAGTGAAATCGACATTAAACAGTCGGACATGGTGTTCTAATTCACATGTATGCACACGTGTCGTTACCAACTATCATTTGTCTTCCTTACGCATCAGGAATCAGAAAAAAACGTTCGTTCCATCAAATAGATTAACGTATTCCTGCAGTGTCATATCCTCTGAAAATATAAACAAACGAGTTAAAAGGTGACCATACTATATACATGTATGACAAACATTACGCCACAAGTCATGATCGGAAACAGTGAAAACTAGAAAGAAAGTCCCAAATAACAAAGGAATTTCCCCTTAAATATAGAACCCATATGAAATTCATCACGCGCAAGTGACGTCCACCTTACAGGATGTATACATGTAGGTGCGATTATCATGCTACTTGTAGTTAGGGATGGCCCTAAGCAAAATTAAATAACGTATACATGCCTGTTTAAAATCCAGTGTTCCGCAGTCAAAACGGAAAGCGAGATATACCGCCGAAATTATACTGCCAGTCAGGGTCGGTTATCTAATTAATGGGTTCATACGTTCAGTCAGCCAATCAGATGTTCCATAATATTCGCGGTAAAAACGATCGGGGCGGGATTAAATGCTGCGCTGTTATTCATGTCTGGAGTCTGGATGCATGACTAACCCTTACAATGCTGAATTCATCTTTGTCGTCTGCCTTTTAATTTTAGTTTTACACCGGTCTCGGTAGAGCCGGTGGCATATCGATATTATATTATCGTCTGCTTTTATATTTGTTAGACTTGTTTTAACAATGCACATGTTGGACAGCACATGATAATTGTCTACATTGGAGACAATTATCAGGTGCTTACAAAACAGGTTTTCATTACGTTCAATAAAATGTGGCCTGTGGGCACACGAATTCCACAGGGTGGCGGATTTATTTTCGAAACTCCGGCGAACTTGTGACGGACGTACACACGGACACACAGTCCAGACACGATATGCCACCGGCTCTACCGAGACCGGTGTAAAACTAAAATTAAAAGGCAGACGACAAAGAGGAATTCAGCATTGTAAGGGTTAGTCATGCATCCAGACATGAATAACCGCGCAGCATTTAATCCCGCCCCATCGTTTTTACCGCGAATATTATGGAACATCTGATTGGCTGACTGAACGTATGAACCCATTAATTAGATAACCAACCCTGACTGGCAGTATAATTTCGGCGGTATATCTCGCTTTCCGTGTTGACTGTGGAACACTGGATTTTAAACAGGCATGTATACGTTATTTAATTTTGCTTAGGGCCAACCCTAACTACAAGTATTTTGATAATCGTACCTACATGTATACATCCTGTAAGGTGGACGTCACTTGCGCGTGATGAATTTCATATGGGTTCTATATTTAAGGGGAAATTGTTTTTTATTTGGGACTTTCTTTCTAGTTTTCACTGTTTCCGATCATGTCTTGTGGCGTAATGTTTGTCATACATGTATATAGTATGGTCACCTTTTAACTCGTTTGTTTATATTTTCAGAGGATATGACACTGCAGGAATAAGTTAATCTATTTGATGGAACGAACGTTTTTTCTGATTCCTGATGCGTAAGGAAGACAAATGATAGTTGGTAACGACACGTGTGCATACATGTGAATTAGAACACCATGTCCGACTGTTTGAGGTCGATTTCACTGAACTGTTTTTGCATGTATGTCTAGACAGTCTTCTTTATTGTGCATGTCCCACATGAAAATACAAGGTTTAGTGCTTATTCATTGTTTGCGTATAACCACTGTATTTGTGGATGAGACTGGAAAAACGGGGCTTATGGGGTATGTCACCAGCGTAGTATGCACATCCGTGTAGTCTGATCAGGGTCTACACCGTTCGCTATTCAATGAATGAAACGGCCCGTCATGTTTCTAAAGCAACATACATTGTATATCGTTATTAGCCAAAATAGGTGTCATATTTGATCAGGAACTACACATAAATCGCATAAACCCAATGTTGCCTGTCACAATCACATTTATGTTCCTATTTCTGCTTACAATAGCTGTTTCAATCACTAACCAACTAACTAATATTTTACAAGAATGTTTAATACACGTGCCGCAGTTATGGTATAATTCAGAGAGTCCGTTAACTTGACATATTTTTTGGAACATTAACATTATGACAATTAACCGTCAATAGGAACAATAAGTAAACCTAACTGCATTTTATGACCAAGTTCATAGTGACAAATGCTTGTTTCAGAACGATAATATTATGAACCTTTTCATATTGTCCTCATTACATGTATGTGCTTTTTGCTTTCATAGTGACTTTTATGAACATTTTCATAGCTACTAATGATTGTCAGAGAACGGAAATCTTATGCAAATTTTCATAGCGACTAATGTTTGTCTGAGAACGGGAATGTTAGGAAAATTTTCATAGCGGCTACAATATGTGGGAGCGATGGTACGTTGTATGAAAATTTTCATAGCTACTAAAATTTGTCTGAAAGCAGTAATTTTCATAGCGACTTCAATATGTGAGAGTGATAGAACGGTTTATGAAATTTTGCATAGTGAGAGGTATATTACATTTATGAAATTTTTAATAGTGAGAATGATATTACGCTTTATGAAAATTTTCATAGCGAGAGGTATATTACATTATATGAACAATTTAATAGTGAGAGTGATATTACGCTTTATGAAAATTTTCATAGCGAGAGATATATTACATTTTATGAAAAATTTAATAGTGAGAGTGATATTAAGCCTTATGAAAATTTTCATAAGGAGAGGTATATTACGTACGCTTTATGACAATTTTCATAGTCCGGTTTATGAAAATGTTCATAGCGAGAGCGATAGTACATTTCATGAAAAATTGTTTGTCTCAGAACGGAATGTTATGAAAGTTTTCATAGTGATTTCAATATGTAAGTCACAGCAGTGGTTGCACTGGTGATTGCTGAGAAATTCTTATGAACAATTTCACAACGCTTGAAGGCAAAGGAGATCGCAGAGATAGTATGCTATGTCGTATACTGAATGTCTGTTCCTAATGTCTGTTCCTAGAATGTGGTGAAATATTATGATAATTTTCATAGTCAAGTGCAGTCTGAATTTTTCATAACCCTTCTTATGCATATGGGGTCGCTATTTTGAGCAACTGTATTTGCTCAAACAAAACTGGAACCTGTTGAACTTCTTTATATGAATTAAATACGTGTATAATTGTGTCACTATTCCACCAGTTCTAAAAATTGCAAGTGCCCGCTATGCAGATATAATCATTTAGTAATATTTATTTTACTGATAGTGACTCGCGGTAGTTTCATATGCAAATGAGGCATGATGTTTTTTAATTATTGTTACTAATTAAATGCGTCACATGAAACAATAATATTTTCGACAGATTATAAAGTGTGATCATTGCACATCAACAAATAAATACAGATAATAAATAGTAATCTCCGTTACCATTTTAAGGAAATACGGTTATCGCCCCAGATATCAGTGTGGAACGTTACGTCTGATATAAAATGTATAATAATGCCAATCAATACGTGGGGTAATGGTGAATGAATGTTTGTTTTGCCAGAAAATGTCTCAAATGTATCTGATATAAAGAACATTTTGTGCCTACTGTGTGGGCATGTACCTTTAATAAATAAACCATTCATTCATATATAATGTGTGACATTTGTGGAATTTTACCAACACGATGTGTCCACCGATGCTGCATGCTGTACACTACACGTATTATCTCGTAACACAAGTACATGTGCTGTACGGCTAGTCATTCATTTGATGTTTTGTTCTACATCTCTTCGTGAAGATGTGTTCAACCGGTGATAAAACGGATATAGATATGGTATGTAAAGCTAATACTTAATTATATATAGAGAATAGTAGGTTAGTGCCGTGAATGGGAAAAAATATCTGGCAAGGCTCAGGAAACGGGATGGGCGAGGCTCTGCCGAGCACATCCCGTTTCCGTGCCGCACCAGATATGTTTTGCCATTCACGGCACTAACCTACTATTCTATTTATCCCGTCAACACCTACAGATGGCTGTACAATTTAAAACTTGTATTGACTGGATATCAAAAATGTTTCACGGCACCGTGTTTCACGGCACATACGCACTGTGTTGACAGGATAAAAATATAACATATGATATTTTCACCAAAGATAATTATACAAAAGTCATATTTTTGCTATTTTGGTCCACAAATGTAAATATATTTGATGTGAATGATCTAGAATATTTGGCTGATTTTTATATTGTGCCGTTATATTACAAGCTAAAATATTAATTACTATTTTGCTCGGCACAATACTTTTAAAATTTCCCAGGGCCAGCGGTTATAAAATTAATATTGTTCCGTGTTCAATTTACAGTGGGGTCAGCGTGTAAGTGCACACACGAACGAACACGACAGGTTGGTTCCAACCTGTCGTGTTCGTTCGTGTGTGCACTTACACGCTGACCCCATTGTAGAGCTGTGCGTAACTTGAACAAACATGTAATGTATACTTGTGTTTGTTAAAATTATGAGTTCTACTTTTCAGTATGCGCATATGTGTACACGTATACACGTAATAGTAAGGACCACAGCCAAACAGCATAATGTAGTCACAACGACTTTCATGCCGAACTCAGACGAGCTTGGGTCAGATGTAGTCGAGCATGGTTTTGAATTTCTGGCCCAGATTACATAAATTGGAACACGGTTTTATGACATCAAAGTTATCCATTCTAACACAAGTTAAACATATCCAATCAACCATGATGCTGCTAATGAGTATATAATTAGATGGACGGGCAGTAACTCTTCAAAACTACCGTACCGGGAGTTTGGCAGAGTTGCTGACCGCAACTAGATGTTATACATGTATGTACATTGTATACAAAATGCAGTTAGACACCCACTGTGATCCAGAGAAATACATTTTTAGTTTGATGAATATCACTATATACAGGGGAACCCCTCTAAACCGGACACCAAGAAAACAAATTAAAGTGACATTGTTTTTGATGAGTGTCTTGGTCATTTATCTCTGGTGATAAAGTATGTTCATGATCGCATAGCACACAACTATGACTCAGAATGATCAAATACATGGGGCCCGTTTCACTAAACTTCGTACGACTAAAATGTTCGTGGGTGCAAATTTAAGATCGTCTTGAAATGTCAATTGATGGATTTACATGTATTGAGCATAGGCTGCATATGCAGCATATGCTCAATAAATGTAAATCCAGCAATTGTTTACAAGAAAACATTGCTAATGTGATATTTATAGACTATTATAATATTGCACTTACGAACATTTTAGTCGTAAGAAGTTTAGTGAAACGGCCCCTGATGTGCATGTATACTCCGATCGTACGAAAACTGGAAATACAAGTCGCGAAAATTATAAAGAGTTTCCTTCTATAAATATCTGGGACTTCTATTTACCCTAAATTGAAATGGACAAGAGAAAATGACGCATTAGCAGCACAAGCAGCACATAGATAATGGCCAGTGCTCCAGATAAGGAATTACATGTCTGTTCCACGTTTTGCTGCCGACGAACATTTGGCCATTCACATTACATCTAAAAATTATTTAAAAGTAAGTACTTTTTCATCAATAGCAAAAAAGTCACCCTCCCCAAAAAACGATTTTCCTATGGGAATTTGACATGGGGAGTCAATTTCCAAAACCTGGCGAGATAGCTTGAAAATGATGTAATTAAGAAAACAAAGGTTAGATTTTGAAAATCGGACCACAAATAACAAAATATTTAAAAAAAAAATCTATTTTTAGCCCCCATGTTAAATTCCCATAGGAAAATCGTTTTTTCGCAATAAAATCAATATTTGATGGAATTTCATCAAACATATTTTTTTGGGGAGGGTGACTTTTTTGTTATTGATGAAAAAGTACTTACTTTTAAATATTTTTTAGATTTAATGTGCTTAATAGTCAAAAGTTCGTCGGCACATCAACAGACAGCAATTATTGAATAGTTTGCTTCGAAATGAAAACATGTCTTGGTATTTCATTATAATTGTCTCCTTGGAGACAATTATAATGGAATACCAAGATGTGTTTTAATGGAAAATAAAAAAAATATGCTATATTTGTGGTCTGTTTATTGTTTTCTGTAGCGTGATAAAGGTACCACAAATTTGTTATTGCTTTTTGATACTCGCTACTTCTGATCTCAATTGGGTTTTTGGAGCCCTGAATGGCTATACACATATACACATGTATCAACAAAATTTCGTATATTTTGACCATCAAGATGTGTTTAAACTGTTGATACCATGGTTATGCCAGTTCTTTGCTATGGGGCTGAAATATGGGACTATGAATTAGTTGGGCAAATAGAGTCAGTACACAATATCGTTTGTAAAACTGGGAATATAGCGTACTGTAAATGATTCAATGGCGCTTTGTATCACTTATTTTTGTAAATGTATCACATATTGGTGTCGTCTGATACAAATGCCAAACAACAGATACCCTAGAAACTGCTATCGTATGCTAAAAGCATCACATGACGACATAGGCCGAAGAAATTGGACAAGTCACATTAAAACTATTTTATTTAAATACGGTTTTGGATTTGTCTGGCTCTCGCAGGACGTAGGGGACACACCTATGTTATCAGTTTAAAAAGCGCGTTCCTGATTGCTGTAAACAAACTTGGCACAGTGATATTGAATCCTCTTCCAAAGGTATTCACTGCAAACATTTCAAAACACGTTTAAACGTGGAAAGATACATTACAGGCTCTATATCGTTCAATTTAAGAAAGGCTATGTCACAATATATGTGTTCCAATCACAAATTGAATATTGAAGAAGTTGGAAGACATGTTGGAATACAGAGAGAACTTCTGTAATTACATAATTACATTAGATATAATTTGAATTTGTACTACTATGTTTTGGGCCAGATGTCTACACCATCAAATAAACTAGTGTATTGTATCGTATTGTGTATTGTATGTGCACTCATACTCAGCCGATCTGACATACTGGCACAGTGCGGTAAGAGAATGAACTAGCACGGTTATATTAACCGTCTCATAACCTGCTTAATTCAAAGCACACATTTCGACTGCATTGCGACAAATACTAAATTGGGAAAGAAATAAACGGGTCAACATGTCATTGGCCCGATACATTTTCCCTGGGCTCATATACCCGGGTTTGGAAGGTCTGCGAGCCCATTCCTACCCTTAAATATAAGATAACTAACTAACTACAACATATCTCTTCAGTCTCGGTTTCACAACAAACGTGCATGTTACAATGTACGATAATCATGATAATACTTAATAGTATGTTGCATTTGTTGACTCTGGGGTATTTATTTGTCTTTGGTATCCATGTACTCACACTATAAATAATGTTTGGGGCACATTTTCTCACTGGTGTCGTGTACAATTGGAAAATCTCTCACACACCATCAAGTTATAATTTACGATGGAAAAATAATAAATCAAAGAAATATACGTACTCGTATATAATAATGTTTAATGAATTGAAACGCACATACAATTCCATACGGTGCAACTAGTGTTGGTACATGTATGTGACATTATTGGAGTGCTACATTTCTTATAACCGTTGTTCAAGTATGCTGAAATGGAATTATAGTGAAATAACAGTGCATCCAGCTGTCTAACTAATCTCAACTGTCGCAGCTGTTTACTAACATTTGTTACAGTATTTTGATTGCTACATATATACATTACATGTAGTTACGATTCCTTTGTATTTCTGTGATGTCTTTAAGAGGTTACAGTTATGAATGGAACGTAAACATTCATGTTCCAATGTTCCATTTGTCTATTTGGTATATCACACGTTTCATTATTATCAGAACATGTACATAATGTATGGTGTTAATTTGTAACTCCGTATTAGCGGCAACTAATTATCGTCATGCACACATATTTAGCATCCGTTTATTATCAAATTTCAACTGGTTGCAGGTTTGTGTTGTCATTTATCGTTATTGTCTATGTGTTCACATGTACACATTACATTTATGCCAACGGTCCGTGTACCGTTTGTAAAGTTGTAATAACTAAAACGTTGATGGTGAGGCTCCAGCAATCCAGATCGTATTAGTTTTCGAAGAAACCTCAAACAATCAAGTGAAGGCTTGCCTTCAATAGTTTTGGTTCATCATGCTTGCTTGGAATATTTCACCAATTTCTAATAATTTACACAAAGGCATGTCTATGCCATGACCATGTATATTGTGTTCACGTTCCAGGCATTGGGACAAGTAAAGGACACCATTAAGCTTGATGGCTTTGAGATTTCCCGGGTTACAACACAACATCACGATGCCGTATGCAAATTTGTCTCCGAACATTTCGTCCCTGATTAACCGATTTGCGATGGCGGATGACGGATGGCGGACACAGTTGGAATTTTAAATGCAGAAGGAAAAAGAAGTTCAGTTTGGGAAGCGATACTCTGTAGAGGAATATGTACATTTCTTTGCTCTATCTACACGTTCAACTATGAGAGGAAATGGTATAGCGAAGCAGGGTTGCTGCTAGGCGCCTCTCTTGGGTACAAGGCAGCAGTGATAGAGGCCACATCTCTCAACACCCAACTGATGTGCAGGAAGCAAGGGTTTGATGAGCTAGCGATTTTAAACTATGATGACTACAAATTAAATGGGAGAAAAGTATTCGAAAAGATGGCACACGATCATAAATCTACAATTATATATGGAAAGCAGTTGTAGATTTAAAATATGGATGGAAGGAGGTCGAAATTACGGCTGCCGTTTGAAATATATTAAAAGTAATGCCAGAATGTTTATAACCGCTACATAACCCGACATCTAGTTGATTTATATATATATAAACATTATAATATAGTATGTACGTAACTATGGTAATACTAAGCACATTTCACCAGAAATATGTACCAATGTGTATGTAAGCATCATGAATATTAAACTCGGGGCCACATGTTTATCTAGTTGGCGGGATAATGTTGTGTTGTCGTCTTCCAAGCTGTAACACTCACACAGAACTATCCACTCCCACGAAATACGGTGGACTCCCACAATTATTACATATTAATTTCACATATTAATAGTGAATTAAAGAGCACTAGTGTTCATGAGGTTTTTCAAAATTCACTCAAGATTGCATAATGCTATTTTTGGACTCGTCGATTGACCTCTAGCAACTTTTTATCGTCGTTTCCTTATAAGGCCCAACAAAAATTGTTCGTTTCCTATTAAGCTCAAAAAGATATTAAAGTTTTTATTTTGTAACCACTTTTTGTCTTCTATCAACATCGGATCCACGTCCAATTTAGGGTAGTAATTGTCATGGCTAACTATTTAAGTTTATGTAGTGTAACTATGCTAAACAACTATGTTGACATGGAACATATTTAAATCAACATAACAAGATTTCTTCTTTTGACTAACAAGTTTAAGGTCGGCGGGAAAATCTAGGTGGGATATGGATAGCCAAATGGATAGACTGTGTTTGTGTATACATACTGGGCTCTGTGTCACTAAACTTCGTAATACAAAGTCCGTATGTGCAACTTTTATTTTAGTATAACATTTACACAGAGAGCATGTGTTGGAATATCTTTAGCACATGTGTTCACCTTAACCCTTAGCATGCGGGAAACTTAAATTGTCGTCTGCTGTTATATGATAGTTTGTCTTTTTTCTCTCATTAAAAAACATCGTTTGGCAACACTTTGGAATAAGTTCCATTGGAAATGATTCTAAAGTGCTATCATACTATGTTCTTTACCCCACCACACTAAACCATATATACAACTATTTTATATGACCAGTTCTCGGTTTATTCGCATTGGATTATAGTTTACAAGTGAAATAAAAGCTTATTATACTTCAATAAATATTTATTACTTAAACAATTATGTATATAAATCCAAAATGGCCGCCAACAATGACAATCTCCGTTAATTTGCCACCGTGTCACTTATATATCATCATTTAACATTTCAAAACATACTTAAGTACGATCATACGTACACAGTAAATGGCCATGCCAATAGCAAAAAATACTTTGGCCAATAGCAAAAAATACTTGGATAACTGTTTTGTGTACCAAAATACATGTATCACGATTTATTATCAATTTACATCCTGTTATATATTTGATGGCATTAATCATTTAAAACTAGTGAACAGTATTAACTTGACACAGTAAAACATATGTAATACATACTTGGATACATGCCTAGTTTACCAAATTCTAAGATGGCCACCATAAGTTCACATTGTACCGCTGCAATGTATTAGTATGGGCTCCTAATTATTGGATAAGACGGTTACCGTAATGTTTATTTTTCTGTTGTGACGGTTTATAATTTGGAAATTATTATAATGTACATGCGAAAGTACGGCCTTTGTATGAAACAGATATAGCCACTTTGTTACTTTGATTTTTGCATATTTGAATTCCCAAAGCAGTGATATTACGCAGGGATGGTGAAATATTTCAAATTATAAAAGGACATGCTCTTCATATTAATATTTCTGAGCTTCAACCTATAAGTTGGGCGATATATTGGGCAGTATATTGCCTTCATTAAATCAAACAATAAATGTTGTTTTATTCCACTGACATAGAACTATTATTATATCCGATATATATCCATTGAACATCCATATACGTCTTGTTGCTTCACGTGTGGGTCCGTGTATTGACAGGCACCACTGCCGCATATTTCATATAACAATAAATTTCACACAACCGCGGAGGAATGTGTTACTATTTCGACATTAATTTAGATAAACCACACATATGATATATACACACTGATATCTAATGCGTATGTTTCATACATATTGCTTACTTATTATAAACGCTATGTGTTACCCGCCAAGAAATCAATTAATTCATGAACCACTCACTTTTTAAATAAATGAGAAAACAGCAGGGACAACACAATAAAATACAAAAAGCTACTCACGTACAGTCCAAGGAGGCACAAAACCGTACCCTGCCGAATCGTCAGTGATCAATATAGTTCGAAGAGACAGTTAAACCTTGTTACTATGGCGTTACAATGCTCGCATGGTCTCCTTAGCTTCTTATTATGGCGCACATAGACAGTAACATAGAGGAAATATACAGCGACGAAATAAAACGGCAAATAAGGTAACACCCTGACAGTGACAAACCGCAACACCATAGTGTAATGTGCGACAATCATATAACAGGCCAACTATAAGCATGATAAGTACAATGACACAAATAGTTAGGTGGCATAGTGAAATTACCGTTACCTGACTGATAAAAGCACCATATTTGGCATAAGGCTCCCTTAGGGCCTATTAATTAATGTTAGCCTAGAAGCCCTCCAGAGATTTTAATGTAAAGCACCAAAATCTAAGATGGCCGCCATATATAATAATAATCATAATAATAAAGTATTTTTGCGCCGAATATCCACCCGACTGTGCGCTCAATGTATGAATGCCCCCATGGCGGAATGTCAGTGGGGCAGTATGTTTTTAACCTCTCTGTCTGTGCGTGTGTGTGTCCATCCGTCCGTCCGTCACACGTTTGGTTCACCTTGTTTGAAAAGTATTTTTCTCAGCGACTGCAACACACACAGCCACCAAACTGGCACAACACACTTGCCTAGTGGTGTGAAACAAAACTAATATGTAGTATGTGACCTTGATTTGACCGTGACCTACTTTTTCCACGTCATTGACTTAACCGTTATTCGAGAAAAATCTGCCAATGGGGGCATTGCTGTGTCTTACAGACACAATTTTGAAGATGACATTAAAGATGTCCAAGACAGTCACTTATTAGAACATCTACAGTAATTTAAATGGTACAGACAAAACTCATTTTTCAGGCAAGTAACTACTGTAATGCTTTATTAATCTGAGTATCTGGGTAGTTCTACTTGCACCTTAATATGTTACACCACCGAGGCTAGACCATTGCATGGTGTTGAGTTGGAATGCAATGTGTTTATAACAACAGCCATAGTTCTTACATTATTATATGTGACATTATTCTGTGATGTCTCTTGCAGCAACACACAGTTTGCAATGTTCTATGGAGTACATTTGCACTTGCAAAGTGGTGAGCAGTCCAGATTTGCTTTGCCACATTTGCAGTTTGAGCAGTCCCCTTTGCAGGGGCATTTGATCAGCTCCCTGCACGATTTGGAAACCTCTGGAATGGTCAACCAAACTGGTAGCCACGACTCTGATACCTTGGTCCAGGCAAAATTATGTGGAGAAGGAACCACTAGCTGTGTTTGTGTGCTTGTCGTCCATATTCCTCTTGATACACTGCGCGTCGGCCATGCTGGAGTAGCGTATCGTTGGTGGGTGGAAGAGCTCAAAGGACTTGTTTTGTCATGCATGATAACAGTCAGTATCTCGAGCTTCTGGAAAGGGTCGTCGTGGAGATCGAGCCGCTGGAAGGGGTGACCTGCCAGAAACACACATGTCTCTGTGACGTCTTCATAGGCCTGCCAGGCCTGCCAAGCAGACTTCTTGCCCTTACCATTGAAGGCAGATGTTGTGTCACTACCTGAAAATGCGTGGAACACAGGCAATAGTAATGATTGTGGCTCCCCCAGGCTCGCACAGCTAAAGTTGATGTGGTAAAACCTATAATTCTTGCCCAAGCCAAAGGCCACCCAGATGTCGGCCGAGGGTTGAGTCGCAATCAGATCATGGAATGTGCCTGCAAGGATGACTACAACATCTGTATCCACTGTACGCACTTGAATAATAGTTTCTTCATGCTCCAGTGCATGCAGTACATGAACCACGATCCTGGTGTCCGCCTCCTCATGATTGCAGTTTTGCATGGGGATGCTGGTTCCAATAGATGTCACAGATTGCACTGATGTGACATATACAGCTTTGGCTGGTGGCCAGTTGAACTTTTCAACCTTGGAAGTCAAAAAGGAAAACAGCTCCTTCTTGTTGTCTGGGTCACGGAGGAAGTCCGCCCAATTGCCTGGAAGTTTTGTTTCGCCCGACACTTTCCTGCGCACGCCATTGCTTCTCTTTTCCCGGGTAGATTCCTTTAAACTGTCTGGTATGTATGTGTCCCACACTACATCCAACCTTGTGGCAGCCTGTAGCTGCTTCTCTAGGTATTGTATGAAAACCCTGTATGTATACTCGTGGAAGGAGCTGATGCTGGTAGTGGGCAGGCTGTGGACGATCACAGCACCATCCAGGATCTTGCAGTCGTAAGTCGATGGTGGCTCTGATTGCCTGGGCTGCTCAAGATATTGCAGCAAGTCAGACATCGTGTTTGGAAGATGAAGCTTGCCAAAGTCTGAGAGGGAAGGAGGGAAGGACTGTATCTTATGTGCAAATAACTCGGCCAAGTCACGGTTCTGCATGGATATGCATAGCTGGCCAAAGAGTGCCACATTGTTCTGAAGCACTTTGATCTTCTTCCCCTGCTAAGATGATGCCTTGTGTTGAGGTTTCCTAAAGAGTGCAAGAGAATTCCTCTTGATTGGGTCATGGATAGAGTGGCTGCGCACACCAAGCACATTCTTGACGAATTCCTGGTACTGGTTCTTGCCTATATCCTCCATGGTGCGCACTGTGGTTACCACTGATTTGTCTGTACAGGTGCGATGAGTTACTAGATCAGGGAAATCATCCAATAATGGGTTTCCCATTCTTCTGATGGTTTCGTAGAGGCTGGTAGCCTGTCGCTGGAAGGTCTTCTGTGTCTAGAGACCCTGCTCGTGGTACTGGAAGTTCTTGGGGATTTCTGTGTCATCATTAGGAATGTATTCTTCCTCAAAATGATTCAGCAATCTGGCCATCTCTGGCCCCGAGAGCATCCACCATCGAAAGGCAACAGGGTTTTCTGTAGGCCCAACAGCACCGCCCGAACCTTTCACAATATTGTTCTCCTGCTCATGAGCCTGGTCAAATGGGATCGTAGAGAACTTGTTGGTGGTCTTGGAAAGGACCCAATGAGAACACTTTTCAAACTCATACTTGATAGTGTCGGGCAATGACTTCATATCCTTGATGTGGACAGGCACCCACCGTGAGTAATTCACATGATCCAAGGCAAACAACAGCGGTGTGAGTTCCTTCAAGACTTCCACATAGAGAGAAAAAATATTCTCTCTGTGAACCATGATGAAGATGAGAATTAGGGTTTCATATCTCATGATCAAGTCCCAGTACATGAAAGTAGAACTCCTCTTCAGCATGTCGTTTGTCCAAGCCATGACAGACTCGTTGGATCCCTCGCTCTGCACGAAAGCCTCCTTCTGGAGATTATGCAGGGTCAAGAGTGTGACTTGGTGGGCATGCCTGGTTCGAGTTAGGTGTGCCAGAAGATGCTACTGCTGCATCTGTGAGTGCCGTTGTCCAGCCGGAACCATCCAATACATCTCCCAGTGTATTCCAGAGGGTCATTTCCGTGTGTAGACCACCTAACATAACCACATGATTGTTGTTGTTGTTGTTCCGGAACTTCCCTTGCTTATATTCTGTGGCACTGCCCCAAATGGGATGGTGTAATTGATGTACAGTTTGTCAGAGTCTTAACTACCAATTAAAAAAAATGAACACATCGTATTATAAAGGTAACAGGGCGATATACAGCCGTCAAATTCATTCAACTATTCGGAAAGTGTGGATAAAATTACCAAGAGCAGGGCTGAGTCAGGACTCCCTGTACCCATTCAGTGAATCCTCGACTGACCCATCATATTGGAACAGACAGTAGACGCATGATAGGACCACAAAACTATATAAAAAGCTTTAAATGTGTATTTACAATCAGTTGTTGGTATTTTCCTTACGGAACCATGTGAATTTACAAAGATTACAGACATCTTTTGGTGATTTTGGCGGCCATCTTGGAATTTCGTCATCATAATGGGCATGACATGTGAAAACTGAAATAGTAAAAATCTGATTCAGTATGTTCAGTGACTTAAAAATCAATATTTGGAAACCAATCTGGTCTTCTTACGACTCATATGACTGGAGAAAAGCGTTATATTCCATAGATGGCGGCCATCTTGAATTTTGGTGCTTATATTAAAATCTCCGGAGGGCTCCTAGGCTAACATTGATTAATATGCCCTAAGGAAGCCTCATGCCAAATTTGGTGCTTTTATCAGCCAGGTAACTGTAATCTCTAAATATAGCCCTAACCAACCTAACTAAAAGCAAATGCTACAAAGCAAGGGACACTATGACCAAATTGAGTAGCATTGTAGAAGCTGTGGAGAGCTCTGCTGGACAACATCTTTTTATACCTACCATGTACTTCATAGCAAAGTTATATAACTTCAAAGTTATATCAGTAGCGCTTAAATCCTTACAATTTGATCAGATTTATTATCCTTCTTTTGACTGCTAATATTTTATTAATAAGCACATTTACAGAGATGTATATTTTGGGTGATGAACTACATAACTGCTAAATAAGCCATACTAGTCACATTCTGCTGTGTGAATCACAACAGAATGAAATGGAATGGCCCTTGTTGACTGTTGACATGGATTGACACTTCTGTGGAGGTCACGTCACCACATTTATTGGGCCAGTCTGTGCTTGATCTTCCTTACCATGGTGTCATGCATACATATGTTGGTAGCTGAAACCTCCTCCTAAGTATTCGCATAGGTGATCACATCTCAGACGTCATAATATCTCCATTATTCTAATTATTCGTTCCGTAGTGCTCACAAAGTTTCGTGACCGCCATTATTTGACTGTCAGCTCATGCAGCCTTTCTGTTTGGCGGTCACTCATTAAATGCATATTTATCTTCATAATTTTACACTTACCTGATGTATTTTGACATGTAGAATCATCTGGACATCTGACCGTCACGATATCTTAGCTATCTACGCTGTATTTTTAGTCTAAAGCCTAAAAACGTAACTTTCAAATCCAAGATGGCGGAAACTTGACAGTCAATGCTCTGATTTCAACCAATGAAATGGCTGACTGTCAGATTTCCTGGCCACCGATTGGCTGACTGTCAGATCCAGTGTCTATATAAGGAATGACGCAACACAGATTCTTACGTCGGTCACAGAGAGCAGACCAACACTTAAATGCAGACTTTCACTGTCACTCAAAGTTCGTTCAGCCAGTGTTGTAGATGTTTTCAGCCGCTAACATTTGGGCTACTACTAGTACTACAGTGTAATGCCATCATGACAAACAATCTTCATAGAAATAATAAAGAAACTGAAACTTGTATCTTGTTTAGTCTACTCTGAACTGCCAACCAGTGCTTAGCTGCTAACCTAACAATATATAGTACAATACTAACATACTAACTACTCATACTAACTGCATTTGACAGCATCCGCCCTCAGCTCTAATTGGCGCCACTAGAAGTAAATGTCCTAATAATAAGTAAATGATAGCCAATTCGAACATCAGGTGAATACGCTTCAATAATTGTCATAGGTAGAAATTGTCGTCAACTATATATCTGGCGGTGACTATCTTTTTAAGTTAGCACAATGCATTATCTTTAAAAATGGAGTGGTCTGTTGAAATACTTCCAGGACATGTTGTAGAACTCTAAATTCACACTGGTATGGAAACAGCAAGCAGCTGCGTGACTTATATGTATTCGTTGCAATATCGGATCAAATGAATGCGCTTAATTAACAGGTATTTTCATTTGTCCGATAAACTGATTGTCCGGATAACTGGTATGACCCCTGTACGGTTCTATTTGAAATGTAATCATCTTTATGCGTTAAATACAAGTCGCAAGGATTTCAGAATGTTTTGGATTTGTATAAGTATGTATGCTCGGTGAGCATGTAGAAAGTATTGTCTGATAGACTATACTACGAACTTTTCTGAATAAATGGATCTGTCCATGACATTTCCAACATTGGCGTGGTAAATGCTATGCCATGGAGTAAACGCATGATAAAGTTATATGTCGTGGAGCCAACGCAGCCGACACACACTTAGGCGTATGACAGCCACGTACAAAGATCAAACACTGCGGTTTTTGACAATATACGTGTTCAGAATCGCGAGATTTGTTCGATTTGGAATTATAAATGTACCAAATAAGAAATCGTAGGACATGCAAACTTACACGACGTCCGATTTCTCAGAGCCTGTAACATAATACGTTAATATTGCCAACGTTTTATTCACGTATGTGTCATGTGGCTACAGTTTTCTATAAACAATCTTAAGTGTTTATTAATGGCATATAAATTTATTTGAAAGTAATATATCATTGTAATCCTAATATAATGTTGTTTATGGAATAATGAAACGTGTTTATGTAAGCAGAGACTTAATATTTTTTTCCCATGCCCAGGCTCAAATATTAGTAGTATCTATAAACATATAGGGATTTGAGAAATTATGATATTCAAACAGTTTGGCATGGGTCACAACTGGCTGACACGTTCAATGCTGTTGACGTTGTAATAGACAAACACTCATTTATAGTGTTAACGTAATATCTAGGTGAATAAATAGTATGTGCTTATTTCGTTGTGAGTCGTACATGAGTTCTTAGAGTGTACATTGATGCACGTTGAAAAGTCTCTGCTTACATTTTCATGCTCTCCTTTAGGTATACTATTTATATTTCATATAATCTACAGGAACAACATTGACATTGCAGCGAGGAGTATGTTGATCATTAAACGTAGCTGTCGTTCTGAAACTAGTAGCATGGCCGTGATTCACTAAACTACTATCACAGCAATATGATGTGTACACCGTGACCTTTAAATTACAATAATAAATTATACATTTGGATGTAAACAGGTGATAAATCATACTGATATTAATAGCATCGCAGATTAATCAAACACACATGAATAACAACTTCACTTACTAGAACATAGTAAACAGTAAGCATGTACATATAAATGGTTTCGGAAATGCATGGCTTTATTCAAAATTGAAGCATAATACACAGTGATTAATTGACCAGCGTTTCGCGCGTCAAATACACACACATCTTTGGCTGTGCCAAACCAACATTCAGATATATTTTCTTCCATACGAAAACACACCATTTATTTCAGAAGAGACAATTTAACACACAAACTCAATATGTTAGACAAAACACAGATACATGGTGGAATACTAGATTTTATATAAGTATCATCATTAAATATTGAAATGACAGCTGGTTTTGATAACGCTATCAAACTAATTCATTTTGCATAGTTCATCAATTTGTGATTGCCGTTAAGTACTTAAAATATAATATCTTAGGACAAGCATGGAGTAAAGTTTTGACACTTGGCAGCCATCTTGGATTTATATATTGAATTTAGGCTATCACAATATGTGTCACTACCCGTCCAGATAATGGAACAAGGTGATGAAGTTATATACACTACCATGTATTGCAACGTAACTATAGTTTGTGCTAGCGGTGGGTTGGGATGGTGGGCTAACTTGTTATACTTTTGGCGGCCATCTTAGATTTTGGTAGCAGGTTTTGACCAAACTGCAAGTTTCATGCTCTATAAATTGCAACAATTGATTGTCATGTTCTCATACCGTTTTACAATGTGTATGTCACGGTACGTAACTCACTATGGGGAGAATATGTGTATTCGTGCCCGGCTAGCTCAGTCGGTTAGAGCGATGGTACGGTAAACCAGAGGTCCCGGGTTCGAGCCCCGGGCCGGTGCAGATTTTCTCACCCTGTGACATTTGGCGCCCAACGAGGGACCGTGACTGATATATACTACCCAAAATGTACCAAATATATGGAATTCAGAGTCGAATTATTTATAGAATTCGGGGACGAATTCTAATTTGGCGGGGAAGTAAACCCGAGGTCCCGGGTTCGATCCCCGGGCCGGAGCACATTATTCTCACCCTGTGACATGTAAATGCAAATTTGCTTTGATGCTACAGGATTTTTCAAAATCACAGAAATGGTCTGGATGGGCAACTATGATATTTGGCGACCATAGTTGATCTTTTTTAATACATTCCCAATTGCTACGTATTTATAAACATGTCTATAATGTATGTTATTCTTAGAACATAGTTCAACCATAAACGGACTTCTGTTTTGCCAATAGTTGATGTAATTCGTACATATTTAGTGTGGTGGAGGAATGTACGTGGGTTTTGGCCGCCATCTTGGATTTTGGTTTGCATTGTTGTTACTTGAATGGTCTCAAACCTGCACTTACAGATTGCTATCATGCGGAAATAATATCTAGAGATACATACCTTTCAATTAAATATAGTGGCAATTTGCTCCCCGCCCCCAAGTGGTAATGATAACCCCGTTTTCATGGGTCTGTCTCGCCCACTAATACTCCTGATCATGTAATGAAACAGATTTCACCATTTCACCCCTTAATATATAACATAGTCTGTTCCGTTTTAATCATTAATCAAACGAAATGTAGTGTTGTAATCTCAAACATGACAAACACTGCAGATCCGGGTGAGACCACAGGCATTCGACGTGTTTCGGCTTTCATCGGTATAACTCTACATATATGAGCAAGGCTTCTGACTTTCGTCGCACACGACCTCGTAACATAACAAAATAACATGTTTAAAATTGTAATTTTCTATGCATTCTATGTATTTCTGCAGGATAACGATAAGTCTCAAATGATCATATGAACTTGCCACTACAATATTGACGTTGGAGCCTGAAACACATTATTTAATTTGTTATGGTACGAGGCTGTGTCCGACCTAGCAAAATCAGCTGTCATTCGATATTCTTTGCATAATTACATTCTAACTATGCTATTTTTGCAAGATAACAATACTTCTCAAATGAAAATGTGCACTTTCTGCCAAAATATTCACATTAGCGTTAAAAAAAATCGCGCAATCTGTTATGATACGAGGTCGTGTCTAACCAAAGTTAGAAACCTTGTTCATATATATAGAGTTATATCGTTGAAAGTCGAAACACGCCGAATGCCTGTGGATCTACAGTGTTTGGAAATGTTGACATTTTGGTTTGTATGTTTGAACAGGTTGTATTGGTTTAATCAATACTACTGTTGGTTTCCGATAAATGGCAAGTGCACGTGACGTCACGGGATCAGCGGACTATGTCTATTATAGCTTTCTAGGGATGTAGCCGTTTGCAGCCATTTTAGCTGGCCGAATCGACGCCTTATCAAGAGCAATTTATAGCTTAAAAATGCATGCTCCCGATAGCTTATGAGATAATTTAAATTACCAACTGGTTGACTGGTGAAACAGGCGATTGAAAACCACAATAAATGCCATATTTGTAAACGTAAAAGTTTTCGATAGTTTATTCATTTTGATTGCCCAGTCGTCCGCAAGCATACGCATTATTTTTTCGCACAGCTCAGATGGTAGAGCGCTCGGTAAATGCATTCTACATGCGTTCCCTTTGTGCGAGTTCGAGCCTCGGACAAGTTATTATTTTTTTATTCATATAACAGATTCAACGTTTTTCATAGAAACGACAATACGGGGGTGGGGGACTCTTGGGGACGTCAAATATACACATCCTCTGGGTTATTGGCCACCTAATTCCCGGCCCCTGAACAAGTTTGAATGTAAATACACCCCACACATTGAATATCCGCCTCCCCAGAGCGGGGAAAACATTGATTGCGCTGATACATTTTGTCCAGACAGACATATGGATATAACTAAGACGATTCAAATGACATTTTGTCCAGACAGACTTGTGGATATAACTAAGACGATTCAAATGACATTATGCAATATACGTCTTTATCAGTTTTTGAACCAATACCAAAAATATGTTTCTGTAAGTTACATTAAATAATGTTAATAAAATAAACGTATTAACGACGGCAGATTTCTATATATATATATATGAAGTGAGGGACACAATTCAATAAAAACAGATAGCACAGTGATGATTTCGAACCCACAACCCTCAACGTTGATTAATTAAACAAAATAAAGAACTGTTACAACTACGCTATATGCATCATAGTGTATATTGTTATGTAGATTTGCATTTTTTTTGCTACATTTTTATAACCAATGTTTTTTTGTCATCTTTAGAGCACGAAGAACAAAACTGGGGTTGGTTCCATTTTTTTCGACAATTCTCTTGGAATTCAAAATGGCCGCCCTGAAATGCTATATTCATTATATATACACTTATAATACAGGTAGAATATTGATTCCTTTTTTGGTGATACACATTTTTTGACCACACACAACAAAACCCGTGTTATTTTCATTTTGAACAGGGGCCATGGCGGCCATCTTAGATTTAAAAATGGCCGCCCTTAAGTATACAATATATTGTAATATTCATATCTACATTTTCAATGCAGATATAATGTTGTTACTTCAAATGATAAAACTGGGGTAGGTTCCACTTTCTTCTGATAACTGGTATGGCGGACATTTTGTTTTCAAAATGGCCTCTATGTAAATAATATTTATTGTGTCTTCACTACGTACTGTCTTTAGTAAAATTGTATTTATAGTTAGGTTGTTTTGACTGTTTTGCTACGTTCTTGGAACAAACGTTCTGTGTATCATCAGAGAAAACATGAGTTGTTCCTATCGTATTCTCATTTTCAAAAGGCTCCCATGAAAATCATATAATTCAGATATAAGCATGCACAAATCATTTGAACTGATTTTTACCCAGACTATAATCTTTATTGAAAGTTAAATATATATGACTAAAGTCAATTTCAAGTCACTGTTTATGACACACATGTTATATTTCAAAATGGCCACTGTGCTTAATGCAGGAATTTTCTTAATGATGGATACAGTGTTTTCAATCAGTTCCATCACCATCTGCATTAAAGTCTACATCTTGTTGGTGCTCCTGAAAGGCAGTGCTGGCACAATCACACTCGAAATGTGGTCAAAGGAGTTGTTTACATAAAATATGTACCCTATGCAAACTTGTACGTGGGAAAGTGTAGAAGCAATGTCGAAAAGGCAGTATTGATGTTATTAAATTGCTTTTTCGGCATTAAAACGCCATGTGCACATGTTCAGTATGTGTAGACGACATGTGTAAAATGTCAGATTGAATGCCAAAATACCGTTGGAGAGGTTGAATATACTCTATACCTAATACAGAATTGTATGCAGGAAACTATAGAAAAATGGCCACGTTGAAAAGGCAATATTTTTCCATGGTCATTATCATTATTTACGAGTACCATATGATCTTAAGAGATCACAACTTCTGTGTCAATATAAAAGTGATGAGTGCCTTGATTGCCCAAATTACGTTTCATTTGTTGAAATTGTCATATAATGACTTGAGAAAGCCAGAGACATGTATACCTACATATAAAAACATACTAGTTACTGATACGCTAACCCACGAGCCAGTAACATATATATACTCTAATTTTATTAAGGGTATGAATGCACAGGTACATGTAGTATTCGCGAACTTACCTGTCAGTGATCACGAGTTGCAAGAAATTGCAAACTTATAGTAAGATGCACAATTGATTCTGCTAGAAAAATTAGTCTAATGGGATAACTCAATTTCAGAACGCAATGTCCGCAGAAAATAGTGGCGTTATGGGAATACGGAGATAAGCTGAAAGGATCTAAACGATTGTGACTCCATTCGTGTCTCAGCATTCAGAAATATCGTAGACGAGCGCTAGATATTATGTTCGGGTAAAATTGTAGGAAGATTTTCAATTGAAGACTGAAATGCCAAAGATACATATACTGATATCACACTATGTACCAGACCACCCATGACAAACTGTTGCTAAAAACATTTCCACATGGAATGAAAACTGTTAACAACAACAGTCGCACAGCATGAAATCCAAAATGATCACTTGACAGCTGAAAGGGATTTACAGTAAGCATGGTATACCAAGTACACATGTGTTAGATGAAGTCTGCAAAAGGTATTGGCTGATTTTGCAAAAAAAAATATATTCCTTCATGTCACGTGCTCTATGTAGCCAATATCCAGCTGAGCGAAAAGTAATCATTGTGATATACAGTTTCTTAAAAACAAAGGATAAATGTACAGACCCATATTTGGGTATACTGGAATATCGAAACTCCCATGACCGACACGGAATGGTCACCTGCGCAGTTGTTGATGGGACAGCGGCTTCTATCCAGTTTACTGACCACTTGCGAGCAGGTATTGTCAATAAATGATTCTATTTGTGACAAAATCAGATCCAGTCATCAACAGAGCAAGAAACGCTGTGATAAAAGCATAGTAGCTTTAAAATTAAAAGAAGTAAACATTGGCGACCAAGTTGGACTCCATAAAGACAGCAAATTGTTGAGACCAGTTACAGTCTACTTGCACAATGCCAGATCTTACATTGTACAGACTGCAGATGTTGTATCATATCCCATGACAGCAAGGGAGAATATGGGTATTACATTTGCAATGCAATATATATGTACAAGACATTAATACACACATTATTGGATACAATGGATGATTTGCCATATTGTAATCTTCATGTGCTGTCATAAGATATAATTTGGAGAAACATAACTATAAGCCATAACAATACGTATTACATGTAAATACGTAATACAACAATACGTAATACATGTAAGTCCTTGAAGTGGCAATGTATGTGGTACACTTATTTCCAGCGGCCATTTTGAAGATAATGGTGCCTGGTACTACAGTACTAGTTAGCAATAATATCAACAGTTTGTGTTCATTGTATTATGAGCATAAGCGGAAGAAACATACAAAATATCACCCCTGCATTAAACATATATAATAAATATTAGATTGTCAAGTTTACATGGCGGAATTTTAAAAATAAAATGGCAGTTATTTCAAAATATACTGAAATAATTATGCCAATATGTCTTATCCATAACAAATAATAATAAAAAACACCACATATAATGTGTTAAATATAAATTAATTTCAATGGCGGTCATTTTGAAATTCAAAATGGCGGCCATGCGGCTCTTAAGAAATGGAACAAACTTCAGCATTGTTATGTGTTGTATATAGATATGTTTTTAAGCAAACACACACGTTCCAATCACAATATTATTTGAAAGAAGATAACAACAGCCACAGAAATACTAGAAGGTGTAACAAATCTTTGATGTGGGGATATACATAACACACTTATTGTCGGCGGCCATTTTGAAGATAAAGATTACTCGTAGCATACTACCAGTTATCAATGATCTAAGGAGACTGTGTTCAAAGAAATACGAGTATAACCAGAAGGAAACTACAAAATGTTACCACGACATTCAAAAATGTACACACAGTGTCGTCTAGTGTGAACACTCTATCGCTCGTGTTCCTCACTGATCTCGTGGTTATTCCACTATTTACAGCACAGTGCAGTGCCGTCTAGTGTGACCACTCTATCGCTCGTGTTCCTCACGGATCTCGTGGTTATTTAACAATTTGCAGCACAGTATCGTCTGGTGTGAGCGCGCTATTCCTCACTGATCTCGTGGTTATTCCACTATTTACAGCACAGTGCTGTCTGGTGTGAACGCTCTATCGCTCGTGTTCATCACGCGCTATTCCTCACTGATCTCGTGGTTATTCCACTATTTACAGTACAGTGCCGTCTGGTGTAAACGCTCTATCGCTCGTGTTCCTCACTGGTCTCGTGGTTATTCCACTATTTACAGCACAGTGCCGTCTAGTGTGAACGCTCTATCGCTCGTCCTCACGGTCCTCGTGGATTATTTCACTATTTACAGTACAGTTCGTCTGGTTGTGAACGCTCTATCGCTCGTGTTCCTCACGGTCTTGTGGTTATTCCACTATTTACAGTACAGTATCGTCTGGTGTGAACGCGCTATTCCTCATTGATCTCGTGGTTATTCCACAATTTGTAGCACAGTGTCGTCTGGTGTGAACGCTCTATCGCTCGTGTTCCTCACTGGTCTCGTGGTTATTCCACTATTTACAGCACAGTGCCGTCTAGTGTGACCACTCTATCGCTCGTGTTCCTCACGGATCTCGTGGTTATTTAACAATTTGCAGCACAGTATCGTCTGGTGTGAAAGCGCTATTCCTCACTGATCTCGTGGTTATTCCACTATTTACAGCACAGTGCTGTCTGGTGTGAACGCTCTATCGCTCGTGTTCATCACGCGCTATTCCTCACTGATCTCGTGGTTATTCCATTATTTACAGTACAGTGCCGTCTGGTGTAAACGCTCTATCGCTCGTGTTCCTCACTGGTCTCGTGGTTATTCCACTATTTACAGCACAGTGCAGTCTAGTGTGAACGCTCTATCGCTCGTGTTCCTCACGGTCTCGTGGTTATTTCACTATTTACAGTACAGTTCCGTCTGGTGTGAACGCTCTATCGCTCGTGTTCCTCACGGTCTTGTGGTTATTCCACTATTTACAGTACAGTATCGTCTGGTGTGAACGCGCTATTCCTCACTGATCTCGTGGTTATTCCACAATTTGTAGCACAGTGTCGTCTGGTGTGAACGCTCTATCGCTCGTGTTCCTCACTGGTCTCGTGGTTATTCCACTATTTACAGCACAGTGCCGTCTAGTGTGAACGCTCTATCGCTCGTGTTCCTCACGGTCTCGTGGTTATTTCACTATTTACAGTACAGTTCCGTCTGGTGTGAACGCTCTATCGCTCGTGTTCCTCACGGTCTTGTGGTTATTCCACTATTTACAGTACAGTATCGTCTGGTGTGAACGCGCTATTCCTCACTGATCTCGTGGTTATTCCACAATTTGTAGCACAGTGTCGTCTGGTGTGAACGCTCTATCGCTCGTGTTCCTCACGGTCTCGTGGTTATTCCACTATGTACAATACAGTGTCGTCTGGTGCGAACGCTCTATCGCTCGTGTTCCTCAAGGATCTCGTGGTTATTCCACTATTTACATCACAGTGTCGTCTGGTGTGAAGACTATATAGCTCGTGTTCCTCACGGATCTCGTGGTTATTCCACTATTTACAGCACAGTGCCGTCTGGTGACAACGCTCTATCGCTCGTGTTCCTCACGGGTCTCGTGGTTATTCCAATATTTACAGCACAGTAACGTCTGGTGTGAACGCTCTAGTCGCTCGTGTTCCTCATTGATCTCGTGTTTGCATTTACACGCTGACCCCACTGTATATTTTTGATCAGTAGCTTCACTGGTCACAAATGCCATACGCCCATTTATCCAGTCACAGCCACATATGCCCTGTATATTTCAGCACTGGTATTCGGCGGTATCACTATAGGCCTGGGGTTCCTGGCACAGTATTTCGGCAGCCTGATCCTCCAAATGGCCCTCAGAATAGTTCGCATGGTCGGCGGACTGCTGCTCGGCCTGTTCGTCTGTGCCATATTTCATCCTATAATAAACTCATGGGTATGTTACTTTTTTGTTTATTTCAAATCAATATACCGACAGATGTCACTCGGCGGAATGTCATAACTTGTTTGTTTCCAATTATATATAAATACATACAAGTTGTGTTGTACATGTGTATGTGGTCTGTAGATGAAAAGAAACCTTGGTTCACACAATGTAGCAAAATATTTCACAATACCTAAAAGAACGACATAACAGTATACACTATCAGACATGAACTGTATGTATTGGTCACAGGTAGATATTTCATTCATTCATTCGGCTTATATTTAATGTTGGGAATTGGCTCGAACACCTTCCATACCCGGGATATATAGCCTAGTAAAGAAGCAGGCCGATGGTCGTCGGTCTGGTTTATATTTCTGAATTTTGATAAATGTTGCATTTATTCAGGCTCCAAAAATGTGGCCAAATATAGGAGAGTCTTTGCAGGTATAGTAACCTATAATTTGAGGCCTCCTATAGCACCCATCAGCTTATCGGTGTGTGATATAGTATGGCTGGATATCGATCAGAGATGATTGAGGGAACCCAGACCAGTTTACGTGTATTGTGCGTTTTGAGTGACATACTACAGACCGGTCAAATGAAATTAAGTGGCGAATGTACTATCTGAGTCACGAATGTCTAGCGAGTGTGCTCTACGTAATTAACCTATAATTACATTCAGTCCTAATCCTACCTAATCACCATCGAGAAGAGAAGAGAAGAGAAGAGAAGAAAAAGTGATTTCTAACGGTATGGTATTTGACGTGCCACCTTCACCCTATGTTAGTGTGCTGCATCAGAATTCTATATTAACCTATCATGATAACCGCGATTGCTGATTTTGCCTTGCTAATTGGGTTTTATATAATATATTTGGGCCACGCTCTGTGAAAACCGGCCTTAATGACAAAATATTTAATTTTAGTCCAGGCTGTTGAGGTTGGACAAAATTGTTGAAAAAGGTTTCTCAACTGATATCACATCATTGATAACTATAGGTTAAGAAAAAGAAAGGTTTACCATAATTTTCTCTGGGCAAATGTCTGAAAGTAGGTCAAATCCAAGATGGCCGCCGTCAAAATTGCCGAATATAAGAAATTGCTGTACGTATGGAACACATGATGGAAACTACACATATAATATGTCGATTTACATTAGCTCAAAGAGCTGAATTCAATAGACTACAAATACAACCAAATAGAGTCACCTAAAATTCAAAATGGCCGCCAAAAAGAGCTAAAATGAACACAATTATGACATTTATGTCCCATTAAGGTCACTAATGAAAATAAATATTGCTGAATGATTGTATAATGACAATGGGCTGGCAGATGTCATATACTAAGGATCAGTAATACACTTAGTGTGTCTCTAACTACTATTTTTCTATGGATATAGTGACATGTAATAACTTAATGCATGTGTACAAATGGCGGCTGTGTTTCAAAACTTAACAATTAAGTACATGTTATGCATGATCTTACTATACTTAACTGATAGTGCACATACAAATCACAATATGTCACCGTCAATCTTAGTTTGATCAAACAGTTTCACGAAACCAAGATTGGAACCAAGTTGACCAGAAAACATTTTGTCAAAGTAGATCATCAATCTGTCAGATTTTTGTCTGTTTGTAACAAGATTGACTATGACAACGACATTCAATCTGACTTACATATCTGTTTGATCAAACTAAGACTGAACGTGGCAACATGCCCCATGTCTAGGTCACCAACAATGTGTCAGTCATCACAATACACATGTATGTATGTCTACTACGAAAGCCACTGATTTGGAGAATATAAATGAGAATACCAGGCATAATTAATCAGTTGTGTCATTTGAATCATGACTTTCTCCATTTGTACACGCTATTCCCTTACAGTGGCCACAAGCCAAAGAACACAAAAGTCCATTTTTCCTACACGAACATGTGTTTTTGTTACACTTTCCACTACAATTACAACTAATAATCTGAAGTAGAGATGTATGACCGCCAACTTGATCCATTCTATGTGGCTTCAAACTTGGCCCATGTGGTGTTGTACGGAGGTACCAACCCCATTATGGCGTATTCCTATTTTCTGCTATTTTGACGGCGGTCATCTTGGATTTGACATACTTTCAAACAGTTGCCCAGAGAAAATTTCAGTAAACTATTTTTTTCTTAACGTATAGTTACCAAGGAGGTGATATCAGTTGAAAAACCTTTTTCAACAACTTTGTCCAACCTCGACCATTTTTCCTGCTTTAATTACCGGACTATTTTGCAGAAAACCAGCCTTAAAGGCCCTGAACGGCTCAGTATTACAATTTTCCGATTTTTTCAAACACAAAAACATGTTTGGCAAACGATTTAGTACACAAAACTAACATATACTGCCTAATAGATACATCTGAAGTCTTGAGATTTACATCTTAATCGCAATGTGAAGACAACAAAAACTTGTTTTGTGTACCACTCAGTGCAAAATGTAAATATTGACAATTTCATTTCCGTAACCCAACGGTTTCGGCTCGGAAGCGAGTCGATAAACTCCGGATATCAGAATTCATCGGCCGCGAATCGGGGAGTTGAGGAATTGACCCGAGTGTCTATCGGAAAATCGATCGGGCTTTGAAACACGCACCTGCTGTTTGTTTATTAACAACTATTGATATTTTCATCGACTACAAACTCATGTTTGTACCAAAATGAATGCAAACAGTTTCGATGTGTGTGTAAATAGAAACCTGTTGGATGCATGTGTGGGAAAACCCAATAGGAGGCCAAATTCGGCAACTTGAGCCGAATAGGGGCTCTAATGACAAAATGTACAATTTGCACTTTTATATTTTTTGATGCGGACACCTTTCGAAAACAATATGCTGAAAGGAAAATGCAAATATATTTCATAGTTTTTGTTTGATACTCACTTTTTGTAGCACCATGTGAATCAAGCAATAAAACAAAATAAACATCATCGAGAAAATGACGTTTGTATAATGCAACACAACAGCCTACAGTAGAAATGCGTGTTCATAGACTCATTGACTGTGCTTGCTGTAAACTGTATTTACTGATAAGTTACACTAAATGTATCTACAAGTGTTAGTATACTATCTATACTATCAAACATTGAACAGAATAAAACTATGATATGTACATGTAGTGAACAAATCAAACGCACCACTATCGATTTTAAATCTATAATAGCCGACCTGTGACTTCGTAATTTGCTACTATCGCCAACTATTACAGATTATGCATATACAAGTACCGTCAGAAAGATACATTGTAATTATTTGAGAATTTAGTTCTGAATCTAAATGACGTTATTTACGTAACAGTTAATTGTGACGTCATTTATTGATGTAGACATTACGTCACTTACCAAAGACCAAACACAAACAACTAAACGACATTCCTGATCTTTGAAATTAAACAATCTGTGATTGAAACAAGTGCATTTTTTCTGTAGAAATGAATTGTGGAAGATCGATCTCTCGAACCGGCAAAGGACTCGAATAAAAGTTCGAGTCAGGCGTAGTTGGAGGGAAATAAAATAAATACTAGTCACTAAGTCATTCCATTTAGGAATGACACCATTGATTGATGTTTGTATGGCCTCCTGGAAGAAATATCAAGTAAACAACTAGAAAGAACTAATTATTTTATTTCAATATGTACATGTATGCATACGTAAATAAATAAACTGTTAATTAAACTGAATATTACAAAGCGTCTCGTCTTTGTTTTTGTTTTTTTCATATCGAAACCGGAAGTTGTCGTGAGCAACATTCCCATTGTAAACGTATTTATTTTACTATGCTATAATTAAGTTTGACAACAATTTTTTTAGCGAGTGAATGTTTTTTTTATCACAAATCATTTGCATACACAAGCAGCAAAGTGTTTGCAAAAGATCGGCGTAAACTAACATTTTACAGGTGCGAAACATCATATGCAAAGAAAGTGTCTATAAATAGCACACTGGTTTATTAAATAAACAAAATGTACAAATAAAACTTAAACGAAATTGCACAAAACGCAATCAAAATATTAAGTGAATCCCTCATAATTCACTGATGTGACAGTTAAAATTTAATTAAATATTTAAAGGCGAATTGTGTTCAAATTAATTCATTATCGTGGTCATCTTGACGTGGAATTAACACCGTTTAATTTTTAATTTCGTGATTTAATGTCACCACCTGTCAAGCGAAACAAATCAAACAGACCGTGATATTCACACCTCGTTAGGCAAACACATTAGCTGGTGACAGACTTACCTGTTCGAGATATCAATAGCACTTTACGTTGATTGACTGACCAAGGGACCGTGACTTCGGTTCGAGAGTTCGACTTTGTCGTAGTTCGAGTTTTAGGTAGAACACTATATGATTTATATAGGGAAATTTGTCACGACCACAGGACGAGTTCGAGTTTTCCGGAGTGTTCGACAGAGACCGGTTCGAGAGATCGATCTTCCACTGTACCTGAATTTGGTTAAAATTTGGATAGGCCTATGACTGCACATATAAATGACTTCAGCGCTCGATGGTGTCTAGAGGGTAGTCCGAACCCCCGGGGAGTTTTAAACAAATAAAAAATCGACTGTCCATACCCGACTCTCGGAATTAAATTTACATCTCAGAAAGCGTGAGGAACGTGTTCCTGTGTAGCGGACGGTCTTATGTACATGTACCCCGTGCCAGCAGGTATGAGGTCTATGGGTTAATCCTGCGCTGACCCCTACTCCGAGAGGGCAGATATTGTTAGGTGTGTCCGCTTAAAAATGTTATTGTGTGGGCTGTTATTGCGCAGTAATCCACTAATATACGATCCAAAGTATGTATGTGTGACCAGTGTAGATGCTGTTCCGCCTTCATATCCAACTTTCGCGGTCATCGTACCTGGACAAAATCCATAGTGACCACATGGTCAATTTCAGCTGATCAATACGTGATGGTCAGTCGGCAATTTCCGTGATGTCGGCTTCTTCCGTAATCTCTCTGAAATCTACAGGTGTCACGTGATGTACGTAATTGTATCGATATGTAAATCGATAATCCATGTACATGTAGTGTCAGCAAAGAGCCGGTATAACAGAAAATTCTTCAGCTCAGTAAAGGTTTCAGTCCGCGCATGCGCAGACGGAACAATAACAATCGGGGACAAGGCTGTGTAAAGTTTAAGTCATCGATTATATTTCAAGATTTAATGAGATTAACGTACGTTTAAGCATAAGAATGGTCCCAAATGTAAAATTTAGATATTTTCCCGTCCGGGGATGTTATGAATGTGTATTTTCGAGCTCCGTGTCGCACTTTAGTGGCCATTCTATTCTGCTGATAAATCGAGATGCTATCGGACACCTGTTTGGCGACTAAAGGGAGACTAATGTGATCGAGACACATTTATTATGTCTCAGTTGTCTAATTTTAAGTTGCCATCGATCATGATTTCATATGGCACATATAATAGTCCAACTGTGTAAGTAACCGGTCACCTCCATAGTATTGCAATATTTATTTCGCCGAGTAATTATATGCCAACATCTTTTCGAAATAGTTAAAAACAAAGTATAATGCATTGAATGAATGTTTTTATTAGCACAAATGACTTCTGGGCATAGTTTAGTTATTGCAATTTAATTTACGGGGTTGCTATATATATATATATAAATATTCTTAATATTCATCTACAATAACAATAATAAACGATCTTGTATTAAGAACATTGATGAAAATGAACCATAATATGCATGCAATATATATATTTTTAAGTTTGTGTATGGTTTGTATATCTTATCAAATAGCTTGAATGTTTTTCACACCTCTATGTAGACAAAGCCCAATATTATATTGTATTGACCAGAACACAGTGTATTTCAGTGGGGTAGCTCGTTATATATAGTCGATTATGTACAATATGGGAAACTGTGTAGATCCTGATTAGATTGTGAATGCATATTTCCCCTACAGGTATAGCCTCAACAAGTGGTTATGCATAAAATGGGTAACCGGGTAGACCCTGATCAGACTGTGATTGCAAATTTCCCCTAGAATGTATAGCCTCAACAAGTGATTGTTTATAAGGTGGCTACACGTCCTGGCGGGCGCACGCGCAGGCTGCTTCTTGTATATGGTATACAGTGAGTATGTACAAGATGGAAAACAGTGTAGACCCTGATCAGACTGTGATTGCAAATTTCCCTAGAGGTATAGCCTCAACAAGTGATTATGTACAAGATGGCTACACGTCCTGGCGGGCGAAAACGGCCAGTATACGGTCGACACATTCACACTACTGTCTCCTTGTATGTCAACATTAGAGAGGTTCTACAGTTTTGTATTTGTATTTCAATTAAAAATAATCATTCCCATTTAGCATGTTTAGCCATTATAAAGTGGATTATCTTCCTTCGCTTCCTAGTATTAAGTTTATCGCGGTACTCTCCCTTTATTTCATATACAAATATTTCCATTTTGCATCAAAACATTAAAATGGGCCCTGGTATGAGCAAATTAATGACATACATTATGAAAGTACAGTCCAAACATCGTTAGTAAGCTGTGTATAGCTTATTTGTATTGACACATATAGTAATTATATGAAGATTTGGGTAGATTTGGGTAAATCGTGCCACCCTTTTTTTCTTACTATTTTCCGTATAAAACCCATTTATATAATGAGATATTTTGGGTTCTGGTCAAAACGTACCCGGGTCAAAACAAAAGGGTGAAAACGTACCACACTGGGATGTGAAATAGTGAAATTTATCGTTGTGTATGATTTACTCATGATGTGATTTTGCTATACGAAAGAATTTAACTTAACGGACCTAGGTATATAAATACATTAAATATGCATAAGATATACCTAAAAAATCATCCATAAGTGGGGAAAAAAATGGCCACCAAATATTTCATTAAAATATGTAAGATAATGTGGCCATTTTTGTTCACTTATGAATTATTTTAGGCATATCTAATGTATATTTAATGTGTTTATATGCCTAGGTCCGTTCGTTGTGGGGATCGGGTTGTAAACCTTCCATACCCAGACATGTCGCCGAAGCCTAGATCACATTTTTACATAGGGTACATGTGTATCCGTATGTATTGCGATCGAGCGGGATCATTTGGCCCGCCCACGACCCCCCGTGGTGCGGACGCCTGTGATTGACAGCACAAATCGTGCGGTCATCGCTAAATTTAGTAACAGAGTTAACTCCCCTCCGAATACTCTCCGAAACAAGCGACGCGTTTAACACACAAACTACATCAAGTTTTACCTTCCGACAGCCTATTTTTAAACTCACCCGACACCTGTGCGAAACAAAACTCGCACGTGTAGGTCTAACTGATGTTTAATCCTCATTCTCTCTCTCTATCGATGGATTTACAGTGGATTTTAGTGACATTCCCGAATTCGGCCTGATTGACATTTGTCTATGGTGGCCAATACACGCCAACATGAGTGT